>VYZM01016463.1:387408-398759 GCA_013398915.1 Dromas ardeola | reverse complement strand
GGGCCGGGGGCGGCCGATCTCCCCGCCGGGCTGGGCGGCCAGGGCTGCCCCCGCTCCGCCGGGCGATGGCATCGACCGGCCGCCGCCGCCACAACAACAACAACAACAACAGCAGAGAAAGAGAAAGGAGGAAGCTCCGCTTTACAGCCTCACCTCTCCTCCTCCCCGCCGGCCCCCGGTACCGGGAGCAGGCAGGGAGAAACTGAAGAGACTTGGCGTGTGTGTAGTGGCACTGACGCTCGGGGTAATTAATGATTACCGGCGTTCAGGGTAATGATTACATCTGCTGCTGTGTGGTGCCAGTGCTGTCCCCCACCCTCCCGTAGAGGCGTGAGGCTCTTTTTCCTGTTTCACCCCGTGTATTTATTGTGGCGGTTCTGATGGAGCCGGAGAGGCAGAATCTCCTTTCAAAAGCCGTCGCCTTTCTGTCTGGCCAGGTGGTTTTCCCGGTGTTTAAAACGGAGAGGTGTCGCAGAGAAAGCGGTGTGACAGCTTCCCGCCTGTATTTGTGGCCACAGAAGGTGTTTTCACCGAGTGGTACCTGTCTTTCTCTAGGAAACTGCTAAAAAGCTGTAGTAACCGTAGGTAAGGTGAACGGCCGCGTGTGTTGACTAAAATCGCGACTGGGCGTGAGCTGTACAGAAATTCAGCACAACTGAAGTTTCGTGAAACTGCGTTGCTGCTTGACTTTCTCGGCGTATTTAGGAGCAGGTACAGAGATGGAAAAAAAAAGTTGCAATGTGCGAGAAAATAAAGTACTGAAATAGTACTAGTAATTTTTAACTCACGTATTTGAGATGGGAGCATATGTTTTATTCAGTTCTGCACATGTGCAGACACTTTTGAGGCAGAATATTCATGATCAAGGAGTTGTAATTGTTTGTATTGTTATTGCTGCTGTACTTGGTCAGGATTTTTTGGGACTATTGAAATAGAAATTAAGATGGTTTTAATAACTACCTTCAGGGTCTTAATTTTCTAATGTTTCCTTCTGTTTTGTTTTTTTTTTTTTAAATCACTAGTCATTATTGGATGCTTCTATTTATAAAATCAAGGGCTTAAAGTAGGTGGTGATCAAATTAAGTCACACTTATTTACAGCCATATTTCAGGCATATGTTGTATGGTGATCTTGATATAATCCTAGCCTGGTTTTGGGAAAGATTTACTGTATCCTATGAATTTGTTATTACACTGTTGTGCATGCATTTTAATTTTAGTAACACCCTTATTCTCTTAATTCCTATTGAATGATTTGGGTTTGACTGTTTTTTTGTTTTCTGTGTAATTATTCTTTGCTCTGGATGAGTGAAATGGGAGATTATTTTAGTAATTTGAAGCTGGCTTCCTTTTAATTTAGGCTAATGTTTGTCAGCCATCAGGATTTCTGTACGTGTGGCAAGGCAAAACATGTACACCAGGCAAAACTAATTTTATATGCAATCTTGTAATACAGAAAGGTGATTCCAGACAAAGCTCTCCTTGAGTCCACAGCCTTCCTTTGAGGAATACTGAGAAATCCTCAAAGCGGATGCTGTCTTCTGCCACGTCCCTCTATTCTGCTCTTTCTAGAAACGTGAAACAATCCCCAGCAATTTTTCTTAGGGATGTTGGTAAGGGTAGGGTCGATGAACAGTGCTGATCGCAAATAGCTGCTGTTCCCGGTCTAGTTTTTCCTTTCCAGCGTGACATATCTGTAAGGCAGGAGGTGCTGGGAGGGGCGTTCCATTGTTATGTTGACACTTAAATCCCACTGACGGGTGTATTCTCCTCCAGGAATTTGGTGTGATTGAAGGGATTCCTTCAGACGACGAATATTTTCTCCAGCTGTCTTCTTGCACTCTTAGCCTATGTACAGAAATTAATTGCTCTGAAGATCGCTGCGTGTTTGCCTTTTAGGAAGCCCTTGGATTGATTGTGACTTGGCCGTGGCTTTCTAGAAAAGAATGTTTCTGCTGAAGCGGTGTGTGTGCGTGTGGCAGTCCCAGCTTGTCACCGCGCGAGCTGGCTGCTGCTGACCTGTGTACAGCACCCATGAAATAGGTGGATGTGTGTGCTTGCATGTGTGCATGTGCTCGTGCATCCTAATTGAATTAAGGCTATAAAAGTGTCTTCTGTGTGTTACGAATGGGAAGGATCGCATTTTGTGATGCCTTCTTGACAAGGCTGAGGAAGCCCTGCAAAAACTGAGCTCCCTTTCAGGAAGGTTCAGTGTGATGATAAGGAAATAAAACTGCATTAAGAGATCTCAGATCTTCCAAAATAACCATCGCGGAGAATTAGGGTGGGTGCTAAAAAGGAGCCGTTTCTCTTCAGCAGCAGGTTCTCCTTCGTGTCTGAAGAGAGATGAAAACTTGTGTGCCTGCAGGGAGGGGAAGGCAGCACTTGCCCCTTCCCCTCGCCGGCCGCAGCCCCCAGGACGGCTCAGCCCCGATGCCCACCTCACCCTGCCCTCCTCAGCCGCTGGCTTTCGGGTGCTTTCTCTGGTTGCAGCCCCTGGTAACGTGTACCCACGTCCAGCCCGCCATACCCTCTCGCCCAGCTTGGCTAGCGGCATTTCCCACCCAAAATGCTTCAAGGATCACTGCTTTTTATTTTTTTTGCGTGGCAGCTTTGTGGATGCTCTTTTGGTTGAAGCAGGGCTTGCTTTCCGCTGTGTCGTTGTAATACCTTGTGTTTATTTTTACTGCATGCAACTGCATCTCCGAGGAGATATTTCTGTCTCTTTTTTTCTGGTGGGTTTGTGTGTGTGTATGAGAGAGGGCTGGGCAGGACACAGTAGTGAAGAGTAAACAGCCAGTTGTAACTAAATTATAGAGGTAGAAAGTACCCTTGTTTACATTAAAATTATACCGGCCGACATAGTCTAGTCTGTTAGATACAGTAGGCTTGCTATGTTACAAAATGTACCAGGATAAAATGTAACAGGTTGTATAATAAGCAGGTAATGTTTGCGGTATTAGCAGTTGACCTTAATTTGCTTGTTTTTTGCTGCATTGCTTGGGCTTGACTGTGTTGTGAAATACACATAACGTACTATTAGATCCGGGCTTTCTCCGACACCAAATTTGGTTCAATAAAGGCATTTTCAGCATAGCAAAACAATGGTCTCTGGATAAAAAGGGATTTTTAATTATTAAGAATTTTCCCGTCGTTAATCTCTAGGTAACGGTTATATTTTGTACAGAAATTCTGCAGCGTTTATAATTTCTTTTAAAAAAGTGATTTTATACCGCATAGTTAATTTCTGCCTTAGACCGTTGTAGTTTAAGAAGTACTTTATCTGTATTGCTCCACAAGGGAAATACATGAGAGAACAGAGCCTATCATATAATTGTAGACATGCTGATTAGCGTGAGAATATGTTAAGAGGCTGTGAATTGGTGTAGATAAATACTAGGATGCATGGTCAAAGGACTTCTTAAAACAATCTGGCATGCCTGTATACTTGGTTCTTTTAAGGCGTACATGTAAACAAAAAAAAAAGGAGACTTGAACGTATTTGTTTGCTTTTTGCTTTTTCTACAAAAGTGTAGTCTATATTCTCAGGGTGGATGCATGTTAGATCCTAATTTGCACGCCTGCCTCCCTTTTTGTTACAAAAAGTGCTGGAGAGTATTTTTTGCCACAGAGAAGTATGTAGCTGTTTGTTTTTTATTTTTTTTTTAATTATTATTTTTTAGCATGGTTGAAAGTTTACTACTTGCCTGTTAGTGGTGTTGGGGCTCTGCAGAGAGGAGCAGCCCGGGGGAGGCAAGCAGTGCTCCGGCTGGGTTCATCTGGGGAAACACACGACTGGTTGTAGCTTGTTCTTACCTTTGCCATGCTAATCCTCTACGTGCTTTTCTGCCTTAAAATGCTTCATGTTCTACTACGTATGAACAAGATGTGATCCAGCAGACAGTATTTCCACGGGTGATGCCACAGATCCTGTATCCGGTGCAGTGGACCTGCCTACCCTGTGGTCGGAGCCTTTTTGTTATGCATGCATCCTAATTGTTCTTTCTGTTGGCATTGTACGTAGTCTGAAGGGGCTGTGCACCAATGCAAATAGCCTTCCTAATACCTTATGCATTTGCATTATAATGGCTGCATAAATATTGCAGCACATCTCAGTTCACTCTCTCACTGCTTTGACTGCTGGGGTTTAAAATAAGCTCTTTCTGTGGCATAGATCTTGTTCACGCTTGGTATTGCTTTTGAGAGGGGTTCTGCAGTGCATCTTTATTAAATAGTGAAGCCTGTTTGCGGTGAGGTGCAATTTTAACTTACCCATGTTCTAGTCTCCCACTCCTTTCAGCCCACAGGTTGATACAGGCGCTTGGAAGAAAAAAAAAAAAAGCAAGCTTGAGCAGTTTTTCACCAACTATTTCAAAACTCACTATATTTGGGGTTGCAAAACATGTTTGCTTGAGACATGGTTTTGCATTTATTTCCAGAAATCCTATAGATGTCTGTGGGAATATTTTATGCATAAGGAATGTGAAATATTCTGCCACCATTGTTTTAGTGCTGAAGCATTCAGTGACTTATGACTAACTTTACCAGAAGCACCCCGAATCTCCTTTGAAAGTGTCGGTGCAGCAATGTGACTGAAAGCAGACACTCTTTTTGGGAACTGGTGGCAGATTGCCATCACCTATCTGTCAAAAGTTTGCTTTACGAAGTTGTTAAACAGAACAGCAATTAGTATCACTTACTTGACTCTTAGTGATTACTAGATGTGTAGAGACTTCTTAAAATCATCTACAATGCCACCTTTTAAAGGTTTAAATTCATTTCTTGCAGCTACAGCCTTGTTATTAATGTATTGTGTCAAATTTTGGGAAGGGTAATATATTAAACTACTACTTATATTTTTTTGGCTAAACAGTTGTAATTCTAGGATTTGTTCTGTCTTACACAGTTTAGTTTGTGAAAACTGCAGCAAGGAAGGCATGTTTAAATCATTTTTGTTCATTTTTATTTTATATATCTGATGTTAGTAGCTTGTCACTCTTTCACTTGTTTGCACATATTGAAGGGGTAGCGGTTGTTCGGGTGAAGGATATGATGAATGGCCCTGTTGCTGGAACTAAAGTTATGAAAACAGTTTTCTGAAACAGTAAGTGATAATGTTGCAAGAAACCATAAATTTACTTGGAACTTCTGTATGATGATTGATGATTCACTTCTACGTGAAGTATTCTGCATAGTCCTGCAAACAGCATACATATTACTATAATACAGTATTTTTAACACTTACCCTGTCAAAAACTTGTGTTGTGTCTACTGGAAGTTTAGAATAAGTATTTGTAGTGATGGGTATGAAAATACAAGGTTAAATAATGTTGAGTGAAAGAATAAAAATAATCTTGAAACCCTGACACCTGAGAACCTTAAGCTGTAGTATATTTATATTTCTGGTGGACTTGGATTTTGATTATCCATTAGATATTACAGATAATGTTGTTTTAGTGCCTCAAAGAATATGGCAAAACCACTTTAGGATTTGCTATTGTATTTAGATCTACGTTTTCGCTGTTTCCATCCTAATAGGAATTAATATTAAATCAGAAATTGGAGACGTGTTTCATGGCAGTTTGAATGGTCAGAATGATCCATCGGTCTGGCATGTTGTGCTGACTGGGGGGAAAAAAAAATAAACATATTTATTACTTTTAAGAAGAAATACCTGAGTGGCAGCCAAAAAGTCCAGGGCCTGATATTTATTTGTAGCTGAGGTGCAGCAATGATTGTGGGTATTCAGACTTCTCTCTTTTGCTTTTCCTTTCTCTTGCCTGTGACCCAGTCATATAAATCTTGGCAAATAGGGGATTTTGCTGTCTCTTCGGTATGAGGCTTCTCTTCTGTGACTGGCAGTAGTGGTAACCTGCGTAATTGTAGCACGTGAACTATCCAGTCTCCTGTATAATAGGATTTCTCACTGTTGTTTTTTTTTTTTGTTGTTGCTGAAAGTTAGGTTATAATATGTTTTGTAATACACAGCATTAATCGTGTTTATTGATAATTGTCCTGGGAGTAAATACTCATGTTGTGTCAAAACACTTAAAGCAAAAAAATACTCTTTTTTTATTGTTTTAGCTGTTGCATAGATTTTATTTTTTATTTTAAACAAAAGAAAGCAATTCAGTATGTCACTGTAACTTAAAGCTTGTATAGCACAACAGTGAAGGTCCTAATAAATTTGTAGATAGTTGGGCAAAGCTGTACATACAGTGCAACTGCAGGTGCGGGGTAAAGTACTTTGTGCCATGGAAGAGTTCAGGTTCTTAGCTTCAGTCTTTTTTTTTTCCTTCATGTCATACCTAATCCAGCAAAATACTGGAGTTTATTCCATCCTCATTAAAAAAAAAAAAAATAATAAAAAAATCCTATAATCTCTCTCAGTGCCTCCCCCTCAACTCAACAAAAAAAACCCCCAAATCAAGCTCCCCTCGGTTGTCCAAGGCAAGGATATAATTGAGTAATCCTTATTCTCTTTATTAGATGAACTGTTGTATTTCTGAAATTGTGATGGTAGAATTTTGTGCTCTTTTATATTCCCCTTCCCCCTCCTCCTTGAGTCAGCCTCTGCAGAAAAGCAGAACTGTGTGTTTCTTTTAATTCTAAGGGATAACCGCGCAGACAGGAGTCTTCAGATTTCTGTAAATGCCAAGTCCTGTTTAGAAGCATTTAGTTACACGGAGTCACTATGTGCAGCAGAAAGAAAATGACTTCACTAGCAAACTATATGGCTCCTGAAGGCATCAGGTGGCTTAATGTGTAAACAGAAGTCCACAGCAGTCAAAAATAGATCTTTATAAAAAGAAATAGTACAAAAAAGTGAC
Source organism: Dromas ardeola (assembly GCA_013398915.1). NCBI lineage: Eukaryota > Metazoa > Chordata > Aves > Charadriiformes > Dromadidae > Dromas > Dromas ardeola. The sequence goes on along the minus strand of VYZM01016463.1, from coordinate 391,930 downwards.
CTCCTAAACAAGGAAGTGAAGGGCTACCAGAGAACCCATCTATATAGTCCTGCAAAATGCTGATCATAGCGGCATATGAAGGACTCATCATGAAGACACATTTTGCTATTGCTTCTGATGTAGAACTTGGAGTACATGACTTCTAAAAATGTTTCTTTTAGAGAAATGATTGTACAATCAAAGGGTTTAAAGCCAAGAAAAATCCTATAAAATATGCATAATTTGGAGTGATTTGCACAGTTTTCTTATTGAAGGGGTGGATGGGTTAAATGGAGTCTCAGTTCAAATGTTCTTGTTAACATACTAAATCTGTGACAATTACTTTTCTAATAGATTTTAAAATCTAATGGCTATTGTACAGTACTTGCAAAACCTGAAATATTTCTTATTAAAGAGAATTTTAAAATACTGGCAGTTACATGAGCTATATTGAATTTAAGATTCTAGATTATTTCTTTTCATGAAAAGGGAAATTTATGTTAGTAAATAACATAACATGAATTAAGATACCTGGGAACTTGTCTTTGTGTAGCAAATTGTGTTCTGGTAAGTCCCTCTAACTCCTTTGAACTCTTGGACAGTGTGCAGATGATGGCAGATCTCAGGTTATCATATGTATCCCCACCATGAAAAAAAAAATATTTGCTTTTTGGAATATTCAAACAATTGTTTGGCAGCTTTCTTGGTAGCATATTGTGTGTGGCAGGCCTAGTAAGGAAGGAAACAAAAGTTTAAATATTATAGCCATGAGCTGTAATTCACATAAGAAATACAACAACCTGGATTTTTTTTTTTCCCGTGACTTCATCCATAAATTTATTTTCTGTGTTTTAGGTCATCATTAGGCACGTTTTTACAGTAGTGATTTCTCTTCTCTCTTCCCTATAAGAAGTCTTCAGATAAATGTTGGTAGTTATTTCTTGCATTCAAACTGTATACTGTCTTGTCTTTTAAAACTGTCTCTTTGCAGTCCAGCTCTTTGAGAAGCCCTAAGTCATACCCAAACAGATATCGAGGTTTCAGTTACATGATCTCACTGTAGTATCATGTTTTCTTCTAAACCGAGATGCTGTTTATTGAACCAATTAGCTGTTGGGTGTAAGCCAGAACTTTCTCCTGAAATCAGAATTAATGAATAAACAAATTAGACTGGGAGGATTTCTGATCTCAATGGGCAGTGACAGTTAACGTGTGACAAGGACGCGGTTCATCTCCTGCAGCCTCTGAGTCCGTGTGTGTCTGTGTCTATACTCGGTCCCGCCGAAATCAGTGGGGTAAACTGTTGAGTATGGATCGCACGTTCACATCATACATTTGATGGTATGTCTGTCTTGGAATGTTTTTGAAACCATTCCAGCTCTTCTGTAGCCAGCAGATGGGATGCACACGCCTTCATTAACAGGCAGTTAACTCCACTGGTGCGACTGAATTTTCATCATGCTCCGGGTCTCTGACTTGGCTCTTTCTGCGTTCCAGCTCCCACTGTTTGTTCTGCTCTCTCTTGAGAAGAAATCGGCACTAGCATTACATGCTCCTGCCCTCCTGTGGTAACGAAAACCTAAACGTTTTTCTCAAAATCGGGTTGTGTAAAAATAAAAGAGAAAGAGAGGAGAATAAGGAACTAATTTTTCTCTCCTGGAGCAGCTGCTCACATCTCTCAAGATGTACTTTTTGATGAAGTGTTCTGCCTCAAAAGCCCTGAGAAAATCAAAGTAACTTCTAAACTTGCTGTTACAGTATCAGAAAGACCTTGTAGCCTTTTATGGGTTTGAATTAACCTTCTGGCCTTTTTAAGTCATATGCACTATCCCTTTTGCATTAGATTCGAGAAACTAAGTCACAGAAATTACAAGGAAGATTTAACAGGAGCAATGGCAATGAGATTGCTCTGCCTTCCCTGCTGGGAGCCGGTGGGAGCTGAAACCTGGTTCCCACACATGCCTTGGAGATCCCCCCCAGCAGGGTGACCCACGCCAAGCTCACCATGAGGAAGGAGCGGAGGTGGATCACAACCCCAAAGTTCTCACTCCTTCCAGACAAGCTAAAGGTCGAGCAAGGCAAATGGGTGCGAAATGGTCACTGCCATGAAATTTTTCTGGGTAACGAAAGCCACGCAGGGTAGCCTGTTAGATCTCTGCACATGTGGGATGGTAACAAGTAGTCAAGTTGCCTGAAAGGATCCTGAAGTGGTTGTAGTGTGTGTGTGACCTCTTGTTTCTTCAATGATCCTCTGTATTAATGGTACTACAGGAAGGCTGGTCTCATCTTGGTTTGAAAGTTAATGGTCTATATAAACTGTGGACATACAGCTTGGGTCTCTTCAGGCAAATGTTTACGTGTTATTCTCAACATGTAAAGTCTTGGAATGAAAAATCTGTGTTTGTCACAGCTTTCGCTCCTGTGACTTCCAGTGTCTACTGAAACTGGCATTTTGCTTAAACCTGCTTCACGTTAGCAGGGGGACTTTCACAGTTTGCGCGCCCTTGGTTCTTTGGGCCAGCTTGTTGGCTGTCTTTACAAATATTTAATATATACTGATCAGTTGTATATCATAGTAATCTAAAAGTATGCTTTAGAGCTGTGACTACTGATTTTTCCCTTGTCCTTTTGTAATTTTACAATGTGATTTTTAGTCCTACTTCATCTATGAAGCCCCTTAATTAACAGTGAAAATACACTACACAGAGTTCTAACAAAAAGAAATGCTCCAGAATAAGTTTCTGTAATTTTTCTGTAAATCTCTTATTTTGTGACACAGAAACAAGTTAACACAAGGTAAAATGGTGTGTAGAGCGTGAAAGGTTCTCGTTGCAGCTGCTTGTCTGTGTGCCCTTATCCCAGGGTAACGTGAGTTACACTGCCAAGTAACTGGTATGCCGGAGCGTTTGACTATTGAGTTATTCTGTTCGTGAATCTATCTGGAGATACAAAGTTTTCAAACAAAAGTAGAGGGAGGGAGCATGGAAGGTTTGAGTGCTGCTTTCAAAACGCTGCTAACTATTATCTAATGCTTTTTCTCAATAGGAATCTAATAATGGTTTGAACTTTTCTCTTGCACTTTTTCAATGACAAAGCCATGACTTTTCATGTTTGGAGATGACGAGCAAAGGATGATGAGCTGCCGAGAGAGTTCTGCATGGGTTGTGTGCAGCTGTAAAAGCTCACGGACTGAATTTCAAGTTGTATGTTTAAGTACAGAGTGTAGAATGACTGGTCAGCCCCTTGTCTCCCTATAAAGAATGATTTTTCTTTCCCCTCTAAGCGTGTCCAAAGGGCAATGAAGCTGGTGAAGGGTCTAGAGCGCAAGTCTTATGAGGAGCGGCTTAGGGAACTGGGATTGTTCAGCCTGGAGTAAAGGAGAGACCTTATGGCTCTCTACAACTACCAGAAAGGAGGCTGTAGAGAGGTAGGGGTCGGCCTCTTCTCCCAAATAACAAGCAGTAGGACAAGAGGAGCTTTAGATTGGATATTAGGAAAAATTTCTTCACTGAAAGGGTTATCAAGCATTGGAACAGGCTGCCCAGGGCAGTGGTTGGGTCACCATCCCTGGAGGTATTTAAAAGATGGGTAGACATGATGCTTAGGGACATGGTTTAGTGGTGGTTTTGGCAGTGTTAGGTTAACGGTTGGACTTGATGATCATAAAGGTCTTTTCCAACCTGAATGAATCTATGCTTGTAACTTTTGAAGCAGCAGAGGGTGAGATGGGCAACAGCCTCGGATATCTATTTAAATTATTATTTTTATATAAATTCAGTATCGTATAACCTGGTTTATGAACTAAATGAGAGACTAAGGAACTACTTAACAAGTTTACGTTTGTGGGGTTGTACTTTGGCTGTTCTGTATGTACTGCAGGTGTGTGTATATATTCATCCAGTACAAACATGTGCCGCTTTTTGGTTACCAAAAGTAAATGGGCAGAACTTGATGAACAGAATGGACTTAATGCTGGGAATGTTACCTTTCATCCAGTTTTTGACCACTTTTCAGGTGGCTGCTCTGATATGAAGTTTACATTGATCCATTACACAGATGATAATTCCAAACCCCCAACACTTCATATTCATTTGGATTCTGATTTTCCTTGCTGCCAAAACTCTTCATTGCCAGCTAGCAAGCTCTGTAAGTTGTGTTAACAGTCAGATGGGGGGGACTGGTTGTATGGTCCTTTTTGTTCATCTAATGTGACCATGGGCACTTTACATCTCAGCGTACTGTTTGGTTTTGATTATTATTAATATGCAGCTTTTAGCACTGCTTAGCACTCGCAGCCTAATGTAAATAAAATTTCCGAGCTTGAAAAGCAGTGACAAAGTGAAATGAGTTTTTCTGATATGGAACCTTAAACATGTGATCACAGAGCAAACCAATTGGCCAGCGCAAGGAATTTTGTTCTTTTAAATCAAGCTTTTCATTTGCCTGTTAGGTTCACTTTTCAGTATGAGGTGTTCTGATATTCTGACACTGTTGTAATTGTACCATCATAAGTGAGCTCTATATATATATATATATTAAGAAA
>VYZM01016463.1:325717-387385 GCA_013398915.1 Dromas ardeola | reverse complement strand
AAAAAAAGGCGGGGGGGGAGGATTACTTTGCAGTGTTTGTGAAGTTCATCACATTCACTTGTGGATCACTCCCAGCTTTATTTTGGTACTTCTAATGGCATGTAGTTGTTCTTGAAGTAATGTGGTTTTTATGCGAGTCTTTTAATATTTGAAACAACATCTAGAAATAATAAACAACAAATTGAGAGCTCCTGATGATAACATAAGTGACAAAGAAATTTCAACTGGAACAGATGGTATTTTTTTCAGCTCAATTTAGATTTGCTGTTTTATCTTTCTCTTATTTTTTATTCATTTTAAGTAAGACTTCAAGACTTAAGCATGCTCATTGTTAACAGTCTTGCTCTCTAGAAATATCTGATTTTTTTTTTTTTACCTGTGTTTAGGGAAATTATTTTCTTTGGACTTGATGTATCCCTTAAGCTAAACAGTATTCTGTTCACTCAGTGTTTGAAAAATTATTTAAAAGGAAAATTCAGGAAGTGCTGGGTTGATGCTGTAGCTGCTGCTGCTTGTTAAAGTGTTTGTGTTAGTTTTCCTAAGGAGGTGTTTTAGTTGCTAGATTCTTAATAGTTAAATTTTAGTGAAAGCACAGATTTTAACGGCTCAAAAAAACCCGCTTAACCTACAATGATCCTATTTTCTTGCACTAGTCTCAAGCTTTAATGTTTTTCTTGAGATGCCTATGATGAATAGTTGGTATTCCTACCATAGTTTCTTTAGTGGAAACATTCAGGTGTCCTCTGTTGGCTTAAGTCTTGCTTTTTGAGTGTAAGGACATGTGCAAGTTTTTTAATCTTCTCATAAAAAAAACAAAAGAAAAGCACCATGTCACTTAACTGAGATAGTAAAGTTTTACCTTCTTGTTTTACTTTAGCACTACACTAAATAATGCTTTTATTCAAAAATAATGTAATTTCACTGCTGATTTAGTTGCTGGTTTTGTTGTGGTGTTGTTTTTTTTTTTTTTGAGGGAGAGTTGCTCCCTGGTTCTGTGCCTGTGTTTGGGAACTGTTTGTTGGTGTATGAATAAAGATCCCCAAACCAGTGATAAAATGCAATTACTATTTGCAATTATTTCTGATCCCAGAGGGGAAACCCAAATAGGGGTCTGTAACAGTTCCAATTTTGCAGTATGCTGGATTTGTAGTAATATTTAAATTGGTTGCTGATAGTTGATAGCTGAATCCCAAATTCAGAGAAGGATCAAACTCTACTGATGCTTTTGTTTTTCATAGATGCCAGGTTTTCTTTTTGCGGATCTAATGTAGTGTGGAGAGTGAAACAGCCATTTCCTTCTTGCTTTTTCGGGTCTCTCTCAGACACTGAAAATACTGCGTTTATGGTGCCACGTGCAGATATCCGAAGTCTGATTTATGGTCACGTGGACTCTGTAAGACTTGTTCTTAAACAAAACCCCAAGTCTTTTAAGCTTAGTTTTAAAACTGTTAGTTTTTCAGTTTCATTTCTGCCGAAGTTGTTTTTATGGATATCTTGCACTTCTTTGTCTTGCACTCATTCACATCAAAAAATGTCATCTACTGAGTGGTGAATGTTAGTAAGTTCTGTTGCATTGTAGAGACTTTTGTTTCTATATAATGTTCAAGCTTTTGCATCTTTATTAGCAGCTTCGTATATTGTATATGCCAGCGTGAATATTATGTTGGAGCAAGCAGGACAGCATAGCTTGGTAGCAGTCCACAGGCTAGAATTGCCTTGCAGGGCAATGAGTTGCTTCCTTTTTCTGAAGGAGGGGTGGAAGGGCTATTTGGGCAACAAATATTTCAAGCACTGAACTCTTTCTTAGATACCACTTTGTAGCCTCATCCAGCTTGCTGGACATACTGGTACCACGGAAAAGGGTGGAGGGAATAGGCAATTTTCTAGCAGATTCCTGCACAATTGTGGTGTGATTGTAAATATAAGAGAGGAAGTGGACCCAGAAAAGCATCCCTTGAAGATGTTATGTTCTTCTGGGGAGAGATGAAGAGGTCTTGAATTAAAATGATAGTTTATTAATAAATTCTGTAAGTAGGAAAGAGATAGTACTGCATAAGATCAAGCATGCTGAATACAGCCTGCAGTAATGAGCCTGACAATGGCAGGGATCATCTGGCCTGGATTTAGTGCTAATGTCATGTTGTTTGCTCTGTAAAATAGGCTAGAGGTTAGTTGTGAGAGAAGCGAGCGGTGAAATAGTATAATCTGCACAGATCTGAAACGAGGAATTTAGGAGTTAGAAGACAGTGCATGATGTGTCAAACAACAGAGGCCGTAATTAAAGCATCTTTCTCCCAGTCGTGCTTCCAACTGGTAGTCCTCACAACTACAGATCAAATTTAGCCTTAGCAAGCAAGAATCATTTTAAATTAAAATTTCCTTGTTTGCATCGTGTCTGAATTTGATCCCCGTAGGATGCTGATTTAATATAAAGTGATTTTATGTGTACCTTCATTTTTTTTTTTTAAGAAAGAAATTTAAAATGGATGTTTATAGCATTTAATTATACTTTAATACTAAGCCAATACTGACAATTGTCAGACCAGTTATGTTACTCACTGTTCGTGTAAGAATTACGGAAGCTTTTGGTTTGGTAAGAATTTGTGTAACACGGACAAGCGGTATTTGGCTTTTCAGATTGCAGCAGCTTCTCCACCTTCTGTTTGAAGAATTGTTGTCAGAGAATGGAAGAAGGGGAGGAAGGAGGGAGGAATCGTGGGGGAGAGAAGCTGCCACCGTTTGCACAACCTTATGTCCAAGAATCACAGGAGCTGGAGGCTGGTAGGGAGGAGAAGGTTTCATCAGACACGTGCTAATCCTTCAGCCCCTCATAGGAATAAAAGACTTGATGTAATTTGTCTGTTTCTTGCCTTGCAGCAAGGGGAGGGATGGAGAAAGGCTTGTGACAGGACGGTGGAACACAGCACTGGCATGTTGTGCCTTGCTGCAAAGGGAGCATATGCTGAGAAGGTGGCATTGGTGCACGCCCCCATTGCAGGGGACGCACACCAGTTGAGGTCCTACTCCCCATGCCGTCTGTAGTTCTCTTGTCCTGCCTGTCTGCCACCACCCTTTGGTTGTTATTCTGACACATTGTCATACTTGCAGTTCCTTGCAGCCTGTACCCAGTACTCCTGCCTCACTTCAGGTAAATGCTGGTGGTTGTCAGCGCTATTTACCTGTACCTGTGCTCGTTCTCACTCTCTGATCCTTTCTTCCTTGGAAGTGTCATTCTGTGGTTTTTCTTCCCTTCCCACTATTTTGAGAATGGTTGAGTAAAAAGGAACAAACACGTAGCAAATATTTGTTAAAATTAGTTAATCAACTTCCTTGTTAGGCTAATTTTCATTTACATATTTTTAGAGGTCCAGGTACCTCTCCGGTGTTTCGGTTTCTTCTTTTTCCTTCTGTTCAGGAGCTCTTTTCTCACTGCCTCCGATATTCTCCTTGTACCCTCATACGGTTCTTATATAAATATAGTACCCTGATTTTGAACGTATTGTTCTGGAGCATCTTGTCATACTAAAATTTGTTCAGTCCTTCTAGTTGGTTCCTGAGTCTGTATACCTTTTCTGAGTGCTTTCTGCGTATCTCTAATACTTCGGATTACACGTGTTTTGAAAAGGGCTAATTCTCTTTTAATCTGAATTACTTCAACCTGTACTACTTGTGTGAGTGTCAGGTGGTTGAAATAGCCATCTCCTGCCCTGGGCATCAAAGCGAAAATCCAGGCTCCATCACTTTGGCGAGCTGTGCAAGAGAGGTTGGGTGCGGTACAGGGATGCGCTGCAAGGAGCTGAGAGCCGTCCTCACCTCACTGTAAGTCAGAGAGGAGCTGATGCGGGCAATCCAAACGCAATGAATCACCTCTTCTCAGCTCACGCTGCCTAGTGGAATCGTCCTGTCCGTTTATTTAACACGTACAGATTTTGCAAGGTACAAGTGACTGGAGACCAGCAGGTCTGGTGAGGCACTATGTTGTGCCTGGGCTAGTGTAAAGGTTGCATTTTGCTTAGTCATTTGTCTTACAATAACTTTTAGATGTTCACAAACAGATTGGATGATTCCTTGCTGAGGTACTTAGGTGTTTATAAATGACGTCTGGTTTTTGTCTAAAGCAAAGGGCAATAAGGTGTAAGAATGTAATTCATTATAAATAGACATACAGTGCAATTTCTTTTTATTTTGCTAGGGTAGTGGTATGAACTTTCATGTAGCTTTAAGCTAGCCTCCTTTTTCATCAATTTTTTCAGATTTCCGTTATGTTATTTCATTTATTAGAAAGGGATGAGGTAAAAGGCTTATTATTGCATGATGTTTGTACAGTATTATTTAATTCAGTTTGTGTGTCTAAATTTTTTCAGATTCACATTCGTGCTGCTTTCTACTTTTACAATACACGAGCCTTTCAAGCATGCTAAAGAGTATATCATCCAGTTAGTTTTTTGGCAAGCAGAGATCATGTTTTTCACTATTTCTAGTAAAAATGCCATTGAAGATCTTTTGTTTTTTTAGAAAAAATAAAAAAGGATGCCTCATCTGAACAGATTTTGAAGAATCTGCTTGGAAGGGATCACAGTGGTTTTCTTTCTTCTTCTTTTCTTTTTTTTTTTTTTTTTCTTTTCAAGGAAAACATCTTGTTCCTGTGAAGATACCAAATTTATCATGCGTTTTCCAGAATTGTTAGTATATGTGAAATAATATTTTAATCAGGCTCCTAGTTACGAACAAAACAGTATTCAGTGCCGTTTGGAGTCTTTTGGGTGTCAGGCTGGAGTTTAAGATGATGTGTGGTTAAGGCTCCTCGACAGCAGGAATGAGCATGAGGAGTATTTGTGGCAGGTCTGGACTTTAGGTGGTTCTTCATGGGAAGGTGAATAGAGCTTGCTTTCTCTTCCACATTTTTTTCAATTATATCTTCTCTCCTGGGAAAGAAATCTCTGGGATTGTCACCAGAACCTGTAAGAATGTGGATGAACTTGCAAGAAATTCAAATGTGTCATCTTTGTTTTTTTTTTTGTAATGCTAATGCATTAAATGTTGATTGGAGAAAAAAATAAAACATCTAAAAACTAAATAAAAATACTCTTAAGAAGTTATGAAAATTAAGTTTGCACGATAAAGCAGTCAAAAATTAGACAGGTGTGAATGAGATGGCTTCTAGTGCTTTAGGCGACCATGCTTGTCAGAATGTGTTTAATACATCTCCAATTACTACATACTTTGCCTTTTTTAAGACCCCTTCTCCATGCAGTGTGTAGGAGCAGGAGTGGTATTTGACTGATTACTGTCTCAATATTTTTATATCTGTGATATTCTCTTACGTGGAGTTTCTTACCAGCTGCCTCTTGCCTGCCACCCATACCGGCCAGCCTCCCATCTCTGTTCTTCCAGCTCCTGCCCGTTTCTCCCTTCCCTGTATTTCTCAGCTTGCCTGTGCTCCAGGCAGGAGCTTTTCTCCTGTGTGGCCACCGTGACCCCATGGAAGGTGGGGGGAGGACGGTAGGAGGGTGTCTCAGCCAGATAGGAAAGGCCTGTTCAGCCACTCCGTGTTTGACTTGCTCTGTGGGAAAGCCTTATTTCAAAAGAAGTCGGCGTGTAGGAGTCGAGGAGGTGAAACAGGCTCAGGGTTTATGAAATACTCGGCTCTTTGTTGCCAGAGGAATTCCTTGCAGTTTTCTTATTAGAGGTTTCAAAGTGGCCAGGAGTGAATATCTGGTGAAATTCACTGTGGCATCAGACATCACCTTAACAGATTTGGAGTGCACAATCTAAAACAAAACACCATAGTTTTTACGAAATCAGTGTTTAGGTTACCTTTGACATGAACAGAGCTTTTACCAGCTCTGTCTTATAAACAGCGGAACCCAATAAATTACCATACCTTTTCCCTCTGTTCTCATGTCCCCTCAAGGCCCCTCTCCCAAAACAAGCCCCAAAACCCCCAAGGGCTGCCAGGCATCTGCTGGTAAACATTAGCTTTGAGGAGTGAAGTCTAAAAAAGTTCAAGATGATTGAAGATGCCTTTGGCACAGAGCATTGGCTGTATAGAGCTGTATACAGTGCTACCTGAATCACCTACAAGAGGCATCTATTTGCTTAAATAGTATTTCCCTGCTTTATGTCATTGTGTTTAATTCTGTTTTGCTCATGGGGGAAAACAGTTGAAAGCCTTGAAAGTCTTGGGAGCAATCTTATTCTCCCTCACCTTCTCAGGGTGTATAATGAGCCTACATTTGTATGATGCTGTTAATTTAGAAAGTTTCCCAAGGTGTTTCTAAGTTGCATCAGCTTCTCCAGCTGTGGTTGAGCATCGTTTCAAGCAGTGGTGCAGGATGGTGGTCTGTCCATTGGGACGTGGAAGCTGTTTAACCATGTGCAGTAACGCAGCACAAGGGGGTAAGGACAGGGAGGGAATAATGCAAAATCCAGTTGAAACTGCAGGGAGAATCTAGGTAGGCAGAATGCAATTAACCTGAGAAATCCATGTAGTAACTTAAATCCAGTTATCTGAAACGTAGCAGCTTCTTTGTACTCTTGTTCTATCGATATACTAACTTGGCCTGAATCATTTTGCTTTTGCCAGGTAAAATGCATTTATCTGAAAGGGTCAGATTATAAAACCAAACAAAAACTCACTGGAGTTTTTGGTTAAGTAGTAATGGGGGAAGATGTGTTGATCTCTTTGATTTTTTTCATTCAGAATATTCTAAACTTGTTTTGCTTTCCTGTAATATTTAAATGTATAATGTAAACTTTTGGAAAAATATGCCATCCTGAAGAAAACAACTCTAGGTGATCATTGTGCAGTTTTCAAATAAATTTTCTTTTTATTTAGTTTAGTTGTAATGAAGTGGAAATGAACACTTAAATTGGAGCAAATTTGATTCCGATGGTGGTTGTTATCTTTTCTCTGTGAAGAATGCTGATCTGTTGAAGGAGATATTTATTTTCTGAGAGCAGGTCAAATGCAAAATATGTTAATGACTTCTAAAAGTGAGGAGATTTGTAATTGGAAATTTGTGGGTAAATATGTATTTTATTTTTTTTTTTTCTTTTACCAGACACTTGTATATCTTCCAAACTTACGCACGTTAGCTGGAAAGTAAAAGTTATTGCATATATCCTTTTCTATACATTCATTGTATTTAAACTAGGTGTTTGATAAAACAAATATATCCAAGCTTTTCTCATCTTAGCTGAATTGAAGATCAAGAACTGCGAATAATCTTAGCTGGAAAAAAAATTGAGCAGAGGCCAGATATTGTGCAGTGCTGAGCTGCCATATGTAGTTATTGTGGCTTTGTCTGCTAGAACATAGAAGGTAGAGAGTCATCGCTGTTTTTCATGTTCAGAATTGTCTTAAAAGAGCATTTTAAGTTGATTTTTAGATAGGCTGTTTTCCTAGCATAGTAACCCTCTGCAAAGGGATCTTGTGACTTACACAGTTACTAATTATGGTCAGAAAATTCAAGGGACTGAGAGTCATCCAGCACTGAACTTTGTGAAATGGTCATAATTATTACATAAAAGCATGTTGAAGAAGACGAGCAAACTTACTGCATCAAATTCGGAGACAAAGAAACGAAGAGAAATGCTACACTAAAAAATATTTTTGCATTTTTGCTAGATAATTCTGTGTTGCTGGTAGGAGCCAGGGTAGGATGCTACCCTAGACAGTAATACAGCAATATTTTATTTAGCTGAGATGAGATCTAGCATGTGGTTTGTCCCAATTTCTGTAGGATCAACAAAACTTAAGTTGTTGATAATATAGTTAATTAGTAGGTAATGTATTACTCTATTGTTGCTTCGTGTGTTTACTTTCTCTCCTGCCCATCATTTTTGTTTTGTCTCCTGCTTGGTTGATTTTGTTTTGATATGTTGTTTTATTGCTGGGAGGAAATGATGAATAAAAGAAAAATATTTGATGCTGGTTTAAAGTTTGCATCATCACCTTTGGTGGGACCAATGCCATTTTCTATCAAATTTGTAACAGCCGTGTGTGGCAGGCGGATTCCTTTGTTTCTAGGAACTGTTGAGGGATCTGAATGGTAGAGTCTGGGTGCTGTGCAGTGGTAATAGTGAAGGTTTTTTTTATAGTGGAAAGTAAGTTTTTGCTACAGCAGGGTGATCTTTATTCAAAGAAGGGTATTGGGTAGGTTGCTCTTGTGGAAGGTTGTATGCCACTATAGATGCAGAATTTGTATAGTCACAAAAATTAGATAACTGGATTTTCCTAGATTAATATGTCCATTTAGAATAACCTTTTTTTATACTAGGACCTGTACCAAGACCGGGAAACTTGTTTCATCTAGCAAGTTACAATTTTCAAATTTCATGTATTATGCAGGATCACACAGCCAGCTGATACGAGTTACCATGGAAACGGAGACATGCAGCCCAAAAGGTACATGCTGGGGGACCACATGTGCAGAAAGTACCTTTTTACATATTAAAATAAGCTGCTGCATGGAGTTAGCAGAATTCTTTGTACTTGCTCTTAGAGTCTATTTCTACAAAACCATGAAATGGTATTTTATAACTTGGCCAAAAAACTAGTGGTTTTTTTTTCCTGTGAAGGAGAAAAAGAGAAAATGCTTCATAGAAATGATGCTGGAGCGCGTAGAGTGAATCACAGTATGTATGTTTTTGTATTTGATAGATGAGTTCAAAGGCAGGGCACAAAAGATTCTTTCTGCCCCCTAGGAACTGAAGGCGTAGGTGACTTTCTGTTTGCTGGCGTGGAGCCTTCGTGTCATGATAGATCTGGACTTTGGTATGTGACCTGGCATTTAGTGCGATGAAGTACTTCCAGAGAGCAGCAAATCTGGTGTTCAGGGAATGAAAAGATGGATTTGAAAGCTTTGAAACTGGCAGCAACACCCCTGTGCCCGTGTGTTTGCCGTGGAAGGGCAGGGTTGTGTTGGAAGCCGGGATGGGATGTCCTGGGAGATATGCAAGCGCAAAGCGATCAACCTCCAAACACCTCTTGAAACTGATTTGCTTATTTATAGTAACTTCAGCTTTAATTGCACCTGCGTTTGTATGTAATTAGGTGCCTACAGTTACAGATGTGTCTGCAGATTTAAGAAACCACAAGCAAAGTGTAAGCAAGCCTTCAAAAATAGGCTAGTTGTTGCCCCCTTGGTCTGATGCTTGTTGAGTTGTTCCTTCGACCTCCAGGTTCCGCTCGAGTGCGAGACTGGGTTATGCTCAGCTGTTCTGCAGCCGTGGAAGCAGCAAGCAGGCAGGGAAAGGTCTTGGCTGTGATCCTTTGGCAGATGAAGGTATCCTAAAGGGCTTAGCGGGCTCTCAGGGTCCAGGTCTGCTCACTGACCCAGCTCCACCGCTTGGGCTGTGCCTGCGGGGAGGCACCAAGCTGCTCCCTCACTGTGAGAGGGGATTAGGGGGGAAAGTGGGGTCACATTCAGATATATGGAAATCAGGCTAGATGAGTAGTCTGTAAACTACCATCTGCTGGCCATTCATTTACAGGACTGAGATGAATTTAATGGTCATCCGTCTCTGTTGAACAAGCCAGCCATCGCAGCTAGCGCTAAGAACCATTAACAGTATTACGCTGCTGTCCTGTGCTCTGAAATAAAGTTTTCTTCCCAAAGAAGGGAAAGTTGGCATATTTCAGGAGCACCACTTTTGTTGAGATAGATGAGGTGACGTTTTTGATCTCTGGCGGTGCGATGGCTGGCCGTTCCTGTGCTGTCTCCATACCTCTGAACTGAGGTTTTGTGTTCAGAGGAGCCGTGCAACCGCCGGGTGACTGATTCAGCACTTTGCTCCCAGCTGGTCTGTGGTGGCTGCAGCAGCAGAAGCTCAAATGCACTTACACAGATGAAAACTCTCTAGGTCAGACGTTTGAAGCTAGTAAATTGTAGGAGAGAATGTGCTTTGTTTGCAAGTGACTCGTTGGCTTAAGCTGTTTGGGTTTTGAAATGAAAGTAGTGACCATCTTTTTTTGCATATGTGGTATTGAGGATGGAAAGTCATTGTAGCTGTTTGGGCTGAACTTTAAATTTCATCCATTGCTTATTGATGTGTTCATATTTGTGGTGTAATGGAATATGTAATGTTTTTGATAATATCCCATGCTATTCTAAGTAAAAAAGAAATACTTTTAAGAAGGTAGGGTTTTTTCCTGTTTGTGACCAGGTGTTGCTGCAATTACTAAACAGCATTTGAACTCTGCCTTGTCATTAAAAGCCAATTAGGTCTGACTAATCAGAATTTCCCAGATCAGAATTACAATCTCAAAAGATTTTGTTTTTTATTTTGTAGTAGAATTATTGTCTGTGTACTCTGGAGTGTCAAGTGTCAGCTGATTCCTTATTTCTTTGACGTGTTTAATATTTGGAATGATCCTTTTCTGGTTTTTGGGTTGAAAAGCCCAAGCCATGGTGTGTGCCCTTTGGGTTGTTTAGTACAAACACAGAACGAAGAGACAAATCATCCCTATTCCATGATATAAAATTAAACATGTAGTAAGGAATTTTCTTTTCAAATGCTGGCCCGGAGGTTTCTTGCTATGTTACAGAAGAGGTAAAATTCTGTTTTATTTGAGTGTAAAGTATTAGGCTTTAGTGCAAACGGTGCCTTAGATATCACGTGCTCAGAATATTAGAAATGTTTATGATTTGAAGTGCCTATTTTGTCTACTGAAACACAGAACAGGAACCAGTAAGCGTTTAAGTGGAGCTGTAAAGTGACCATTTTGTAAGATGATGTGCCACGATGATGTTCCTTTGGCAGAAAAGGCTGCGGTTGGTTAGCCTCAGCACTTGAGAGGGAAATATTTCAGCAGCGGGAGAAGTATTTCAATTAACGATTTCTTCTTCAAGCCATCTCTCTGAACATACAGGGAACTTTCATGTACTTGGAAGTCACAAGACACGTAATGCATCCTTTGAGAACTGAGGGACTGCTGAGAGAGGGACTACTCTTGTGGAGGTACAGCCTCTTCTGGAGGTGTCCCACCACCCGGGGCAGGAGCAGTGACACTTGCAGTGAGACCTCGGTGCTGTCAGCGAGGTGAGCTTTGGCCATTCCTGCTGGCTGGCCTCCTCCAGCACCTGGGGTTTGGTTACCCTGGCACCAGTGCAGCTGGTCACCTGATGCGGCGTTTCATTAGAGAGCTGCATGCTAACTGCTCGAGAGTTTATCCATATAAAATCAAATTTAAAACATGTAACTGGGGGGAAATTATTTTTCAGGCAGCTAAGGAAGGTGATACAGTTTAGGCTGAAGTTGTTTGTGTTTCTGAAGTTTCGTCAGTTACAGTTGACAGAAAAAAAGAAATACATCTGGATTATGTTCACCAGACATCAGGAGGAGTGAATCAAAACTCTGATGCTGGTTATTTATAGCTATTTACAAATATTTTACTTAAAAAAAAAAAATAAATATATATATTCGGAACAGGGAAGAGATTATTTTCCTTAATTTCTCTAGAAGTTTTATTTTCCTTCATATGCTGCATGCACCAAGCAAGACTTTTACTTAATTTTCCAAATTCTCCGGCACATAATAGTTAAATGTTTTTATGTCAATTAATATTGACAGGAAGTCAGTTTGAACAGCATTGGAAAATGGAAGTAGTTGGCAGAACTGGCTAATTTCACTGAATTTCCTTTTGCTAAAAATATCTGTAAAAGAAGCTCTCCTTTTGAGATACAATGAATGCTTGTTTGACGGTAGTTTAGAATTGATGATGACTCTTGTCCTTTAACCAAAAGGGCTTGAAACATATGAATAACCTTTTGAAACATATTTAGCTTCCTCTGTAGTATATGTAATTACGCTCATGTCTGCCGAAAGTTTATATACGTGCTTAACTTGATGTATGTGAGTAACTCCATCAGCTCGAATGATCTGCAATAGAAAAAAAAGTTCTGTAGAGCTGTTTATGTGAAGTTGAGCATTTCATTTGTATACATGTTGGTAGGATTAAGGAGTTCTGAGTGTAGTTGCTCTTTTGAGTTTTGTCTCAAAACTCGGTCATTAATGTATGAAATGGCAAGATTGGAGTCCTGCTAACTGAAAGCATACAGCATCAAATATGTATTCTTATTTATATTGAATGCAAATACATTAAAAATAATTTTAGATAGGTTGTGACGGCATGTATTAGAAGTTATAAAATTCTAGAAATAGGATGAGTTTCATATAGTTGTTTAGCTCCTGTGCTGCCTCTGCGTTATGATACAAAAACATCATACGGTACTTACAGGACAGCCTAGAACAGTTGTTTCACAGATTCGGCCAATTTGGGGGGTAAGTCAGCATTTTTTAGCTAGGAAGGCTTCTTGCTTGGACATCTTTCACATGTGG
Organism: Dromas ardeola; assembly: GCA_013398915.1. Classification (NCBI taxonomy): domain Eukaryota; kingdom Metazoa; phylum Chordata; class Aves; order Charadriiformes; family Dromadidae; genus Dromas; species Dromas ardeola. Next base: position 375,040 of record VYZM01016463.1, on the reverse strand, counting down.
AATTTAGTGATTAATGGTGCTGAGGGGATTTTCATTATGAGCGTGGTGAAACACTGGAACAGGTTGCCCAGGGAAGTTGTGGATGCCCCATCCCTGGAAGTGGTTGGGATTGGATGGGGCTTTGAGCAACCTGATCTAGTCCTGCCTATGGCAAAGATTTTGGAACTAGATGATCTTTAAGGTCCCTTCCAACCTAAAAGATTCTATGATTTTATTTTAAGAAGAGCAAGGGTTGTTTCATGAATTAAAGTTTGGCCGTGGCTCATGCACTTGCCGGGACTTTTTCACCCTGAAGTAAACAAAGAGGGGAAGAAAGGTTGCAGGGATGTCAAGAGTAATGGGAATCACCAGGACATAAATGTTGCCTTGTGGCAGAGGATTCTACTGCTTCACAGAGTAGCTGGGTGAAACCCAGCTGGTACCTACTGTACTTCTGCAGGGTGGTGGGACCTTCTGCTGTTGGGAATCCCAACCCTGGTGAGCGGGCAAGGGAAAGGGGAGATACCGGTGTCTTAGGGGTGTCTCGGCCTCTGGAGAGGTGAGGCTCTTCCAGTCAAGGCATTTTCTTTGATGTGATTCCCCCTGCATTGGCTTTTGTGGTGTTTCATCTGGTAAAGGTCTCATCATAACCTTTTTCTTGTAAGTGCTACTTATAGTCGTTCTAGGTATTAGAGAACTACTCTATTTGGAAAGAAAGGCTAAATCTTCTTAAACTATTTTAAGTACATTTTGCAGTCTCGGGCAGTAATTAAAATCCTCAGTAAAGAAATAAAAATGACATAGGTGCAGTACATTTAACTGTTAGCCTTTTGTCAGTCTGAACAGGGAGTGCATTTTGAAGGTTGGCTGCGCTGCGAGCTTGGCTCTAGTTCCCATGTGTGAGAAAACCACGGCTGCCTGAGGCTTGCCTGCGAGTTGACTGCCTCAGACATCTTCAACTGTGGAGCAATGTTGAAGTCTTTGGTCATGACCCTTTGTATTGCTCTGAATTTTCTTTATATGTTTCAGATGATGTTTTTAATGACTTCTCCATTTTTATCCTTTTGTATAAGCAAAAGATTGCTGTTCCTAACCAGAAAATGAAATGTTAAACTGACATATTGAAACGGGGAGCCCCCCTCGCCTTTTTTTTTTTAGGTATAATTAAAGTAATTGCTAACGAAGACAGTGAAATGCGTGCAGATTATTTGGAGCATTTGCACTACCGAGCTGCTTTCAGCAGTGCTAATCTCCAGCCGTCTTTCGTTTCTGAGGCTCTTTCAAAACCTCCTTCAGCTGCAGTGCACATAAGAAATGAAACAAATCTCTTGGCGGGTCCTAAATTTGATTAAATTGAAAGCTCGTGAGAGCAGCAGCCCTTTGAGTATTTTGCACTTTAGGGGCTTGATGTGGAGCAGTAGCTGTCTGGCACTGCTACATGTTTTCTGTGTATTATCAGAATTTAGAAACTGTGTTAGTTCTCGATTCTTTGTGTTACTTTTCATACTGAAAGCAAGTTGTCAGGCATTTCAGGCTCCCAGCCCTTAGTCAGCTTAGTTTTTGCATTTGGAGTTGTCATGTTTCCTATTGCTGGAGTTTTACAAGCATGTAGATTATACAGTGCTGAGAACAAGTTTTAAAATACGATGTAGTGAGGTTGGTAATCTTGAGGATAGGTCAGATTAATGGATGGTGTAAAAGCTGGGTGGAAATTTGAAGGATGCAGTAAGGAACCGGCTTGTGTTGCTTTAGAGAACTCTGCGTTGGAGAAAATTTCCAAGTTAAAAGCTGTTGTTTGCTGCTGCCAGCAAATGGCCATGGTCCTTTGCAACAGAGTTGTCCAGAACACAGTAACTGAAGGCAGTAGGGTGTTTTTGATATTACGGGGTTTGTAGCCCACACTTTGTGATACTGCAGCAGTACTGAATCTAAGCGAGGGACTGGGAGCCACCTCCTGGGGGAGGTTCTTTTGAGCTTTGTTACTAAACAGCTTGATTTGCAGCTGAGGTAAAGTGGCTTGCCCTTCTTACCATCCTTAAATAGATTTTTCTTTGCCTTTTTTTTTTAAATGTGAACGAACAAATTGAAGAAAGTGTGGTCCTTTGTGTTCTCTGGGCACATGTTTGTACTTGAAGGCAAGCATACAGAGCATAACTGTGCAATTAAAAATAGTCACTTGAGCTTTGCTAAAAAATGTTTGTGTTTCTAGTACTTGCTGATGGCTTAAGTATGCAAAATATTATTTAATTGATTTTGATTATGAGTTTTATGAACTTGTGTCAGAAGATGGAATGCTAGGACAGCAACACAGCTCCTGTGGAGGTTTTAAGGGTATTTTAACATAGCTCAGGTGGCTGGGGAAACAAGGTACTCTTCTGAGATACAAACACTCTTCATCGGTGAATGCTGCATAACAAAGGAAAGTTGATTCTAGGCTAAAAGGTGAACTAGCATGGAGACATGAAATTATTGTTGCAATTGATTGACCATTTATTTTCTTCCACAAAGATACATTCAAAATCTTCTCCAGAGTATTCAGAATTGTGAAGTTCTTGAGCACGTCATGTGTTTTGAATTGAAACATGAACCAAAGTCACTTTCTCTGATGCACGGTGATTTTGTAAAAAGGAAAATGGGGCTTTATAGGTTTCAGACATCTGTTCGCTTATTAGGCTGCATTGTGGTCATTAAGGGGGGGAAAATTCAAGATACTGTCTAAAGATATGTTATAGCCTACTCTCATGAGAAACTCCTTCATAATTTTGCTCGTCTTGATACATAATATATTATTTCTTCTGAGCTTTCAGTTGACTTTGGATAGGTTTATTTTAAAAATTCTTGTGTTTGCATCTTCAAACCACACGTAGCTGATGACAACATTCTGTGCCACGTTAAAAGCAGCGACCTGTGGTTCAGAGCTGGTCAGAAGGCAGATCTCGAGGTGAAATGTTTGTGTTACAGTAGCATATTAGATTTCACTGCAGATCGAATTGAGACTCTTTTGTGCTGAAAGAAAAAGTCTGTACAGGTTTGTTTGAAGAGGCAGGCATGTAAAATTATAGCGGATCTTTATTGACTGGGCATGGAAGGTAGAGGGAATATTCATGTTGATGACCAGAATGTTATGCTAAGAAGTAGCAAAGACGTAAGATGGTGACTCAAATGTAGTACTGAAGCCAGTATTATGTTTAAGAACTGTAATTTTTCTTTCCTCATGTATACTAATTAGTATAGTTTTTCTACCACAGTGGGTCTTCTGATGAGCAATATGTGTAGTATTTTTGTTTTGGGATTGGATTTTTCATTGACATTTGAAGAGAAGGACAAATCGTTAACCTGAGTTAGTGAGCACAGGCTTGATGTAGAAACATTCAACATCTAACTGGAAGTTAAATTTTATACTTACGCTAACTTTGGCTTCTTTTCTCTCTATGTTACAGAAGTACCAATACGGAGCATTTGACCTTCTAATCTCTACAGCTGAATCTCCTGATACTAGGATTAGGAAAGAGTGCCTTCGGAACCAATATGTAGCAAATGGGTATCACACCTCCGAAGCTTCTCCCTTGGTTCAACGCTTGCATGTTTTGAGGATCTTTGTCGCCTCAGCAGTGAATCGTTCTTGTGAACTTCGAAACAGATTTCATGTGGTGCTTGTTAAACATTGAGTCACCATGAGTAGTAATCTAGGGAAAGAAAAGGACTGTAAGGAGAAGGATCCAAAAGTCCCATCGTCAAAAGAAAGGGAGAAGGAGGCCAAAGCCTCTGGAGGATTTGGGAAAGAGAGCAAAGAAAAGGAGCCTAAGACCAAAGGGAAAGATGCCAAAGATGGAAAGAAGGACTCCAGTAGCACGCAGCCTGGGGTAGCTTTTTCAGTGGACAATACGATAAAAAGACCTAATCCAGCCACAGGTACCCGCAAAAAATCCAGCAATGCTGAAGTGATCAAAGAGCTAAATAAATGCCGGGAAGAGAATTCAATGCGCTTGGACTTGTCCAAGAGGTCTATACACATGCTTCCATCAGCTGTCAAAGAGCTAACGCAGTTAACAGAACTTTATTTATACAGTAACAAACTGCAGTCCCTACCAGCAGAGGTGGGCTGTCTTGTGAACCTGATGACACTGGCCCTGAGTGAAAACTCTCTTACCAGTTTGCCTGACTCTCTTGATAACTTGAAGAAACTGCGCATGCTTGACCTGCGGCATAACAAACTTAGAGAAATCCCTTCGGTGGTGTATAGGCTAAGCTCTCTCGCCACTCTTTACCTACGCTTTAATCGTATAACTACTGTGGAAAAGGATATCAAAAACTTGTCAAAACTCACCATGCTTAGCATACGAGAGAACAAAATCAAGCAACTACCTGCTGAAATTGGTAAGCGATTACACTGTTTGAAAAGTTAATTCTATGCCTATGTTCATTTTGCAATTTGGTTAAGTATACATAAACTGATACTTCTCCAGGTGCCCTTCTTCATTTAAAACTACATAAAATTATGCTCTTGATCATACTGTTGTGATGGTAGCGTATATTGAGAGTAATCAATACCTTGGATATATATATATTTTTTTAAAACAACAAATGCCCTTTTTCATCTATCACCTTAAAATTGGATGTATCTTGTTTTCATCTTTGCCTTGTGCTTTCACATATTGTGTCTTCAGAGCCCAGATGGTTTAGAAGAAAAAAAGATAGAGGCATATTTCATTTTAAGATTTCTTTATAAATCATTTATGAACTGTTGCAAGTTAAAAACACATTATGGGCATGTTACAGAGGGGTGTGACCATGGTAATACAAGGTAGAATAGGTAGCTACATGCTATTACCGTGAGTGAGCTGTTAGATGCCGTAACAGTTAATAATGTAGGTTAATGATTCATGAAAGCCTCTACCTTTTATAAGTCATGAATATATTAATACATGGACTCTTAATATAAAGTGACCAAATGTTGTATGCATGGCTAACGATTCTTGTGACTTTTTAATGAATAATACTTGTTTTTCCAAACATTGTTACAAAAGTTTGAAAGGTGGTGAAATAGTATGAAAGTGGGTTATTAATTTAAATAGTTAATTACGAAAAATGTGCTGGAATAGCTGTATATCAAGGTTCTGCTTCATGGAAAACATCTCGGTATCACACCGTTCTCAAGCAATATTTGAACAATGTATGTGCCTCGTAAAAGGGAGATTCTATCATCAGGTTTTTTTTTTCCTAGGTATCACCAATTCTTAAAATCCAAGCATAGCTTAGTTCCTTTGCCAGGGGGGAGGGGACGTAAACTTCATGCAGTTCAGAAACTGCTCAGACTTCAAGTGTGGAAAAAAACTTGTAAAAGCCCTTGTAACACTGTGAGTAATAATTCCTGTGCCCTGCTTTTAAAAGGTGATGTGGGACTTTTTCCCTTTTCCTGTTAACCAAGCCAGTGCATGAGTATGTTAAGTGTTACTGAAGCTAGCCCCTGTGCTCACTAATTTGGCAAAGCTTGTTTGGATCCCTAGTAGGTCTTTTCCAAGCCATCAGTGTTTGTCTCTTTCTCCTGCACCTTGATATGAAAGATACATAAGATAACATGTTCTTGATGGCAGGAACTCCTGGGCACATCTGCAACTGCTAATCGTGTTACCAGCATTGTCCGGTACAGAGAGCTCCTGTACATGATAGCAGGAGAGAAGAAATGTAGTGAGGCTGTCGGCTCTTGGTCTGAGCCTTTGTCTCCCTGTAGCAGCCACAGAAACTGTAGCCACAGAAACACACTTTTGCTAGGCAAAAATTAAATGGTTAATGTGGTATGTTTTCTGATCAACATGATTTTTGAGTTGGCACGAGCATCTCGGCAGTCCTGGGAATTTCCCCTGGGAGAACTAAGGAATTATAATTTTGGATTATTTTGACATTTAGGTTTAAATGCAACTGCCTCTTTGAATCTTTTACTGATCAAGGAATCATGCTGGAAACCATGGGGCTGACGTTTGCAAAAAAAAAAAACCCAACATACTGTGTGTTTCTACATAAGTTGAAGAAATAGTGGCCGATTTAGCTGGGTGAGCTGTTATTACACAATTGCCAGTACTTCACCTGAGTCTGTCTGTGGCTCAGTTATTAAAGGTAATCTAGCAAAGAGTCAGCTTCTAAGGTTCAACTGGGGATAGTACTGCATAAATGTAAATTCATACTAGTGTGTGAAGAAAAAACTTTTGTGAGATGTTGCATTCTGGTGTTTGAAGTTGCCCTTTAGAAACTTTTTGTAGGTGTGTTTGATACTACAAACGTTATTGTTGCTGCTGGAACCTCTTTGTTTCTTAACTGTTTTGTTTGTTGAATGCTTATGGTTAGGTCTACATTAAAGTATGTAATTTCTGTATGTGTTTGTTCACAATATTCTTGAAAGAGATCATGTAGAAATTTGGTAGATATATGTATCATAAAGGCATATATGTGACTTGCTTCTTTCTTTTGTGTGTTTTTTATTCTGTCTTGATACGCATACAGGCAGTGTTGTCAGTTCTATATCAAACCCTAGCTTGAGAACATTAACTACTTTACTTCTGTCTTTGTATCCAGCAGTTAGTCGTGCCTTTATTTGTATTGTGATAATGCCCATGTTCCTTGTTACGGGTCAGCACCCCGTTATGGAAGGCATTTTAGAAGCACAAATGCGAGAGGACTGTCACCGTTATGAAGGATTTCTAGGGGGAAATCGCTATGTTGAACAGCATCTTTTTTTTTTTATTCAAAATAAATTTCTCTGGCTAGGTTGCCTGCAATTGAATCAGTTGAAAAATGAATTAATTAAAGGATTTCTATGTTTAAATAACACAAATAATTTTAACTGCCAAGACATACAGAACAGATGTTTGGAAACTTTTTTTCTCAAACAGTAAAAACAGACATGATAGTTTCACTTTTGAAATTGATTTCTACTCACTCACTTTCATGTATCTTTGTTCTAGTACAAAGGTGAGATGTTTAAGTTGGAAACACAGCTGAAAAATGAAACTGCTGAGAAATGTATTTCTTACTTTCCAATGGAATTTCTGTTTCTTTAAACATTTGTTATTTTTCTATATTTTACACGTGCTCTTTTAAAAAAAAAACCTTGCCTTTTAAGTCCCAATGATTTTAATCCCTTGTATGTTTATACTACAGTTCCTAAATACTATATACAGGCAAACACTCTTATATTATCAGCTTGTAAATAACACAGAAATTTTTGTTGCTGCAAAGCAGGAAGTAAAATGGGGCCATTATCTTTTATAAAGCAATATCATGCGGAGCATTTCAAATTCTTTTTAAAAATACCCCATTGTTCTAAGGCCTGAGGCTCACATATCTGATGGTAAGATAGTGTGCTTGTTCATATTTTTAAAAATTCAGAGCTTATGTAAGCTGCTGACTTGTCCAGCAAGGAAGAGTCCTGCAGCATTTAGCTACACTGTGTTCCTGTTGCTAATCTGGTACGCAACGATGCGAAGAATCCTGGGTTTTCTTTACTTTGTCTTTTGGAGGCAGATGTGCTACAAAAGGTTGCTCTGGANAAAAAAAAAAAAAAAAAAAATTAAAAAAAGCTTGAAAGATGGGATCTTGCTACTGTTCTCTCAAAGAGAAGCATTGAGTGTGATGGAATTAGTCTTAACCTGGTGCTAGAGACTTGTGATGGCTTTCACTACCACTGAACACAAAATATCAGTTCCATATAATTATAAAAGGCTTTTCAACTTTAGGACCTTGCAGCTTTAAAATAAAGGGTCACCTGATTTGTAAGCAATCATCCCATTTAATTACTTTTCTAGGAATCCTTACTCTTCGGCCTTATAAAATAAATTTTATTTTCCTTCTACTGTCATTGAAAGCAATTGAAGGTAGGTCCTGGAGTCTTAAGTGCTCTGACATGAGACTTTTCTTCCAAGGCCCAAAATATCTATGTCTAGTTGATTTGTGTGCCAGTGATGTTTCGCTGTTCCTAGATGCAGCAGTTTCCCTCTGTTGCTTACATTTGCGCTCGCACTGTATGTGCTGACAGCAGTCATATTTTCTCCGAGCTATTACTCAGACCACAATTTTTTGTCTTGCATAAAATCTCCATTCCGTCACCTTGCTATCCATTTTCTGTGTAGTCTTATGTTTTGAATGTTGAGCATGCTTGATTAGTTTGAACATACCCTTCCAGATGAGAGTTTCCCTCTTTGTGCTGGAGATAACTCTGTCCATGCATCTGGATCATACTGCAACTGCGTTAGGCTTATCAAACGCTCTTCTGACCCACCTAAGATACCTGCACTCTTTGCCTTCTCTGTTATTCCTCTCTGCCAGAGGTCAACCCTGAGATCCTGGTAGAAATCTACTCTTTTTTACACTACTAAATTTCATACAGTTTCCATTATTTTTAGTTACCTGCTTCTTCCAATGCCTCTAGCTTGCTAGAAAAGCCTTGCTTTCTGACTAAGTCATTGCTGAAGACACTGTGCAAGATTAGCCTTGAGGTGGATTCTTTCGAATCCTGGAGGGGTAACCTCCATCCAAGCTGGTATTTTACTTTCAGTCCTGTTACATCCATAGCAAGTTGTAGTCTATTCCTCAGGTATTTTGATATCATCTACTAGTCACCCGAGTTTACTAGTTATTTTCTGCTTGCTACTACATCAGACATCTTCATGGAGTGTAGGCTGACTAGACTGAATAAAGTAGATCTTCCATATTTTTGTAGAAAACTGTTAACTCTTTATGCCAAACTAATTTAATATTTTACTACTGTTTTTTTCAAATCGCTTTTTATCGGTCTCTGTCTTCATGCCTTTTACTTTCATGCCTTTTGTTAATGTTTCCCGCAAATTCTGTTGGTCTGCGTAGTGTTTAGATGACTGTGAGGTCGTCAGAATCTCCCCTTGTTATTTCTCCTATCTTACATTTTGAATTGATAGTCTCCAATCCTGTGGTAGTGTTCCTTGCTTGATAGATGACATGTAGAAACTATACTCATGTGATTTCAGAATAAGTTTCTAGAAATGCTTACCTAGAACATCTGCTGCTTGCTGTGCAAGCATACAGCATTGATATTTGTTAGAAATAGATTCCTTTTAGGGAAACGTGAAACTAACTCTAAAACATTTCTTCAAAGCCTGAGTGAAGGTAAAATATTTAACAAAATGTTGTTTGCCAAAGATGTAATAGATCAGATTTAACTGGTCCTGGAAACTGCTTTAAAACAACTGACCTGTTACAGTGTGTATTGTCTGGAGGAGAACCTAGAAGAGGTGAACCTACCAGCAGTGAGCTGCTGGGACATAAGCTAAAGTTTGGTTCTATTTTGGGTGTTAAAACTGTCTTTAGTAGTTAAACAACACAAACTTACATGAGGTGATTACACTGGGGGAAAAATTGCTTTGCATTTAATACAAACATTTTAGTGAGAAAGAGGAAGTGTTATTATCTATGGTTAGTAAACAGATATGTGTGTTTCTGGTCTTTTTTTCTCCAGAATATAGTACCTCTCTTTCCCTTGCATCCAGTTGCTGTGTTATAGGTAGGATGATGACAATAAGGTTTCCTGTCTTTTCAATATTCAGAAGGCTTCTTAATTTTAAACAGTAGTTTACTCAACTGAACTCACTCAGTAAGCCAAAAAATGAAGAAAATATTGTCTGTGCTTTGGAAGAAGATAGCTTTTAGTAACTCAGCAAATTCAGGCTCTAGGCACCTAGCAAGTCATTGCTACTAGTCATTTATTGGACTTCTCTTAGCACTTTTCTAGCCACATATATATTGCTTCTACATTTTTAATGCAATGAAATGACTTTAATAAATTGAATAGTAAGTTGAGGTTTTGATATGCATTGTTGCATTTTCAAATATAAATAGATTTATTTGAATAAGATCCAAAAATACTTAAAAATATGTTTACATGAAAACATATTCTGAGGTTGGTTTTTTCAAATCCATTTTTTTGCATGTTTAGCCAAAAGTTCTGTTCAAGCACAGCTGAATTAGGGCGAGTTTTTGTGAAACGGCTGTGCTGATGTGTAACAGCTTCATGTTGCTGAAAGAGGCAGAATCCACTGCCTTCACAGCTTCCTAGCTGCTCAGTCCTTTTGCCTCCTCCGTCCGAGCTGTTCCTTGGTGAGCTGATTTATCTCACTAAACTAACAAAATAATGTTCATGGGTTTGCTACTTTTGTGGCCTATTTCTTTTATTAGTTGAAATCAGTGAAGTTTCAGATAAGAGTGGAACTGGTGTAGGAGGAGGAGTGGGAGAGCGTGAACTGGAGCAGGGGGAGCAGGACTGCTACTTTTGCCTGCACTGAGCTGTAAAATGAACGTGGCTCCCTGCAGCTCACTTGGGAAACCGCACAGGTAGGATTGCTCGTGTTGTGTAAAAGCATGTGAAGCGCACTGCAAGTGGTTTGAAGAAGGATGGATTACTGGCTACAGAGAGCTATTGAAAATGCATCAGATTATATTTTCAGAATCTCTTTTTCTTACTTTTCCCCCCTGATTTCCACGTCTTGTTCTACAAAACCCTGTGTAGCTTATTGGAGTCCTGGTAGCATCAGCTGAGCCCCACCTTCCTGAAGCAATTTTTCGTTATGTTTTTAATGTATAGTGGTGAGAATTCATTGATGCGAGATTCTTTATGGCAAAGCTACTCTGTTGCTCTTTCTGAACCTACTCTTTCTTATAAATTGCATCCTACCTAATGGTGGTGATAGATTTTCAGAGTGCATCTTTCCCAGTATCCTGCCACTGACTGTAGCCCTAAGCAAAGTTTGCATAAAACAGGGTAAGTGTATATATGAGACTTAACCTGACTCCCTTCCCAGATCCAGCGATTTTCGTATCAGGTATTTCCTGAGTCTGGTGTAGTTTGTCCCTTTACTAATTCTTAGTAGACTCTTCTTCCAAGGGCTTGATCATGTTTTCCTTTAAACACCTATAAATGCTTCACATCCTTAGCAAGGTCCACAAGTTTGCCTTGAATGTTGTTCTTCACCAAAAGGTCACTGTTATGCAGATGTTGAATATATATAAATACCGAGTGCAAAAGCAGAATTTATCTGTTCATTTGGCTGTTGAATCTCTGGTGGCATCCATGAAATAAAACCTCAATGGAAAGGTTTCCATGTGGAAGCTTTGCCAAAACACAGTCTGGAGGGATAATTGTGGAAATGAGTTCACAAGGTGGACTCCAGCTTCATCACCATATCTGGTAAATTGTCCATTCCACTGAGATCAAAAAGTTGAAGATTAGAATGGAAGAATGCGAACGCTTTGGTGAGTCAGACAGTCAGCACGAGAAGGATGAAAACCAGAGGAACTGTCTTGGGATGAGGCCAAGCAAACACGTCAATTTGCAGGCTGTTACTTTAGCAAGCCTTTTGCATTTCTTGTATCGAGAGTTTATTGCATTCCTCCATGTTGTGTTGAAGGAATTGTTTTGCACAATCAAGTTGATAGTATTTTCTTTGCAAAGACAAGGTTGCATCTTATACCAGTTTGGGATTTTTTTATCTTCTCAGCGCACATAGCTCGTGGAAATAATATTGTCAACGTGGTTGAAATTACATTTGCATAGTTTCTGCAAGTTTCTTAGGACTCCAAATATTGTGTTTTCTGTCTGTGAATGCAACTTTTATTCTATGGAGAATCTGGTCAGGGCTGTTCTGCAAGGGAAATATTTTTAGATTGTAATTCAGGGAATCTGCCTACACCAGACTCGGAATGTCTCTGAGACTCTCCTCTGTTCTTCCCTTCCCCCATCTACCCAATATTTAGATCATTTGTGGTTTCTTCACTACTTTGAAACTCTTTTTCATAACACTTGCACCTGTTTGGTTTTCAGTAGCATAGACAGCAAACCAGATGTGTGCAGCTGCATCACTTCATTTCTACTCGTTTCATGCTGAATATAGTGCCTCCTTATTAAATGACTTGTTAGTTGCAAAGCTTTTCAGTGATGCTCTGAATTTCATTTCCCTTTTTTTTAGCAGACCTGACAATATACAGAAATATTTCTTTACGTTGTTTGTATCTAAGAACCCCTTCTCCTGTTTCAGCAATTTGAAGGAGCCCCAGTTGTGTTCCTGGGCTTAGCTGCAATGCTAATGCCTGCAAACACAGCAATTGAGAATATTTTTACATTTTTGTATTATAACGTGATAAAAGTATGAAGCTGTGAACAGAAGTGTAATAAATATAGGCACTGATATGTTTGTGCTGCTCCCTAGAAGTCAGAGAAAAGGACTGCGTATTTGATCCAGTTCTTTGGTTGCTTTCTTGAGCTGCAGGAATATTTTGGCTGGCTTCAGCTTTGGTGTCTAGGTTCTGATTCCTGTGAAAGCTCTTGTGGGGATGCAGTTCTGTCTTGTCAGCTAGTCAGATTCCTCCTGATTACATTTTCTTCAGACCGGCTTTAGGATAATGATTAAGTAGTCCTGCCTTTTTGATCTACTCGCAGAGCTTATTGGGATGATGCCCCAAGTGTAATTCCAGTAAATACTGACAGCTTGTTAGAAGTCAGGGTTTTTTCTTTTCTTTTTTTTAAATATCAATGCTGCAACTATTTTAACTGTTTGAATGCTTTCGTAAGTGCTGAACAGAGGGAAATAATCATTTCCCTCACACTGCCCTTGCTAGTGCAGCCCGGTAGGTGGTTAGCCTTTATTATTTGAGAGCAAGCACACTTGTTCCACACCCAAAACGGACAGGATCCAAGATGTGACCCCAGGTTCAGCTTCACCAGGATCCCCTGGCCCTTCCCTGCAGAGCTGTTTCCTCACTGGCTGGTGCCAGGCTGTACCGCTTCACAGGGTTATTCCCTGCTAGGTGCAAGACTTCACCTTTGTCTTGGCACTCCATGAGGTTCCTGTTGGTTTATTCTTCTGCCCAGCTCAAGTCCTGCCTTGAGCCCTTGCTAAGACTGTTTCTCCTACATGTTTCACATGTTTGAAATGTTGTTTGAACACGTTTTTAGTTTTATTTATATTTGTTACTTTTAGTTATAAACAATAAATAAAACGTGTTTTGCTGTTGTGTCTTGTTGAAGCTTGTTTTAGACCAGATTTTGAGTCTCTCTTTTCAGTTGAGCTTAGCTTCTGTGTTTTTGAGTGGCTCCCATGACTAAGTCCTGTTGCACATTCTGCAAATTCTAAATATTTAGCTGTGCTTATTTCTTACTTGTATGAATATTTTAACTTTGGTACATAAGTCACTTATGACCATATTAAAATTGCATTCTTTCTACTCAGTAACTCTTCTGTGTAAGTTACAGTTTTGCAGTAATAATTCAAAATAGCTCTGACTGCTTAACTGTTCTTCTGGGCAGTTGGTAACGCACAGCAAAAAGTTCAGGCTGTCTGTTACAGTGATGTTCTCCAATCCCAGAGAGAGGGAAAAGATTCTGAAACTGTAAAAGTGTTTTGAATTTTTTCCTAAAATCAGGACAATTATCCCAAAGAGTTTTATAGACATACTAAAAATTCTTTTGCCTTTTTTTCTTTTCTTTTTTTTTGCCATCAGAAAACCTAGTGAGACATGAATAACTACCAAAGTTATGGGAACTATTTGTAACTTGTTCCCAGCATTGCTGGTTTCGGATAATTATTCTTTAGAAATTAGTTTACAAGCACTGTTCTGACACACCAGCCTGAAGTCCCACTAATATTTGCATTCTCTTCTTCCTTGTGCTTTCCGTAAGAGTCTTGATCCTCTTCCTGTGTCATCTGGCCCAGGATTTATCATGTTGTGAAGGATTTCATAATTTTCAATCTGTTTAAGCATGGGCAGGCACAGAGTTAATCCAGTGGAAAACAGGCTATGTGACAAATTGTGTTTGCCAACCAAGAGCGTTGCCCTCTGAGTGAATTAGTGATAGGAGACACTGAAGCCTCTTTGCTATTGACCTGTACTCTCTCCCTATACGACTGTTAATTTGTGTGTACTTTTATATTTTTTAATGAAGCCGTATTTTGTTTTTTAAATAGCCAAGGAGAATTTCCAGAGTTATGTAAGTCAGGGCACGTAACTTGGTCCTCTTGTCATAACAGGCTTTCAAGGTTGGCCATGTAATGGGACTATAATTCTGCCTCATTATGCAGAAAACATTAGTCATTTCATAATGCTGGGTTTTTTTCAGCAGGTATATTTAGCTTTGTCATACTATAACATTTAGTCTCTGTGCATATGAGAAAAACAGTGAGGTGATTGCTCACCCTACCTTTTTTAAGGATTGTTGAGATGTATACTTAGCTGTATTTTTCACAACGTTTTTAAATGCAAGGTAGTTGGGAGCCTTCACAAACAATTTGATCTGAAAAATGTGTGTTAATCGTCTGAAATTTTTATCTTTTAAGGTTTTAAAATACAAGTTTTTAAAAACTACATACTAGGGTGTAACTAACCATTTTATGATGGTTATTTATAGAGAAACTGCCTTATGTATTTCATATGGGCATTACTTCTACTTTAAAATCTTCTATTGTCAAGCCAGCCAGTACATGCAATTTCTGTCTGCTTTCTTGGCAGACTTTGAACTTCAGTTGCTTTCTTTCCTTTGCAATTACAGTGCAATATAGTATTTAAAAAAAAAAAAAAGGCAACCCACCTCCCAAAAAACCCCACCCAACTAACCCCAAACCCCACCACCTTTCTAGTTTAATTTTTAATTGTCCTGAGGATGCTTGTCCTTTCAATACAGTTGCAAGTAGTCCATAGAGAATCCTTTATTCGCTACTGTGAGTTTAAGATTTATCTATTTTGGTGATTACTTGTGGAAAAAAAGAGTTAGTTCATTTTACCTGTGATTAGTATTTCCCTACAGTAGTGCTTGCCTTGCTCCAGTGTTTCTGGGTGTTTCAACGGTCCTTTGGTGAAGTGATGCTGGAGTTGTCCACGTGGTGAACTGGAATGGGTTTTTTCCCTAGTAAACTGCTTTTTGGGTAAGGCTGATTTTGAGCTGCAGCACATTTCTACCTGGTGTATTTCTGTTTAATTGATTAAGATACAAAGTTGTTTCAGCAAAGTTTATGTAGTACACCAGAAAAGGGCAAATATTGATTCTTTTAATGTGAATAAGATCATGAGCTTCTCGCTCATTAGCTGTTATTTCTCTTTGTACTTGAGCAAACTTTTCTTTTAGGAAAACTTTATTTTTTGATTTTGACATATGTTTCTTACCCTGGCCAAGCAAAAATGCCAGACTTCAGTTGTATCTTGCTGAAACTTATTTTCACCTTTTTTGAGAAGCGTTTCCTTCAATACAGTTGCCACTGTTCAGACAACGAGAAGGACACTTTCCATCACTGAAACAAGCTGGCCTCACATCTGCTCCTAGGAACAGCATTGTGCAGATGGCCTTAAGTTTGGCCTCTTTGTTCTTGCAGATCATTATTTGTTGTGTCCATTGTTTATGCCATGTGTTTATCCTGGCATAATTTTTGAAAGAGCTGCTGCTGTGCAGCAGTGCAGTGCATAGTGCATCCATTCACGGGGTAAATCACTGCTGTCACTCAGCCAGTGAAGGAGCTGCCCCTGTTCTTTAGCTGCTGGCCTGGAGGCAGTGTGCTGTCTGTGCCCAGAGGGATTCTGGTCCCAGGTACTGAGATGTTTTCAGTAGTGTTGGTCACGTTAACAGCAGTGTTGCTGGTACTCAGATCTCTATGCACTCAGAACAGAGAGCCCCTCACCCAGAAAAATGGCGTTTAAGGAGAAGACAGGGCAGATGGTGCTGATCAGGCACAGGTTGTGACTGGCATTGGTTTGTAAAGGGCTGGACCTTTTTATTTACTTATCCCTCTATTTTCCCACACTTGTCCTTCCTAAACCACATTGATTCCTCCCTTTCCCCTTCTCTAAAGATCCCATAGCAACTCTTACCATCCCAAGTTGCTCTCCTTGGACCTCATAGTAGGTGTTCAAGCCCCATGTGCAGTGACAGCCCTCAGTCTGCGAGGTGCTCTGGAGAGCCTTTCCATTTACCCACTGTGGTGGGTCTGCCACTGGCCATGGGGCTGATGGCTCTCCTGGGACAGCCCAGTGAGTATGCAGGTTCTCTCACCCATTGCTAGTCCTCTGTGTGCCTTTGCATGTGAAGATGAGCCTCTACTGCATCGCCTAAACATTTTTCACCTTGTTAAGCATAATGGATTTAAGAATTTTTTCCATACATCACGGAGAACAACAGCAGAAATGTACCTTGAGTGCTTTTTGTTGACTTGCAGACTCTGTGTTGTGCCTCAAGAATCCAAGTTAAAGTATGGAAAGAATTTCGGTGCCAACAGCACTTCACCTCCCCTCTCCTTCTGCCCTTAGGGGGAAAAAAAGCACATTTTGGTGAGATGCTGTCAAGCCATAAGTATTACTACCAAGAGCAAGATTTGTGAACTAAAGCTGAATATTTTGGTATCTTTTGAAATTACTTTCCTTAAGTCACTGGGCTTTAACTTTCACTTGATTTCTGCTCCAAGTCTAAAATTTGTTGGGCAGTCCTCAATCTGTTTTAACATTTCAAATTTTTATTAAATGTTTACCAGTGTTGCTTTTAAAAATAATGCCTGCATCTTTAATATAATGATATTAAGTATGGCTATCCAAATTAAACCAGAGTGTTAGCTTGTCCTTACTTGGCTAAATAAACACAGGCTTCTCTTTTTTTCTTTTCCTGCCCCAGAATTAGCTGGTGAGATGTTTGTTTCAAACACGTAGCTTGCTGTTGTCAAAGTTTTCAGCAGGTGCAAAAATGAAGTGCAGCAAATGTTGCTGCAAAACCCCAAGTCTTTCTTCGACTTCAGCAGATGTAGAGTGGGAAGAGTCAAGTAAATGAGAAATCAGTGTGATGAAATGAAATTTATGCCACATTTCAAATTTGACATCATTGGTTTTGGTCTGAAGTGAAAACAGATGAAAACAGTAATCACGAAGTGAAAACTACTGCCCCAAGGTGTGCAAAGGTCCTTGAGTTATCTTACTAAAGATTTGCAGGGTTCTTTTTTGGTTTGTTTGTTTAGAGGGAGGGATTTTGAAGTCTTCCTCAAGCTTTTCTTCCTCCTTCTATTGCCTTCTACACTTTGCCCACTTGTTTTCATGAATAACAAAAAGATGCTCCTACCACAGAACATTAACTCTTGCTCAGTTTTACTCAATTTTTTCTTAAATTTCCTTTCTTCTGCATATTAATGGCATTGAAACGTGTAGTTTCTGCAGTGCTGGTTGCAGCATGTTTGACTATTGACTCTGCCTGGCGTAGATTTGAATGCTGATTTGAGAGGGGACACATACACAGTGATGGAGGAGCTGCTTAAGCACCACCTTTACATTTCCATCTGTTAGTTTCTAGAAAAACATCCCAATTTGGGGTTATAAATGCAGGAAATAAGATCAGTTATATGTTAACAATCTAAGAAAAACGGGACAATGAAGCTGTTGGGGTTGGCTTTTTTTTTTTTGCTGGCCTTTCACAACTGTTTCATGATACTTAGTAAGTATTGTGGCTGTGTGACACCTGCAACTTAATACAGAGTCTGAATTCATAAATATGTTACAATTTATTAAATCACCATTTGTGATTATCTGCTGATCTAATGGGTAGAGAGTCTACGCGTCAGAACTTGCCCAAGCTTGTCCTGCAGGCCTGTGGGAAAATCCTTAAAGGACTGTGTCAAAGATACAACACTGAAGCTTAAAAATAGACATTCGCTCCTCAAAAGGAATTTGCTCTTCCAAATTTGTTAGTTACTGAGTCATGCTCTTATACACATATACAGTGACCTCATCTTTACTGGATAGAGTTGAAGCTGTTCAAATCATTTGCATTAATTTCACCTCCATCAGATCCAAAAAATGTGAATGCATCCACCTGTATTCATGCACACACTTTTTTTTTTTTTAAACCCAACAAGCTGTTGCTCAGAACATAGTATGTCTGTCATGAAAACAGATGAAACTACTGTACATGGAGAGTTGTGCCTACCTGTACTTTTAAATTAATGTGTAAACGTCAGGAATGAAGCAGTTCAGTGTAAAGTACCTCTAAACTCTCAGCAAGTCCAAACTTTTTTAAGGCTTAACAGATAAGCCTTTTATTTCAAACTTTTATTTGCTATAGCTCTGCTTGCATATATAAAATATAATAATATGTGTAAATAGGTTTACAGTTTACTTGTCATAAGTTGCCTTTTTTGTGATGACTAAAAATGATTAAAAATAGCACTCAGGATTTTGGGTGGATTATGTAGGTTGTCAGCCATGTAATTTTGATGTCTCTTAATTGTCGATTTTGTGCCTGAAAGCAATTAATGGTGTAAATACAGATCTCAATTCCTCAAAATTCAGTACAATCCGCTTACCTGTGATGTTTTAAACTTCTGGTCAGCCTGAAACAAGTGTGAGGTACATGTTTTATATTCTTATTTCACAGCTTGAACTGTCAGAAGAAAATCAATAAATAAGTAAGATTTCTTCAGAGAATCTATAAAAGCTTTATCTGAGTTTTTAAAAATTGTTGATCAGCTTTTAGATCTGATGAAATTATGATCCTGTAATGCCTTATTTCATATGTATAACTTCATAGTAGCAATAGCTTTTTTCAGATTGTCCGCAAATCAGTCCAATTCTATTAATCTCTGTTTGGAAGTCATTGTCTAGAGCTGTACATTAAAGAACTTGATGTTTTGGTTTTTTTGTGTGCTTTTAGGTGAGTTGTGTAACCTCATAACGCTGGATGTAGCGCACAATCAGCTTGAACATCTTCCAGAAGAGATTGGAAGCTGCACGCAGATCACCAACCTTGACTTGCAGCACAATGAGCTCTTGGACCTGCCAGAAACCATAGGTATGTGAAGAGGCTGCAGAAGAGAAAATAAATTACTATTTCAAAATGTTCAGTAAGAGGAACAAATTTAAGAATGAGTATCTGGTTGGTGACTGTAGAATGACTGGTGCTTAGCTCAGGGCAGCTTCACACGTGAGATCAAAAGCAAGGTGTGCGTGTTAACTTCAATGTAGTTTCTAGCTTTCTGAATTACATTATTAAATCTAGCAGTGCTGCAGAGTTTAGCATTCTCTAAGAATGAGACTTATAAGAGAAAAAAATCCATCATTTCTGCCTCTGATTTAAGGTATCCTGTGGTTATAAATAAGTATCTATAGCTTGGCTGTCCATTCTGTAATGAAACGGAGCATATAAAGGAATAAAAGGCTATAAGACTCTTAGTTGAAGTGTAATACTTCAGCAGATACTTTTAACTAATGTCTTTGGCTAAAGAAAAACAGAACTAAAAAGGTAAGTGTTTTAAATGAATTCTGTATATTTAGTGCTTTTTCCATAGAACGATTAAAAAAACCTTTCAAGTCCACAAAGTTCACGTTCTAATGCAATCAAATACAGAGGATATACAACTTAGATTGGAAATAAGACTGAAATAAACATTGTCCTGGTCAGTTTCAGAATTTCATATAGGATGAAACAACAAAATATGACTTTCCCTAGTTAATTAAATCAGTTTTAAACAGATGGCAGAGAAAGATGCATGCTGTGATTTAAGAAGACAAAAAACAAGGCCATAATGATTTTAAGCTCTTATTTGTCACCAGAACATACTCGGAAGAATGAACATGATCACTTAAGCAATATTTATATTGAATGTTTCGTTAATGTACTTTAGCGCATAGTAAAGTGAATGAGCAGAAGAGTGAGGAACCACTTAACAACATGCCAGCTTTTCTTCTGGCGGTAAATTGTTGAGTGTAGAGCAACTGTGGCTTTTTGTTTAGAAAGTTTGACCTGAACAGAGTTTACATTGATGAAGTAT
Source organism: Dromas ardeola (assembly GCA_013398915.1). Lineage (NCBI taxonomy): Eukaryota > Metazoa > Chordata > Aves > Charadriiformes > Dromadidae > Dromas > Dromas ardeola. Next base: position 355,256 of record VYZM01016463.1, on the reverse strand, counting down.
CCACTGGAGTTAAACTTCCTTCCTGGATTGATGATATTTTTAAACTCTGGAGATCCCGTTCCATCTGGAAGTTGCATCTAACTTACACAATTCATAAGCACAGCCTTTATTTTTGTAGCTATTTTGTCAATCTCATTGGAAGTTGTTTTAAATAAAATTTGTGTGTAGTGTACCTGTCACGTTTAGGAAGCAAGTTCTCTGGATAAACCACTAATTATGGGAAATTCTCTAAGGAAGTGTGAGATTTCCATTGTCGGGGTTTACAGACCACTATTGTTGATTCTGGTGCAGAAAAGTAGTACAATTTACTGAGTTGTTTAGTGACTGGCAGTAACTGAGCTTCTCAGAGGACCACAAAAATTTACTTATAATACGCTGCAAGACTGTGCTTAAAGGGGAAAGGTCTTTGGGTAGGAAAGGCACAAAGTTACTTAAGCAGTTAAGTAATTTCTGATAGATAGGAAATTGCTGACTATGCAATCAAGAGAGTTTGGACTCATCTATTTCTTCAGAAAGTTATTGTAAGCTTAGGTGGTTTGTACTGAGTCAGGTTCATACCTGGTTGGACTGGATTTCTGCCTAGTTTCTTTGGTTTGTTTTTTCCTTGCAGTGTCTTTATAGTTTTTTGAAGTTACTTATTTTTAAATGTATATAGCTGTCTCTTTACATGCTTATCTGAGCTGAATATCAGTGCTATATAGCTCAACAAACCGCCAAAGACAGAGGAATAGTGGTAAGAGGCAGCAGTGTGCCATCATGTCTTTAACCTTACACTGGTTCAGTTTTTGCTCTGCTGGAAAATTCCTGTTTGTATTGACCAACCTGTAGTAGCTAAGCATTTCTGTTTAGAGTAAAAACTTAAAATTGGAAATCGGTATTTGTGCCACATACAGTTCACAGACAACCAGAAGTGAATACTGAAGGGAAAAATTTTGAACTCCAGCTTAAATGATAACGATCAACCTGCATGTATGCATGTTACAGACACGGCAGCCGAAGCCAGTTCAGCAACATTAGCTTTATTTCTTAGTCATCGCAGTTTTGGTTCAACATTAAAGCAAGTTGCGGCTTGGTTTTTAGATTACAGCTTGCTTTGTGGTTAGGATTGTTCAGCGCGAGACGCTGAGTACTGAGAAGAACCCAGCGAGTCGATGGTGCGTGGTGGCCCGGCGGGGCGGTGGGACAGCCTTTCCAGCCTTCCCATCCCTCCCTCTGGTTTACATCTCTTCCTCTGCTCGTGGGTATCTACCTGCAGTTTGGCACAGCTGCCTCTTCTTGCAACATCTACACGCCACCAGGTTTCACTACGCTTAATATATAAGTGCTGTTAATGCTTCCCCAGTTCTGATTGGGTGGGGGTCGCAGACTGGGTACAAAAAAAGACCGAGCACATTTGCTCATTATAAATATTTAATGTTCTATGAGCCTCCTGTTATGGAACAGACTTTCCATTACTGCCAGGTCTGTCCTCTCCTCCCCCATTGACACCCTTTTAATGGAGGCCTGTTTTTTTTTTTTTCTTGAAAGGGATGTTTTTGTCAAGCTGCTTTGAAAAACAAACAGCCCCCTTCCTTTTCTATTCCTTCCTCCCCTCAAAAAGCACCTCTGCCCTCCTTTCCCCACCCTGAATCTTTGCAAAATGCTTCTTAAATTGACTGCTGGACTATCTAATCAAGTTTTGGGTTTACCACAGAAGATTTTTGGACCTGCCAATAAAAAAAAAAGAAAAAAGGCTTGTTTTCTAACTAAGAGTAGTGTAGTGAAATGTGGCGGAGCTGTGAGGAAGGGATGTTGGAGGGTGACACGCAGGGGAGTGGCAGGGAAGGGATTATGCATCAGCAGTGATTACAGAGGTAGCAGAGCCAATATACCCACTCTGTACAAAGTTCTTGTTTCAACTAATGCTTTATAAGCACGCTTTCGTGCAGTAACAAATGTCGATTTTAGATATTCGTTGTCAGGAAGTGACCTAATGTCTTGCTTTATAGATATTGGCTTAATACATTCATATCTGTATTTCTGTTGATTGAAAATTGTAAAGTACTTTGTATATTAGGTCACTTCCTGTAAGAAAAATGAGCTTTGTGGAACAGCTTAGCACATTCCAAGAGTCTCAAGTCTAGAATCAAAATCATAGTGGGATCTTAGCTGCTTAGTGTTTTAATTGCAGATTTTCCCCCCCTCACCCCCATGGGTTTTTTTGGGGAGGATGCGAAATTATGGTCTGCTTTTATTTACACAATGTCTTATCTCTGTGTACTTAGCTGGCTTACTAATATATCCAAAAGATATATAAAAGAAGATGAAGAACATACCACTTATGTTAAAAATAATAATTGGACTTCTGAGACAGAGAGAAAGCAAGTTTTGGGTGGAGTAAAAAGTTTCTTTGGATTGCAAGCTAGCTTAGAAAATTTTGTGCTGCAAATACCACATTGTGAGTGTTCCCTCTTTGAACTTCTAATTTTATCATTCTGTACAAATGTATTCACAATTTCTTATTTAAAAGCACAGAAACACTTATTTGAGAGAGAAATTCAACAGAAACAGAATTACAGCTTTTAAAAAAAATCAAATTCTTCAAGTGTTTTGTAATTTTCTAGTTTTGTGTGTTTACATGTGCAGTTTGATTATAGTCAAATGTGCCATATTCATGGACATTTAAGGCAACAGACATTTTAATAAGAAAAAGAATAGTCAGTTGTAAATGTTCCAAAATGATGCTTTAAAAGCACAAAAAATTCCGGCACTGGACGCACTTTCCAGTGTCTGACATGGCACTGTTCCTGAGAGATGGTTAGGAAAATGAGAGGCATATTGAAAGCCCTGCGCTGTTCTCCTGCCCTTCGCTGCAACACACGAGCTCAGAAGCTGAAATCGCAACTCTCATGAAAGCAAATATTACGTGGAGTAGTTTTGCCATTTTTGCTGGTTGAAATGGTGCTACAAACTAGGCTTCTAACCCATTTAGCCTCAGGGTCCCTCTGAGAGCACTGTTGTGCTTTTAAAACATGGAGTTGATAAAACATGAAGCCTCGTGGCCAGACCCGGGTGTATGTAATTGGTGTAGGTCAGGTTATTCAAATTGTGGTTGAGGGCTTTAAGTCCCTGGAAGTCTTAGTAAAGATATTTCTGTAAAATGTGGAACTAGTTTAAAATGGTGTTTTAAGTTTAGCAGGCTTAGCGAAAACTGGAGAAGTCTCGTTCTGAAACGTTTGACAAACGTGCTGGTCCTGATGAGACCCAGCAGAAGACCTGCAGCTCGCTCCGTGCTCAGGGGTGTGATGTTCATACATGACTGATGGGTTTGATGTTACAAATTACTCACCGCTCTGATGAAGCAAAGTGCATAAGCTCTTGCTCCAGTTTTGATGGCAATATTCATATTCTTAAAATTTAAGCACATGACCTAGTGCTTTGGTCTGTGAGCATTGACTACTTTGCAGGATCAAGCCCATTTCCACAGGCTTACATTGGGAGATCTGATCAGTGTTCAGTGCTTTGTCTAAGGTTTTGTTCTTGGACTGTGCTGTTAATGAAAATTTTTAACTAGATTCTGTTAGTATTGGGCAATCACAATAAGCTCAGTGGAAAGCCGTGGCTCCCACTCTTTTATTCTCATTTTCAGGTTATTATAAGCCTTTGTTAGTTCTAATGGTGGTCTCATAAAGGGAATGAAGCTTCTGGTTCTTGTTGGCGTCAGTTCTAGACATAGTAAATATAAAGCAGTGAAATTGGCCAGAAAGTAGTGAGTGGCAGGAGAGGGTAAGCATGAAGTGGCTGCTCACTGCCCCCTCCGACGGCAGAACGGGAGGGATGGAGCAAAGCTGTGAGGTGTCGACCTCAAATGAGTTAAAAGCAGACTGTACTGCATGCGATGGGTAGGGAACGTTTGGGTCTTGGTGTTCACACAGGTTGCTGTAGATGCTAAAAGCTCACGGGGCAACGTGACAATTATACAGAAGAAAAATGTATCAGTTGCTGCTAAATTCAGGAAGTCACTGAGCCACAGGCTGCTCGATCTTCCCCCAGCGCTTGGGGAAGTTTCAGGGTGTGCTTTTCTTGCGTCCCTTTTCTTAGGTTCTTCTCTTGGTATCTGCTGTTGGGCTCTTTTTTTCCAAAGGGAAGGTACTAGGTGGATCTCTGGCCTGTATGCAATAATTCTCACATTTCTTAATTAGCTGAAATTATAAAAGTATATTCATGTGTTATACATAGTATGTGTTTTCTCTATAGAATGGGTGAGACTGAAAAAATTGAACACATCTATCACTTAGGAAAGGTTAATGTTTTTTTCTGCATTGCCAGTTAGATATAAACTGCGCTTCCAGTGTGATTTACATTTATATAAATCTTTAATTTCACAGAAATGTTTTAAATAGTCAATTGAAAAGGAAAATAAGACTAACAATGAAAAAATAAATTAAATAAATTTCATTTGCTTTGTGTTACAGTATGGAGTATGAATTGAGTAAAATGCAACACTTTCAATGATAGCCTAAAATACGTCCCAACTGTTGCCTTTGACTCTGCTGCAATGTGAAGTGTTTTTTGTATTTTTGTATCATTTTCAGCTGATTATAACTTCCCTTTTTTGATTTAATAAATAAATCTCCAGTGCAAGCCCAGTGTAGTTAAATACATATGTACTGTTTTTCTGTAAAAATTAGGCTACCTTCTATTGGCTTATTAATTCTGAGTTTATTGATTTGTGCATTTATTCTTTATTTCTTATTTTGGCTGGATATTCTTCCTGGTAAGACTAGGATGCAGACAGTTTATTTTAGTGAGTGTACATACCATCACCACCATTAGATGTGGACACAGTATATACAGATACATTATAAATGCAACTCAGCATTTCCAGAATGATTTATATACTGCAGAAAGAAAAAGCCCATAATCCTATTTTCTTTATGTAAGAAGCAGGCATGAGGGAAGAGCGATTCAAAGGAACACATCACAATTGAGACAAGCAGGTCTATTAGTTACATGCATTTTGATGAATGCATGTTAAATGAAGTTGAATTTTCATAGCTTGGACAGTTTCAGAAACATGTTTCTAAGGGTTTGTGCTCCCTGGCCTTGTGCAGGTGTTGTGTGTGATGCGTGTCAGATACTTGAGCCTCTGTCACTCGTATTTTGCCAGCATCTTGCGTACATCTTTCACACATTCGCAGCCAGCAATGATTATGGTCTTGAATTAGAGTTGAAAAACAAGTAACTGCTGACATGGTCACGCTTTAGCCTTAATTTTGAAATAATGAGAGAAAATCTGTCTCTGGTTGATACTGTTAGACTGAAAACAGAGAGGAATCTCTTTGCTGTCTTTAAATGGCATTTAAAGCAGTAAGGGTGGTAGAGTTTAATTTTAAATTTATGTTAAATAGCTTTCTAATAGACAACATCTTTTAGGAGAATTCCTAGACTTTGTGTAAGGAGGATAATGCACTTTGGTTTGAGCAGGACAAAAGATGATGCACCCTGCTGACCTTGTAATTTGTGAGTCTGAATCTGCCTCCTACACTGGCCTGATATATCAGGAGGTATTGGCGGCTGGAAAGAAAAATTAAAATACACTAAAAATCACTTGACTGTTAAACCAGTAAAATCTGAAGTTCGTAAGTCAAGCTTTGTGTTGTGTTCAACTATACCTTTGTATTTGGAAGAGCTTTGACGTTGGTAATTGGTAGCGATGATCAGGAGGGATTCTCTTCTCTTCTACAGTGTTCCGGAATGGTTGCCCTCCCCACCATCACCTTTCTGTCGCCATTCCCAGTTTTCCTAAAGCATCAGCCTTTAGCCAGAACACATTAAACATTAGGGATGTTCCAGCCCTGCAGGTTACAGAAAGGATTTGACCTCTCTCAGATGATTGATTGATGGCACCAGTTTGCGTTCATACGAATCTGTAGACTTTGCTTTAGGAAGGAGTTGCCCCCTGCTCAGAGGAGTAATGTCTATGAGATTTTGTTCTGCTGTCCTCTGCAACATGCTCACTGAGATCACCTTCAGGATGTTTTGCCGGACCAGTCACTTTGCGCTGTCTCAGTGTTGGACATTGGCAGACATCGTCTTTGCTCGTGGAATGCGATTTAAGTTTAAAATGGATTATCTGAAGCCTTTCGGTTTAGTCTTTTAGTCGTTTATTGGGGAAATGGTTTGCTTCCTGACAAGAGATTAGATTAAACATGTCAGCAGCTCCTTTCATCTAAAAGTCTGTGAAACTGTTCAACACTTGTCATGCAGTATGGCTGACATCTGGAAAAACTAATATATAGTAAGTACGAAGTGTGGTATAGGCATCTTCTAACTTAAGGCTATTTTAGGCTAGGAGCACTACTGAAATACGTGAACTCAGTGTTTAATCTCTATCCGTAGCTGGCCATCTCTAGCTTGTCTAGTCTCTCCTATACAGTTTTCAACTCTTTTAAGGCCCTTAGGTCCCACCTGTTTTGTAATGTACTCATTGAACCTCTTTTGACTTTTCCTTCCACATTGTCATCTTTGTTATTATTGCTACAAGATTAATGCGATATGATGTATCAAGCTTAATTCATGTATGTTTTTTTAAAAGTGACATCAAGTTACTTAAACTTTTTTATTAATTTGGGGTGTGCCTCTTGCTTTCTATTTGTTAAAAAAGACATCTGGTAACTTTTGTATACAAACCAGCGATTTCTGTTTCTTAGAAGATCCCTTAGTGAATTCAGTGCACTGCGCTCTATGAAATAATGCGTGATCACGTAAAACATGTTCTTTAATAGGTGGTTACTCATTGTGTGCAAAGTTTAATCAAATAAAAATCTAAGCATATTTCTAGAAGTTAGACCATCAGAAATACTTACTAGTGTCATGTTGTTTGTAGCAAGTTCTTGCAATTATCTGTTGCGTGCTGAGGCTCACGTATACTTTTGATTATAATCTTACGGGGTTTTGATGTGCACAGCTCTCGTACGTGCAATTTGTGTTTTTAACGTTATCTGCAGAAGAGTTTTCTCTGGTGAACAGCTTTTAAATTGATCTGATGCTTCTGGTTTATTTAGGAGAAAGCAACTGATCCTGATAGCAAACTAGCTTGATGAACAAAGTTATATAGAACAGACTAATTATTCCATCTTTTAGTAATGATGCGGTAATATTTTGCACTAAATAACTGACCCTTCATCTAAGGATAGGGAATTTGAAGGATTATTTTAACTAAGGGAGGGAAAGGAAGAGGTGTGGTAAATCTCAGAAGAAAAGAGCATTTGCCACTCCCTTTAGAAAGCACTGGTAGGACTTTGAATCAGGAATTTTGATTTCTTTATGTCATTCAACATACCAGATCTTGTTTCTCTTGATTTTGAAATACTCAAGAAAGCTGTGTATTGCTCCTACTTGGAGAACCGCTTCAAGCTTTATTTCCAGTCTTTCTTTCATACTAGGATTCAAACATCTGTTTTTTTCTTCGACTAATATTTTTGAGATAACTTTAATAAAGAATTTAATTTAAACCGTCTATTTAGAGTCCCTTTTATAGTAACCAAGTTTAATTTAATGTTTCTGGATTTGCATGCTTCAGAGTAATTTTAAATTAATTTCTGTGTAAATTAAACAGCTAACCCTCAGAGAGACAGGCAATCACTCCAGTAACGTGATTATGAATTCTGCACTTACGTTGCTTCAAACCTGAGAGCTGGGCAAAGTGGAGCCCACTGATAGGTGTTTGTATGCTTTGCTGGTGAGAAAATGGACCTGAAACAAGGTGGCTGTGTGAAACCTGATTCCCAAGAGTGACTGTTCACACCAGAAGTTGAACTAAAACAATTTTTCTGTGACTTTCTTAGGCCTGGCATAAGTTTAGGGCTTATTCAGGCTTTAATACTGTGTTTTTAGAAGTATCAATGGATGGGGCAGTTGAGTTTACAAGGTCTTTTGTAATGGGCTTTGTAAGAAAACAAATCAGAAAGCTTTTGTTGCTTTTTCTGCTAGTAGCTGCTTTTCAGTTGTGGTTACCAAACTGTTCACATTTGTGAACATCTAGTGCTGCATTTTCTGAGTCACTGTACCTGCGAGGGGCTGTTTTAGAGGAACTGCTGAAGTATGGTTTCAGTGACAAAAGTACAACCGCAAATGATCCTGATGACTGTCTGACTGAATTGGTCATGATCACTTGTTACCTTCCTCACCTCATTGTTTAGACTTAACCACGCCACAGAATCACAGAATGGTGGGAGTTGGAAGGGACCCTTCGAGATCATCTAGTCCAACCCCTTGCCAGAGCAGGTTCATCTAGAGCAGGTTCCACAGGATCGTGTCCAGGCAGGTTTTGAATATCTCCGGAGTAGGAGACTCCACAGCCTCTCTGGGTAGGCTGATCCAGTGCTCTGTCACCCTCAGAGTAAAGAAGTTTTTCCTCCTGTTCAGATGGGGCTTCCTGTGTTCCAGTTTGTGCCCATTGCCCCTTGTCCTGTCGTGGGGCACCGCTGGGAAGAGTCTGGCCCCATCCTCTTGACACCCGCTCTTTAGATATTTATAAGCAGTGATAAAATCTCTCAGTCTTCTCTTCTCCAGGCTAAACACACTCAGGTCTCTCAGCCTTTCCTCATAAAAGAGATGCTTCAGTCCCCTGATCGTCTCCGTAGACCTCTGCTGGACTGTCTCCAGAATTTGTCCGTCTTGAACTGGGGAGCCCAAAATTGAACACAGTACTCCAGCTGTGGCCTCACCAGGGCAGAGTAGAGGGGGAGGATGACTTTCCTCGACCTGCTGTCCATGCTCTTTTTAATGCACCTCAGGATACCATTGGCCTTCCTGGCCACAAGGGCACATTGCTGGCTCGTGGTCAACTTGTTGTTGACCAGGACTCCCAGGTCCTTCTCCGCAGAGCTGCTTTGCAGCAGGTCAACCCCTAACCTGTACTGGTGCATGGGGTTATTCCCTTCCCAGGTGCAGGACCCTACACTTGCCTTTGTTGAACCTCATTAGGTTCCTCTCTGCCCAACTCTCCAGCCTGTCCAAGTCTTACTGAATGGCAGCACAACCTTCTGGTGTATCAGCCGCTCCTCCCAGTATTATGTCATCGGCAAACTTGCTGAGGGTACACTCTGTCCCCTCATCCAGGTCATTGAGGAATGCGTTGAACAAGACTGAACCCAGTACTGACCCCTGGGGAACACCACTAGCTACAGGCCTCCGACTAAACTCTGTGCCACTAATCACAAGCCTCTGAGCTCTGCCATTCAGCCAGTTCTCAATCCACCTCCCTGTCCACTCATCTAACCCACTGCCCATCTGGCTTTCCTCCAGTCCTCAGGCACCTCTCCTGTTCCCCATGACCTTTCAAAGATGATGGAGTGTGGCTTTGCAGTAACATCTGCCAGCTCCCTCAGCACTCGTGGGTGCATCTCATTGGGGCCTGGAAGTGGGATCATTTTTGTTTGTGCAGTGCGTGAGGTCTGCTGCTTAGGAACTTGTCACAATTTCTGGTTTAAAACGGAGTTTGTCACTTGGTTGGTGGAGAGCAGGCGAAGCCTGAGTGTGTTTGCCAGCTGCCTGGCAGCTGGCCCATGGACCGTGGAGGCAAATATTAACATCATCTTACTAGACATTAAATCTGACCTTCCTCATGCTTAAAACTCTGGGCATTCCTTTAAAAAAAAAAAAAGGCGGGGGGGTGGGGGTAAGTTTTAACACACTGAGCAGAGGGAAGAGCTCTAAGGATCATCCTGTTTTGTGAAGAGGAGACTAAGATCTGGCTTGTCCAGCATGTGAAGATGAAAGCTGATAAGGGTTTCTCACCTCACAATGAGGTGTGAATATGAGCTCTGATGAGGATGAAAAGATATCCAAGTCTTGTTGACACATGACTAAATGGCATTAAATTGGCTATAAATAAATTCTGCCTTGAAATGAGAAGGTGGCCCATGCTGCCTGCGTCAGCTGGGTGCAGGACAGCCTTTCCAGGAGCAGCAGGAGAGGTGCTACTGGTGAAGCTCCAGCTGAAATCTTGCTGCTTTTGTTGCGGTTCTCAGGAATAACTGTATTTAGTGCAAAACACTCACAAGGAGCGTGGTACACACAGGACGTCTTCTATTCTATCTGTGGCATGTCTTTCCCACGGAGAAGAAAGATAACTAGTGGAGAAACAGTGATAAAGTGTTATTGAGAAATGCTACTTAAGATAAGAAAAAATTACCGAGAGCTGCTGTTTGTGCCTCCTTTCTGATAATGCCATGAGGATAGCCAACGTGTTGTTCTTTCCTGGAAAATTAGGGTACAGTTTGACTCTCTCTAATGGCTGCCTTGTTTCATTTTTCTGAAATGCCACATTGCTGGTAGGAAGAGAGGCATATACATACAACCTGTGCTCGCAATCTGGGAATTGGCATAGCGACATCGTATTGCTAAGCAACAGTTGGCATCATGCTGTCTGCTAGAGCCGTTCCTCCTTCATCCTCTTTGAGACTGCCTGGAAAACCAAGATCAGCATCTAGCTCAAGGTTTAAGTAATGAAAAAGAATAGTAGAGTGATATCTTATTGTGTGTAAAGTTTGTCATTTGTTTTGGAAGTAAAGCGTTAAATGCCAATTCAGAGAAATGCAGTCAGGATGTGCTTTGTTCATTCCTAGAAGGGTGAATCCTTAATGATCTTAGTACCTTGGGTTAGGATGTGTATTGTGTGAAGTGAGGCCAGTTTTCTATACAGCCAGCAATGCCAGATCTCACCAAATACGGCATGAAATAGCTACGTTACCTACAAATGTGCATCTTTATACTAGTGGATTGTAGGATCAAAATAGGTCTTAATTATTCTCTTTAGTGTGTATATGCCCATATAGAATTTAACCTCAAAAGATGAGAGAGTGGCCAATATTGATAGCCCTGGATTTTAAATGCCTTTTTTGGTTAAGGGAAGACTCATTTTGCTGCTTCTGCAAAAGCTAATTGTATACTTGCTCAGAAAGAAAGCACTTAAAAAATATAAATAAAAATCCCAGTGGGGAGATACTACTAGTTAAGCAGCTCTGGGTGACTACCTCTTGTTTTAACTTTTGTTTTGTGATTGACAATACCAAGTGAAATTTGTTGCTAAGCTTGTTAGCTAAATATCTGATATTTATCAGATCAATAGCTTGATTTATAAGACCTGGATAATTTTTGTTATGTATAGGGTTTTGCGTTGGTTGTGTTTGCAGTTCCTTTTTGTGTGTGTGTGTGTGTTTTGTTTGTTTGTTTTTACTTTCACTGCTCTTGTGAATCTCCATTTTAGTAACTACAGTGAATCAGGCAACATTCCCAGTTTCCAGTTTTTATTAGCTATGCTCCCAGCTACTCAGTCATTCTTACAGTGTATTTTGACCAGGCTGGAAAAGTTCAAGAAAGAGGTATTTTGCCACTTTCTTTGTTGACAATTTTCCTCCATCTAGCAGATTCCATTGTAGCATTTGTATTAATTTTCATTTTCCGTTTCTTTTGATTCATCCTTTTCTTCCAAGCGTATTTCATACACTACATTTGCTTCTTCCTTTGCTGTGTTCAAATAACCTTTGTATAACTACATATGTATAGACACTAATTTATCCTTCATTTAATGAGTAGTTAGACTGTACATATTAAGCTCCCTTAATCTTTTTAAAGTATTTAAGGTTATTCTTGCTGCGGTTTGTTAAATGTTACGTTCCTTTTCTAATGTGTCTTTCTGGTGCTTCAATTTGCAGAACAAATGTGTGTAAAAGAGTGAATGTTTTTTAAGGGACTGATAGACGAATTGTGTGAATCTGTTCATAAGCTTCCATCTTTTCTAATCATATGGATAAGCCAGAAGACTAAGCGCTGTTCTTCATATTACTTGCCAGTTGTCTTTTCAGTGAAGCTCAAGGTCTTACCTCAGGATGGTCTTAAATGCCACAGTATTGTACAGTTGACATCCTTAAGCAGTTGATTTTGGTCTGAAGTACTTGTTAGATGTTAGAGGTTGGAGCTAGAAGGAACTTCAGATGGGAAGTTTTCAAGTTTCAAGTTTCTCAAGTATCTTTTTTTCCTGACAAAAATATATATCAACTGGGACTGTTGATCTGGCAATACTCAGTAAGATTTTTACATGCATTATTGTCCAGATTTTTGTGGACTTCCTCCAGAATTTTCCTTCAGTATCATTCAGAAAACTTGGAAGTGGTTGGGTTTTTTTATTTTCTATCACTTTTTAAAGACTTTGTTGCTTTTAGAGGATGGTAAAGGGGTTTTTACCCTGCAGAGAAAATTGTTTTGCCAGTACCAGAGCTGTGTGATGTATGCCCAAGTTCTGGTAATGTGAGTCATGGCATTGAATGATGCTATCTGTAATTTTAAAAAGTTATTTTGGGGACATCTGGAAAATGATAGAGTTGTTTGTTGGTACAAAGATCAGGATAGAAAGACATCTACAACAGGACAGAGGCCTGGCTTGCTTACTGTATCATGCACAACTTAAGAAGAATATGTCATATGCACAATGCACTTCTACTGCATGGTCAACTTCAGTGTTGGAATCACTGTAATCTGTGAATCTCCTATTTTGGGATGATTGCTCTATTTCACCATATGAAAAGTTTGAACTGTAGACTGTGAGACAACAGAAGAATCGGGCTTGTTCTGTGCCTTTGTGTTAATCTAATGATGTATTAATAACTGTTTCCTACCTGTAGGAAATCTGTCCAGTCTAAGTCGTCTTGGCCTGAGGTACAATAGGCTGTCAGCAATTCCGAAGTCTTTAGCAAAATGCAGTGAACTTGATGAACTGAACCTGGAAAACAACAACATTTCTACTTTACCAGAGGTGAGAAGTAGAGGGAGTGGATTTGGGAGGGAATGTTGTTGTAAGGCATCGGTGTTCTGTAGAAGGATTGGAACATGTGAAATTATTTCATCTTGCATCACAACTCTGAGGAATACCCTTTGTTTTAATCTGTATGTGTGTATTGTGAGATATTGCAATTCTGTACACGTTAGGTGTGTCTAACAGTACAGAAGAACTGAAGTCATAAACTTCAGTGAAAAGTGGGAGCAATACATGTGGTTGTGTTTGCTCTCCTGTTTCTTTAGGGAACCTGGACTCCTTATTTAAGGTTTTCACCATTCAAGCTAGATAAGAGCGTCTCAGTGTTTCTGTTCCGTGGAGGTAGGGAAGAAGTAGAAAAATGAAAAATGGGATATCTCTTTCTGCATCTAATTGAGGCAAGAATGACCTTTAAGTGAATGGGTAAAGCTTGTCGCAGCTACATTTTCTTATTTTAATGTGCAAAAGTGTGCTATTGGCACTAATGTGATATCATCTGGCAACTCATTGACACACCTCCCATCAGTTATGGAAAATAAAAATTTACATCAGTTTTCAGTTTCCAGTGACTCTGCAAGGATCATGGGAGAAAGGGGAAGAGAATCCATTTTCTTGGCTTTCCTTTTCATAGCTGCTACACTTGATTGTCTTACCTTGGTCTCTCTCGCTTCAAGCTTAGTGTGGGACCAAGGAAAACATCCATAGTTAGATGGTCTGGAGCCACCTTGTCCCCTGAACAAAGTGCTTTGTTAGCTGTGGGGTGGAGAGGCAGAAAGTCCTACTCCCCAGTGCATCTGTACGTTTTTCTATGCTCCTTCCCTAGAGTTTTCTGCAAGGTGCCCCTGTGGACTCCAGTGTCACAGTCCTGGATAGCTGCCGTAGTTGATTACAGCTCATTTTTTAAATAACAGCTTTGATGTCTGCAGACTTTGAAGCTATTTAAGCTGTTGGTTATACCTTTCGTCCTGATTTTCCTTTTCTTAGTTTCTTGAGACTGATTTATCAGGGCAGCAGAGTGTGAGATGCTCAGCTGCATACTTTTGGTGCTAGTAAACATTTAGAGAAAGCGTTTGACTTTTAAGCATGATGTCTGGGCAGAATTACTCCGATGACAGAAAAAAATCTGACGTGATTGATTCTTATTTTGGATATTTCTTCCATTGCTTTAGAACTGTTTGAAGATGAAGGCTTCAGGACACAACATAGAGTGTGTACTCTGTTCTTTTTTAGTGATGGTCCAAACTGCTTTTCTAAGCTGTTTTGTTTTTTTTTTTAAAAGGTATAGATTATCAGTGTCAAATAATTCAAAATGTATCTTAAGATTTATATAGGAAAACATAGAAGAAAAAAACCAAAATGTATTTGGATTTAGGCAAAGTATTCATACTGACAAAGTGCAGTAATTAACTACTTTCCTTCAGATAAATTTCTGAACTCAGCGATGATAAACTGAAAACAGAGAATTTAATAAATGTTTGGGTAAAACTGTCATTTAAGAAAACGTTACTGACTAAAACCCACCAAGCTGCTTTTAAGATGAGAGCTGAGCTATCCCACCCCACCCAGACATATTATAAAAGCAACTACGGTATAATTACAAAAAGCTAATGTGAGGGATGTTTACTTGCTTTAAAATATGTTCAGTCACAATACAGAACTCTTTGTGACTGTGCTGCCTTCTTCACGTATATTTGCCAACAATATGTTAACACTTAAGCTGCTACCTTTCTGTGCTATAATACAAAGAGCTGTATTTGTGGGATAAACTTCTGAATTTCAAAACATAGTTGAAGCTGCTGACACAATGCCTAATAAATATTTTATCTTAAAAGGATGGGCTGGAGAAGGCAGCACTGCCATAGCTCTCACAGATAGAAGAGCATTGTTCTCTTTGTACTGCCAAAGCTCTCTTGCTTCCCTTCAAATGTGTTTAATTACTCTAGGCTATTAGAGTGTATTAGTGAACATATTTTTAATATTTTTTTGTATGGAAGCAGACTTCAAGAATGGCTTTTTGAAATGCCAAGATCCATTTGAAGCAATAAAGTGTGTTTGTAACAGAGCTTAGGGACTGCCTAACCCGAGGACAAGGAATACCGGTTAATTAAAGTATAGCTAGAAGCAGTATTTCCTAATCAAAGATTATACTACTTAATGATTAGGTTAGATTAATACTGATTTGAAGATCCATTATTTTATCTTTAGGGAGGAAATTGCTTCACTGATACTTGCCGAGATGCCCCCAGAATTGTATTTCAGTGCCTAAAGTTTTAGCTGTGACATGTAGCCAAGTCCCTATTTTAACTGTTTTATTTACAATAACGTTAATAAACTACTTAGAAAAGTAGACAGAGCTGTCCTGATGAAACAGCAAACCCTTATTTTTAAGGCTTTTACAGTGAATATAGCACTGAAATTGCAATCCAGAAATACTGACATTAGGAATATGGTTGGAATCATTATCTTGTTACCGCTCATTCCTGATTGCAGATGTTGCATTATTTATGGTATGTAGTGCCACGCATAAATCTCCAATTTCTGTAATACTTAAGCAAATAGGGCTGAATTCAAGTTGGCATAGTAATAAGCAAAGGTGACACTTCAGCAGTAATTTAGATCTCATTATTCATCCCCACAGTTCCAGCAGTGTGCTTGGCACGTAGCTATCAGATAAACTCTAAGATCTGCGCTGCCGAGATTGTAGAATCTAATTAGAATGTGAAGTGAAATGAGACTCTGGATTCAATGGGCAACCATTGCTACCCACTTTAACTCCAAGCTTCTTGCTTTTTATTTCTTAGGGTGGGGCAATAAAAAGGAGTGGAGTAATAAATAACTCGGAATATTTTGAAAACAGGAAAAAAAAATGGAACTTCCAAAACTTTGCCTTCCCATTCTCTTGCTCTGTCCTGCCTGGTTATCTGAAACTGTTACAGCCTAAAAGGAAACTTCTACCAGATGTGTTCGCATTATGGATTGTTATTGTGTTAACAAAGATTTGTACTGGAAGTATCAAGCACCAGTTTGAAAAATGGTTCACACTGTTGATACTTCTTTGGGCTCCACTCTCGACTGTGAGCAGGCATCAATATTGAGTGAGCCGCGGCTGGGTGGTGTTGGCCAAAGCCGGGAACGCTCTTCAGGATGGCCACGCTGCTGATGCCCCTGCCTCCTTCAGAGCTGCCCAAGATCTAGCGATGTGTTACTAAAAAAACTTCCTTTTGGAGGAGAAGAGAGTTACAAAACCTCCTAAACTCGTGCTTTTAAATGTGATACGTTTGCTTTTTGTTGTATCTGGCAGTATGTAAGGAGAAAGGGGGAAATAAGGTAAAGGCTGATGACTGTGAGCAGAGGTTGTTGCTGATGAAAGTTTTATCAAATTTAACGCTGGTTTATGTGTTGCAACACATATTTAGGGGATGGACTTGGGTGGGAAAACATTTTTAATTAGACCCATGAGGGAAAAGAGATGCATTCAAATAAATCTGTCCTAAGTTCCTGGGTGGTGTTCTTCTCTCTACAGGGTCTTTTATCCAGCCTTGTCAAACTGACTAGTTTAACGCTGGCCAGGAACTGCTTCCAGTCCTATCCCGTGGGTGGCCCGTCCCAGTTCTCCACAATCTACTCTCTCAATATGGAGCACAACCGCATCAATAAAATCCCCTTTGGAATTTTTTCTAGAGCTAAAGTATTAAGTAAGCTGAACATGAAGGTGAGGCACAGAAACATGCTACTGTGTGTAAAATCAATGAGGAGCACTGTTTGCTGCTCCATGAATTCTGGCAAACTTAATGATATGAGGAATGAAGTGATCACGCTCAAGTGGATACTGCTGCTGTCACATATAGAAACAGTTCTGTATTATTTTAAAAATGTACTATCAAGATGTTATTGATTTGTATTTTTGTTAGTTAAGCTTTTGTCACATTTTTTCAAGTTTCAACAATGAATATAAGAAAGTTGGTTGCAATGTTCTGGAATATTCACACGGGACACGAACATGTAGAGTAGCTTATTTCTTTCCCCTCCTTTACTATTACAGTTTAGATTATAAACAACATTATGTAAAATATCTTTTTTTGAATATATTCTTTCAAAACCTAAGTTTGGAGACTTTTGGCAGTAGTTGTAGAGCACAGAAGAACCACCTTTAAGTCTTTTAAAGAGATGATGTTTTTCTACGAATGGGTTTGTTTCAAGTTCTTAAATTATAAAAAAAAAATAAAAATGTTTGAGGAGTAGCTCAGCTCAGCTACTGTTTTAGAATGTCTTTTGGCACAAATGGATTCTCAATTTGCATTAAGGCCATTTTTTATCACATACCCGTTTGTAACTTTGCATGTTTAACAGGACTTTATATGACCTGGTTATTTAGATATTTTTTTTTCTAGTGTTTAGTCTAGATCAAATTTTGTAGCAATGTTTTGAGCAGTAAGGTGTTCAGATTAATTTCAGATGCTTTTACTCTGAACCGTTAAGGTATATTTCTTTTGTGGTGTGTGTGGTGGTTTTGCTTTTTTTCCTTGTGTTGTGTTTTTTGGGGGGAGGTGTGGTTTGGGTGTGGGTTAGTGTTTTGTTTGTGTGTGGGGTGGTTTTGTTTGTTTGTTTTTGTTGTTGTTTTTTTTTTGTGTGTTTTTTTTTTTTTTTTTTTTTTTAGCAAACTCCATATATTTTTAGGATTCCAGTGTTGCTGATAGCATCTTTGTAAGTTATGGTAAATTTTCTGTTCTTTTGTTTCCCACCCTCCATTGTATTCAGCAAAGGACAAAAAAAAGTTTTAACTACTAGGACGTGTGAAATCTTCATAATTATGTACTAATTTTTCCACTTCAGTTCATATTAGTAACACAGAGTCAATTCTGTAACTCTAGGCTGGGACTGCTTATTATGTTTGGAGGAATTTTAAAAATATTTGGCCAATTATCAACATTTTATTCTTCTGATTTAATTATCGACTGTTTTGTTATGAAGCATTTTGTATGCAGTTTGTTTAATTTCTTAGATGTCTTGCTGACTTCTTCCAAGCGCAGACCCTAAATGTTTGCTATGTTAAATCACAGGACAATCAGCTGACCTCTCTCCCCTTGGACTTTGGGACTTGGACTAGTATGGTAGAACTGAATTTAGCGACTAATCAGCTCACAAAAATCCCTGAGGATGTATCTGGGCTTGTTTCTCTTGAGGTGAGAAAGAGTATAAATGAACAGCGAAGTGAATCCTTGCAAATAGGCGTTCTCTACTTCAGGTTTGAGTGATACTACTTTTGGGTCAAATAAAGACAAATAAATTTGTGTATGTATGCTGTTTAAATAGATGTATTGCATCTGTTTATGGTTTTTGCCAACAACTTTTTGAATGTTGTCCTTTAGGCTCTAGATGAGTGTCTGTGCACAAAGGGTTAAATAAATGTATATTTTTAACTATGTAGAAAGAAAATTTTTCTTAACAGAAAGTTACTGTTGTAAATGAAACGGCACTGAACTTGGTTCGACTCCTGGAGAGACCAGCATGGAAACAGCAGGGATCAGAAAAACATAATGAAATGGTCTACAGCCAGAGGTGGCTTGAATGTAGCACTGTGAACCTTGTAGGCAGCCAGGTGGGAATCCTCAGCCTTTGAGGGGGAAGAACTCGTAGGTTGAAACCGGGAACTAAACCTCTTGTGTCCCCTAGTCCTTTTTCCTAAAGTACCATCAGCAGAGACAAACTTAATTGC
Organism: Dromas ardeola; assembly: GCA_013398915.1. NCBI lineage: Eukaryota > Metazoa > Chordata > Aves > Charadriiformes > Dromadidae > Dromas > Dromas ardeola. The sequence continues at coordinate 336,741 of VYZM01016463.1, read as the reverse complement.
CTTGGAGGGACATAAAGGTAGAGGTGCTTGTTCAGGCAGTTGAGGGGACTTCGTAGCCTCTGGGCTGGGAGTTGCTGGGAAAAATCTGTTAAAGTACAATAGCAAATGGCATATTGGGATTGGAAATTTCCAGTGTGACAGCTGCTCTGAATAATTAATAATTCCTGTAGTTTGGATCAAAAATGATATGGCAGAGTAATAGCTATTTAGTAGCCCAGTTCTCTTTAAGTTAAGGCTGTGATTGATGTAATTGGGAAGGTGGTAACCGCTAACAACTGGATTTGCCAGTGGTCTGCCAGCTCCCAAAGCCAGAGAGCTGCACGGTCCGCAGACCTGTTAGCACTATTTTTCTCTGTAATTAAAGAGTCAAATACAAAGAACTATTTGGGCAGTGTTTACACAAAAGTGAAGGTTCCCACCGCAGTGCTAAGTCAGCTGCATTGCGTGTAGGTAATATTTTCTGTTCCTGCCTTTGTTTCTTGATACGAAATTAAAATGTTACTATTCTTATCATTCTGTGTATATTGTAGCGCGTAAAGGAAGGCCACCAAAATACTGCTTGTGCTAATGCTAAGATTTTGGCTTTTATTAATTTTAATTTTCACTTTGATTTTTAGCCTTGTTTTCTGTTCTGTTCCTGTCTTGGGTGTTTCCACGTTACGTGAAGGTAGTGAGAGTTGGGAGTGGTTGAAGTCGGGCATTTGCAACCTTGGCTGGCTTAGCCCGGAGCTGTGCGTGGCTAGCAGGAGGGTCCATGTCGGGTGCTCTTTCACATCCTTGTGTTTCAATGTGCCCTGTTAGATAACCAGATAATAGCATTGTTTAATCGGTTATTAATTACCTGACTGCTCACTGTGTTATGAGGCTTGATTACTTCTAAGGACTGTTAGACTTCTCCGGCGGAAAAATGGTATGCTGGTGTAACCCCTCTTAACTTGCTTGTGGTATAACAAATAACTCTGCTAAATGACGTTGCAAATAAGGATATTTTTCTTGAACCTAGGATATTTATAATTCAACTTAGAAAGGAGGAGAAAAAGAGGAGGGTAACATGACAGTGTGTGATAGGAGACCCTTTTGAAAGGCCAGTGGGTATCTATGCAGTGTTCTGCTTCGGTGCTCTGATCTGTATGTTTACTTGCTGCTGCTCCTAGCCAAAGGGACATCGGGAGAAGAGGAAGTATTAAGCTTTTTTAAGGAGGACTTGGCAAGCACAGCAAATAATGTAAAACCTGGTTATGAGATAGCTATAAGGAAGGATAACAAAATGATAGGGAAGTCCAGGAGGAAATTTTTTTTCTTTGGTCATTTGAAGAAATAAAGTGGTTTTTGTTTTTGCTTTGCATTTATTAGTATGCAAAATATTATTTTAAAGAACTCTGTCATAAATCTGTGTATTTGCTACCATTAAAGACTTTAAAAAAAAAATGATGTTAATCACTGATTTTATTTTTTTTTTTTAATCTTTACAGCTTGCTTCCATAATTTGATTCTAGGCTAATCTTGGACTTCATTACTTGAAAGTATAACAAGATCCTGTGTTAATTGTTATTTACTGATTGCCTTGCTGAAATTCTGTGTGTTTGGGTTGTTTTTTTTGAGGTTCTTATCTTGTCAAACAATCTACTAAAGAAACTTCCCCATGGAATTGGAAATCTACGTAAACTCCGAGAGCTAGATCTAGAGGAAAACAAACTGGAATCCTTGCCAAATGAAATAGCTTACCTCAAGGATCTGCAGGTGAAACAATAATGGACTGAGATAAACATCTTACATCCTTTATTTACACCATGCTGATTTAATTACAGCTAGTTTAATGAGGGGAGCTATTTGTGACTGGACATAGAATTGAAAGCTAAGAATCTTGTGCAACTTCATCCACAGTCTGTCCTCACTAATTCTTCCCCCGTTTTATCGGTTAATATTGAACAAACACATTTTGAAGAGTTTAACTGTTGTACCATGAGTACAGTACTTCCACAGGAATAGCCTCTGATTTCAGTTATGTTCATGAAATCTTTTATATTTAGGCACGTATTTTACTATGCACTATTTTATTTTTATGTTTAATGGTGCTTAATACAGGTCTGAAATGTGTTGAAGGGTAGAATTTTTTTGTTCAAATGCTGGGGAGTAGAACCCATCAATTTATCGGCTATATATATCTTGTTACTTGCTGTCATTCGAAGCAGAAGTCATTAAGTTAATTTTTAAAAATCTGGTTTTTTCCTTAGAAATTGGTTCTGACTAATAATCAGTTGACCACCCTTCCCAGAGGTATCGGTCACCTTACCAATCTGACGCACCTTGGGCTCGGAGAGAATCTTCTCACACACCTTCCTGAGGAAATTGGTAAGATCCCTTTTTTCTGGTTTTATGGAGTGTGCCTGAGCCAAAGCAGTTACTGACACCGACGATAGGCATCTGCTGCGCTCTTCAGTAGAGGCCACAAAATTCATGTGAAATTTCTAGATATACACAACCTGATGTGAAGCATGTGCCACAGGAACAGCACTATAGAGTATGATCTTTATCTTGCTGATCTGTAGCAAAACAAATGGTCTAGCTTTTTTTAGTTCTTCTGCAGAAAGCTGCCGAACGCACACAGGCCTGGAATAGTAGACCTTTTCTTTCCAAATTGTCCCACAAGTTGCGTGTTACCAGTCACTCAACTTCATAAGCCTATTCTTGGAGAGAGGTCTGTGTCAGAAAGGAAATGCACTGCTCCTACTGTAATTCCATGGTGTAGACAAAAACCTTGTGTAAGGTGTAGACAGCTGAAGCAAACGTTTCTGTTGATAGTCCCTCTGCATGCACTCCTGTTTGTAGGCCACCGTATTTTTTTTCACCGTGATGAGATAAGAGAAGGAAGTCAAGAGGAGGAAATCTACAGAAAGGAAGGGAGGAATAGGATTCTTTTTGTCTACTTGAGACATCCAGAGTAAATGAGATTCAGAGCATCTGAAACTGAGAGCCCCCGTTTCTTTTATAGTTGGTCACAAGTACCTCCAGAGCATGATTCTGAGCGCTTAAGTTAAAATCCTAAAGTTAGAAGTCATTATGAAGGAAAAAATGATGGGAGAAGTTACACAAAGCAAAACATGGTCAGAAACAGTGATGTGCAGATGGAGAAGGCTGGGACACGGTCTGTCTCTCCCAGCATCTTTAATGAAAAGCCGTTACAGCTTCTGCTCATCTTGTATATGTCTCAGTGTGAGAAGGGCCTAAAACAATCTAAATCTGGAGCGTTGTAATTTAGTTCATAAGTTAGTGGAGAGAGTTTGGATACTGTGGAAACGAGCTGTGGAATTAAAGTATGTAAGTAAACTTGAAATACTATTGTAGGAGTACAATTTGGTTATTAAAGCTGGTTGTCTTAACAGATTAGAGAATAGTTAACTATTTTCAGATGCGACTGCTTCATCTAAAGTTATCAGCTATTTTCCATTATTTCTTACCCTTTTCTTTTTGTTGATTTTCCATGTCTAAAGCCCTGGCTACTGCTTTCTCTTCTGAAAGACAAAATAGTTTTTTAGGTTATAGGAGATGATATTTTTCATCTTCTCCTTTCCAGGAGACTGGAAAATGACGAATGTTTTGAGGAGGGCTTGTACGTTTGGAGTGTATTTCAAAGATATGGATTAATTTTGGTATTTGATTGCTGTGGAGGAGTGCAAGTCTTAAGAAAGAAGAAACGCGTCCATTTTCCATTTCCTGGTTAATCTGTATTACAGTATCTATAGTAGAGGCAGGTTGTAAAATTTAAATTCAGGAAGAATTTTTCACACGGGTTAGTTCCATTTAATAAATTCGCTGCTGTGCAGAGATTTCTTCTGCTTTCTTCCTGTGGTGCATTACAGTTACAGCTTTGGGTCTTTAACGTATGGGTTCTAATTAAATGAAAGGTATGGCATAGATATTTTTATAGAGATAATACATACTGTACGGTATAAGCATTTTCTAGGCTCTTCTAACTAGATACCTATTCAATGTTGCCTGCAATTGCAAAGCACATGGCTGAACAGTTATGGTGAAGGTCCTCTTATTCTCTGTATTCTCAATTCAGTTACTATCTTAGGAGATGTAGTAATGGATATTTTCACAGAGAAACTAAAACAAATTGGTTCTTGCTTATGTTCCAGTGCTTGAAAATGGGAGAGAGATGAGTCACTGACTCTAGATTCTACACAGTAAAGAATCTTCAAGTGGACTTAGAGTTTCTGTCTAAAAGTTATAAACTGTGTGAATCAAAAAAATACTACTTTGTATTATTTTATTTTAACCAGGTACACTGGAGAATCTGGAAGAACTGTATTTGAATGACAACCCCAATCTGCACAGCCTTCCCTTTGAGCTGGCTCTTTGCAGCAAACTGTCAATAATGAGCATTGAGAACTGCCCGCTCAGCCACCTTCCACCTCAGATTGTTGCAGGAGGACCCTCCTTCATCATTCAGTTCCTAAAAATGCAGGGACCATACCGTGCCATGGTCTGATGCTAATCGGATTGTCCAATACACTGTACAAAATACAAACTGCATTAATGTTGTAATTGTCTGTATATGTATATATAATATAATATATGTGGTTTATATTATATTATATATATATATAAAAATATATAAATAATATAAAAAGGCAAATTTAAGACTGCATTATGTGTTTCTGCTAATAGAGGAATCATAGCCATTTAGATTTTTTTTTTTATTCTGTAAAAATGCTTGTCTAAGTTTTCTTTGCTGAATTTGATGGAAGTTGTCTGAATAATCTGGAAATGCCAGTTCATTTGAAGCAATTGCCAATGAACTCAGAGTTTAAATTTAAGGGACAAAAATAGTTTTGCTTAGATTTACTTTCACTTAAGAGAAATGTATAACCTTTATATAATGAACCTTTCTGTTTTCCTCCCTCTTTTTTTTTTTTGTGTCAAAACCTGAAAGGGTCATGTGTCCTGAGGTTGGGATTTTCTTTTAACTTATTTTGAGATTTGAAGCAAATGGTGTTTTTATATTGTTTACAGTCAGAGTAAATCACTGGATTTTGTTTTATTCTGATTTGCTCTGTTTTAATCAATCATATCTAGAATTTATATGCCTCTGCTGATGAATTTTTATCAACCGGTTTGTATACTAAAAGCATATACCCATCAGAAAAACTGGCAGGTGAAAAGGATGCAGTCAAAACAAAAGAAAAAGAAAAAAAAAAAAGCTTGAATTCCTTTAGGTCTTGCTTCCCTGAGTTATCAGTTGCAGGCATAACATATCTGAACTGAGCCTTTTGCAGTTGGTCTTTTCTAGCACAAGTAAACCTTTTCAGATTGGTAAAAACGTCGAGTAAACTCAGTGAAGAGCGGTTTTCATTTTGTGAAGTAACAATTCCATGAGGTCTAACAGTACAGTTAAGTGGCAAGGAAATAATATATATGTACATTTTTCTTACAATGTTGAGTCATAAACTACAACAGGCAATTTTAAGGATTCCTTATAGTCCTTGTACAATAAATGAATGTGTCTTACTTTTAAACACTGCAATATATGTAAGTTTTAAGGTTGGTTAACAATGTACTATGGTTTTATATCTTGACTTGCCTTGTACCTCCTTCCATTATGGAACTTCTGTGTCCAAGCACAATATCTTCACACTGTGCTGTTTTGCTGCTGAACTAAATGCACTTTTCCCCCACAGCTGGGGCACTTGCTTCAAAATATTCAGTTCAGTATCTTGATTATTCTTTTTTAACTTCATCCTATCTGTTTCAGTATTAAACCGATCTATTAAAAAAGAGGCACCTTTTTCATTTGTGCATAGATGTTGGTAGCTCAAGAGAAACACTGTAAATAGTGGACATTCAGTTTTATCATGACTTCCTTGGTTGTTTAAAAGGCAGAAGATGCTTCAGGGAGACTTATGCTATTGCTGCATTTGTAGGGCCGATTGTCCTTTTTCAGGAGGGTAGGAACTCGAGGCGGTTGCATTCCACGGTTACTCAAGAACTGTCCAGTTTATACTCATTGGAATTGCTGCTGGGGTAGTGTGACTTACAGGACTATACCTTTGGAATGAAATCAAATCAGCTGATGCCATGGGAAATCTATTTCACATGCAGAAGTTTGGGAAATATTATTTCTGGCTTTCAGGCATGCTTACTTAGACGTATTGCCTTGATCTGTTTGCATTCTGTTTTGTCGTACGTCTTTTCATTAACAAGGAGTAAGTTTAAATGGAAGGCAGGTGGAGATATAAAACCTTAGAGGGCTTAAACGTGCTGTAAAACTATTGTAGATGTCACTGGATTTTACTAAGTAATGTTCTTTTCTTTCTCACACGCTCTGTCTCTCTGTCGTCCCCCTCCCCCCCCTTTTTTTTTTTTACATCGACTGTAGCTTTTCAGTTTAGACTTTAGTTTATAAAAGGCAAGTTCCTTACAGTTCTGCCTGAAGTTAATCTTTCTCAGCATTAAGGTGTTAAAATATGAAGATGCTGAAATGCTTAGTATCAAGACTGTAATCTAACTTCTGAATATACTGCTAAATCCGTATTTGTGCCCTCAGGTCACCAGGGGAAACTGGTTTGATTAATAAGGTTCCTCAAACCAAAAGTGGCGACCCCTTGTGTTTTCAAGCATCTTGGTCTCATTCCCTGTCTGCTCCTCAATCCCACTTTTATAAGAGTTGATGGGATTGAATTTGTTTAGTTTGTAAATATGTTGATTATTCACCTTGTTAAGGTACATGGTTAATGACTGTATGATTGGAGCTGACCCTCTCTCACATAAATTCTTGTGGAGAAGTTGGCTACCAAAATAGTGCTCGTTACACTCGCTTAAAAACAAACTATTCTTTTCATTACACTTATAGGAATAAATAAAGCTACGTTTTAATTCATTACTATATTAAAAACAGGATATTTTTTCAAACTATCTTTGTACTAGTATGGTTGTTGCAATGCCAGATAATCCTGAGCCTTGTTTTAGGAGTTTAATTTTATACTTTGAGGTGCATGCTTATTTTTTCAGCATCTCGAGAGATTGGAATGAAAGCAGTGTGAGAGAAGTTCTGGTACAGGAAAAATTAACTCAGAAGAATTTAAAAAGTTCTTTAAAATTATTCAAAAGTATTAAATGTGTGGCGTGAATTGGGAATAGGTGCATATAAATCCATAGTACATACATGGATTTATATCGCTATCTATGCACAGATCCATACAAATCCAGCTGTTTCGATCATTCAAAATAGTCTTACATCTGACATAAGACTTTTGCCTTTCCCAGGATGCTGGATTGTTAACTGGTGCAGTTTTAAAATTGTATTTAATGCCTGATGACATTCAGTTGGGCACATGTGCTGGTTTACACATGTTTAAGAATTTTGTTTGGCCTAATCAGTAAAGTATGAATGGAAAGAACTTCATCCTGACAAGTGTATGTATACATACATATATATATGTATATGTGTATCTATATATGTATGAAAGCATAGACAAGGTGGTGAAATTCGTTACACCATCTTTGAAAACAAGAGGGAGAAACAGGTGATTCCCAGATAATTGTATTAAATCTTTATCCCCCTTGCCATACTGGGGGAAATAATAATATTGAAAATTGTGACAATCTTTACTTTGGGTGAAAAGCATGACCTTGGTTGCTTGCCCATAGACAAAATACCAACTTTGTATGTTTCTGTGCCTATGTACATAACAATATGTACATATACACATGGCCCGTAAAGACACTATCCTGAATCATGCCTTGATTTAACAAGCTAAATTACTGTACTAGAGACTACATAGTATTATGGAAGTCTGGTAAGGTGTAAAGCAGATTAGGGATTTGTTAGTGAAAAGAAGGACTAATTGCCGTTGTGACTCATGTTGGTCACGTGTTGCATTTAAACTTACTAAATAGCAAGTTGTTTGGTAATTCCTTGCAAAAAATGTTTTCTTTTAGTATAAACCCAGTAAAGTTCTGTCTCTGGCTGTCTCGTATAGGTTCATCACCAAAATTGTCTAATACAAACACAGTGGAAATACTGCACGTAAAGGTGGGTCGCGCAGTTGTGTAAAAATTGGCACTTTTCTGTTTACTAGATGCTGTTGGAAACTTTGAAATTCATACACCCTTTTTAAAAAGAGATGTGGGTTGTAGAGTATTAGCTTCAGTGCCTCTCTTGGATTTAAGGTTTTCTCTGCAGTTTTGTCCATCTTTTGCTAATGTGTGAGAAAGTGCATGTTCAGACTTCTTGAAGGTCGTGTTTGCTCACGTACATGATTTAGTAAATTAGTATTCGAACTGTCTAGCTGGTTAGCACTTAAACCCATTGTGTCACCTGGAATTCAAGTATCATCTTTAATCCTGGGATTTTGAAAAATAACCTTTAAATACCTTTTATTTAACAATTAGAAAACTTTGAGAGGTTATTTTTTATTTCTTCTTTTTTCCTTCTTTTTTTTAAAAATCCCAAAATAAATTCAATTTCTGAATCGGTACAAACCCATATCAGGGAAATCTTCACATCTGGATGCAACTTGCAATTTTCATGTAGGTCAGTGTCACACCTCGGTTGCGTCAAATGGGCATGCCAGAATAGCTTCTAATTAGAAATGTGCAGTTGGCAGTAATTTGCACAACACAACCTTCACGGCACAGTAAAGACAATTACAAACAAACGATAGTAGCTACAAATGGTTTTTGTTTTTGCGTTAGCGAAGATCAGAAAATTATGTTTATTATTCTGATGTTTAGGTCTTAACCAGGACTGCACAGAACTTCTGCTGTGGAAAAATACCAGACCACGCTAATTTTGTGGTTAAAAGCTAAACAAGAGTGTAAACAGTCTACAAAAATGTACTTTTAATCTGAATTATTGTAATGTTGATTGTTATGTCTATATAAAAGATTGCCTTGCTTTTTTATAAGAGTCATTCTGTATCAATGCATTCATTATAAATAGTATATTTGTAAATAAGCTGCCACTGAGTCTTTTGAAAGTTTTCTAGTATTTCTAGTTTAACGTTAACTTGTACGCAAGTCGTGCTTTTGCAGTACCCCAAACTATCGAGAGCTGCTTTCTCATTATATACTCATCACTCTTCAAAAGACCTCAAGTAAAATAGAGATTTTCATGTAGAGCCATTACAGGAAACTTCAAAATTAACTGCTGTCATGTAGATCGGACACATTTTATAAAGCAAATGTTGGTAAAACCTTTTACTTTCACTTTGTTAAAGTACAGTAGTGCATATAGTAAAAAAACCCTCAAAACACCTTTCTCTATGAAAGGGAAAATAAATCTTGGATTTTAGTGCAAAATGCATTTCAACAACAACAAAATTATAGTAAGTATAGAATTCTGGTGCCTAAAACACAGACACTGGCATTTAAACTTCTGGTTTAATAAAAGACAGTATTGCCAAGCTGACATGACACGGCTCTAAACTGATGTCTTTTAACTCTGTAGAGCCTGTTCCTATAGACACTGTTTCAAGAAGGTCACTCTTCTGTCACGTCCTACAAACAAAAAAAAATATGGTAGTATCCTTTGAAGGCAGAACAGAAAGGCCTCAGCAGTTTGGATATGATGAGGAGGAGGGGGGCACTGGCGTACTTGCTATAGTTGATCTCTTTAAAAAACTGGAACAGGTTCTTATAGTGTGCAGCAGTCACTCCTGCAATAATCTCAGTACCTCGGTCCTTACATCAGGTCTCTGCTGATTGATATCAGTAGAGGGGCTGATCAAACCGCCTAAAGGTCTGTCTTTGAGTTGAGTCGATCCCTGTTACTGTAAGTGATGCGGCAGTCTGAACGCAAGCTGGGAACTGGCCAGTCTCGTCACAAGAGTGGCTGTCCCGTGCCGGGATGTTGGATCACGTACCATCCCTCCCCTGTCCCGTGGGGCTGAGTGGCAGATGTGTATGGAACGTAACGGGGACGTGCAGTTCCTCTGGCATGCTGCTCCAGACCCCACCAGCCAGAGTCCGAAGGGCTTGCAAAAAGGAAACTGCATCACTGCATTTAGGTAGCCATTGATAGATTAGAAGAAAGTGCTTTCTTTTTTCTTTTTTTTTTTTTTTTTAAATTCTAAATCTATTTGTATTTCTGGCCTCTGCAACATCCTGTGTCTAATAATTCTACAATGTAATTATGTGCTGGGTGAAAAAGTACTTCCTTTTGTTTCTTTCAAACCACAACACCTTATTTTATTTGGTGACTCCTAGTTCTTATATTCTGAGAAACTTATGAACAGTCTTTTTCCTGTTCGTCTGCTTTTTACTACTCTTGAGGGTTTTTTTATAAATGGCAGTGTTTTTTTGCCAAGTCAGAGAGTTCTAGTTTTTTAGCTTCTCTTGAAACAAAATCTCTTCCATTCTGTGGTAATTCTTGCTGTCTTTCTCCGTAGTTTCCTAGTCCCAGCTCTGATTCTTCTTCCTAATTCATGGCCTTCAGCAAGCTATTTTGTTCTTTGTGTACTTCTAGCTTGTGAAATAGAAGTACAGCTCTGTTATGAAAATTAAAGTTGAGTGGGCGATAAAGTTGAGTGCTAAACTCCAGTGGGGAATAATCCCACTAAGCAATGATCGTAGGGGGTTTAGACTTCAGACGCAGGCCACCCACTGCAATAATGAATTGTTTCCTCTGATTAGCCAGAACTGACTTTCATCATCTCTTGCAACTTGGTATGAGAAACAAAATCAATATTAAATTTTACATAAGTATGCTGATTTAAATAATGCCAGGAGTTAAAATGCTCTGTTCATGCTAGTAAGAGGGCATAGTTTTGGAAGATGTGACTTTTGAATACTTCATCTGGCCTTTATAAACTGTCAAAGCTCAAAATTTTCTGAAAATATTGGGAAATTTCTAGTGTTTTCTTTGGAGGAGTTTCTTCTAGTAGTTTCTTTGGAAGTGAAGTTGAAGACCAACAGTGCACTGGTTGAGTCTCATTTTCCTCCTTGAAGCCTTTGCAGAAAGCTATGGAAGGAATTCTCTTAGGGTTTTTTTTGGTTGTTGCTATCTTTTTTTTTTTTTT
>VYZM01016463.1:314226-325696 GCA_013398915.1 Dromas ardeola | reverse complement strand
TTTTTTTTAAAAAAAAAAAAAAAGGCAATTTCCCCTGGCCGCAGTAGCATCCTGCCAATAATCGGTGTCAGACAGACAGCGCTCGGCAGCCACCAGGACTTGGGGCGATCTTGCTGGTCATGAGCAATTTCTGTTCAAATGATTGAAGCGAGCAGCCACAGGTGAGCCCGGCCTTCAGAAGAATAACGCATTTTGGCTCTCATTGAGTGAAAAGTGAAGAAAATGTCTTGTTTCTGGCATCCTGTGTCCTAAAGGCTGTATTAAAGGCCTCAGAAATGACAGGCGGTGTCTTGGGTGGCTCTGGCGAGACAAACAGATTACACATTTGTGTAATTAATCCAGGCTAAGTGCTCCAGGATACCGAGTCTCCCATTGCTGCTCTCCAGTGACAGGTCCGTCTTTCCACTGCTGGGAAGCTGTGGATTTAGGTACTTTATGTTGAAGCATTTAGTCTGCAAATACTGTGTAAAATCTGGACGCCGGGCAGCTTTGTGGATTACAGATGGTGCTTTGAACTGTATGTGGTGGCAATGGCAGAAAGAAGGTGTTAAAAGGCTGGAGATGGTTAGCTTTGATACAATTAGAAGAGGCTGAATGCCTTGAAAGCTAATTTGTTTTGTTTTCACAAGCCAGTCAGTCAGTCAAATAAAATACATCATCTCTTCCTGCAAGCCTTGCCTCACTTAGGATTGCAAGAGTGGGAGATAATTTGATTACCAAGATCAAATGATGATGTTTTAGAGGAGGAGCCATCTGGAGTATTTGAGTGAGCAGCTGGCAGCCTGGGCTGCACCGTTAATGACCTGACTCTCTGCTTTGCAACTAGTTTTTTTTTTTTCCACTGCAAAACCTTTTAAGAGCCTTTAGAGATCAATCTGCCCTGCTGCCTCCGAGTAAGATGCTATCTGCAAAATTGCACACAAGTGTTCCCTTTTAAAAGCTCTTTCCACAACACCCTCTTTTTCCTTTCCATTGGTGAAGTATTTCTTTGTTAAGACTCATAATGAATCCTTAATTTGCTGTAGTTGGGTAGTTGCTTCGCTTGACCTGGTAGCAGCTGGTTCGCTTTTTGTCCTGCATTATTACAGCTGTGCTGCCTGAAGTGATTTCCAAACTCCATGTGCACAGTTTTAGTGGAAATACATTTTTCCATGAAAATCTTAAAGTGTTGTTTGAAAACAGCCGTGGTAAGAATAACGTACTAAAACCCTTCTCTCTATGTGGCCCAAGATTTTTTTGGATGCCCTTCAGCTTTTTTCGGTCCTTGCCAAGTATGTGAACTGACTGGGAAGTTACAACTGAGAAGTCTGAAATCATGTCTCCTTGCCAGCATGGCAGAGGGCAAGAAGTTCCGCTAGGTGAGGAGCTGCTGGTCAGCGAGGCAGCTCTGATTTGAGGCTTTTTAATCTTCTCCGAATGAAATACTTCTTTCTAGGCATTCCAGCTTCCAAAGGAGCTGCATCAGTCAGCGCCGTACAGTTCTGGTGTGGGGGACCAGGAGAGATTCCCAGCAGCGGCAGAGCCAGAGGTTTGCCTGGAAGGGGTGAAAGGCACTGGAGGAAATTCCCTAAAAGCAAGTTGAGCACAGTGGTAAGCGGGTGCCCCAGGGCCAGCGTCTCCTGGTTGGTGCCGGAGAGCAGAGCCAAGATTCTTGGGTCTGTGGCTCCACCAGATGGATGGTCCTGGAGCCTGGCCACCACTTCTAGAGAAGCTTTTGAAATTTCAGGGGGGTTGTTGTCACATTAAAACCGAACCGTATTTGGAAGTAGCAGAATCCTCCATGAGAAGGAGGGGCTTTTCCAGCAGTGCCTGTTTTTTTTCGCTGTGAGCTCTTGCAGTGTCACGTCTGATCTCACCCTCTCCACTTGCCGCTCTCACCTCCCGTGTCTTCTACTTCAGATTTCCCTCTTTTTGCAAACAGCCTGTTATCTCACCCCGGTGCTTCCCACGCTGTGCTGAGCTGAAGTGAGTGGAGAAGGGCAGGGAGAGCAAAAAGATGATGAGGGACCAGTGGCTTCCGATCCATATACCTGTTGGTGCATCCAGTTCCTCTTCTCAACTTGCTTCGTATCGGTTACAAGCCCCTTTTCTCCAGTTCTGTTGCAGAACAGAGACACCAGGAGAAAAACTGGGTTTGGAAACTGATGTCTGGGAGAGGGAAATATAAAAGATGGATTTACTGCATGTGGCACAGCTGTGCGTTGCTCTACAGCTTCTCTGCTGGCTCCTTGGACACTTGATTTATAGAGCCCAGCCAGGTTTTTACATGGTGTCTCAGAGTCCCCATGAAGGGTTTTGATGTCTGACTACTTGCAGATAAATGATTCAGCTTGGGATATGTGTCAAGACTCAGATAGGAATGAATTTTGATTAAATGACAATTCTGTGGCCAATCTTTGCTCCAAACCATTTAGGAATAAGGATGAATATCTTTGTTGTTGAAGTGACGTGGAGTGCTTAGCAGTCCGTAAAGAGTTCTGAATTATGTGTAAGGCTTAATAATATTCATCGCTTTTGCGTTAGGAAAATGCACATGCTCCCACAATTAAATTGTCAGTGAAATATTAATGAGAAAATTACATTCTCATTTCATGCAGACATTTCATGCCCAAGAAATGTTAAAAAATTTAGATTTTCTTAGTATATTTGTTAAAGTTGCCACGATTGCTTTTTACCACTCTTATCCCTAGCTCTGTTTAAGGAAAATTGAGATTGGATTGTAGTGAGGAGTCGATGGTGATGTTCAGTGACTTCAACTCCAGAGGACTTTGCTGGCCTGGTGAGGTGTCCCGGTGCTCGGAGACACAGGGAACCTTCGGTAGCACCTGAGCCTGGTTCCTGGCTGCTGGGCGGGTTGTTGGTCCCACACATGTTGGCTCCTCAACAAAACAGTTTCGAGGGGTTGTCAATTAAAGTGGAAGACTGCAATGAGCTGCCTTTCTGAGGATTTGGGGGATATTTTTAGCCCTGCTGAACTGAAAGGATGCTGTTAAGTCTTGAGATTTCGGTTGCGCTGTTTTCCTCTCGATGTGTCTGATGGCACTGGGACTACGCCTCCGGTAATGCTTGGATGCTGTGCAGCAATTTCCACCTCTTTGCGGTTGTGATGCAGCAAATGGCTTGGCCTCAACAAGTGGAAGGCAGAGTTTGCGGCGGGTTCAGCGCTCCCTGTCCATAGGGGAGCTCCAGCCTTTCGCACAAGGTTTGCTTTCCCTTTCACTCCTCCTGCCCTTGCCTTTAACTGGCGCTGACAGGCTGAATAGCAGTACCTGAAGTAGTGGAGGTTTCTCCTTTCCCTCCCCCCAGCCATAGCTCCCATGGCTTGCTCTCAGAGCAGCAGAGGGCATTAAAGACATCCATCCTTGTGAGGATGGGGATGGCTTCCTGTGCTGAGAGCGCTGGCCTGCCCGATCCTTCATCTGAGTGCAAGGACGAAAGAGTGACAGAAGAATTTGTTGGCATTGCTCTGCGCAGGGTTGAAAATGACTTCTCAGGAAAAAAAAAAAAAAGGAAGGGAGTTCGCTTGTAGCACCAGAGATTAATGCCTCTCGGTATGTGTGCTTAGTTTTCTGTGAAATTTCAGGGCAAGACGTGGATTATTTTGCTCTTGAATTTTGTATGGCAGGAATTTCCCTTGCTACCTATGATGTCTCCAGGGAAAAGGAAAATCCGAGTTGAAAAAGCACAAGTGGAAACGTAATATACCTCTTCTCTCAGCATCTAGTTATCAGCCTGCCTTCTCTAAGTGCGTTGTCCTGATTACACATTACCACCCTTGGTATAGTATTCCCAGATAGGATAAATGTTTCCCGGGGAGAGAGCTATTCTGTATTGCTGAAAAGCAACTGATGGTGCTGAATAAGCAAATAAATCAAAAGATGGTGTTTAAACTTAGTTTGAGCCTCTCGGGGGGGAAAAAGAAAACAGTTGTACCTTCCGATCTGCATAGGGATAATTGTAGGCAATGAGGGAATGAGCGCAGTAACGATGATGAATTATCCCTCTGCGGCACGTTGCGTGTAGGATCTGCAAACCACAGCGAGGATGGAAACCCTGTCTCCGGAGAGAAGAACCCTCCCTCCTGTGCCCACCAGATAATGAACATTTCCATCGGCTTTCCGCTCGCCTGGCAACCATCACCCAGGCCGGGAAGGTGTTGGACCAGCCGCCAGCCGGGGTTAAAACGCGGGGCAGCCCCTGGCACCGCTGTGAGCGCTGTATGTGCTGCGTGACAGCTCTTCTCTCCGGGAAGTCCCCCCCAGAGGCAGGTCCCCCTGCTCCTTTCCTCCCTTCATGGAGCAGATCCATGTGCAAACCTCTCTGCCGCGTCCCAAGTGGACAGATCGTGGCCGGGGTGTGGGAAGGGGGAAAATGTCCCCTTCTGCATGGCCTGATGGCAAAGGGGCACCACAGGGATAAAGCTCCTCTAGAGAGATGGTGAAGGCAAGCTCTCCCCAGCACCCAGCAGAGTCCACAGTGAAGGTTTTTCCTTGAAGGTATTTGTGTCCCTTTCCAACATCCTTCTTCCTCCACCCACCGCAGCCCTGGCTAACTGTTCAGCTGAGGTGGGGAAGGAAAAGCCTCGACTGCTCACCCTGACGTCTTTTCCTGGGGGCTCAGCTCAGCCCCTGCCTTTAGCTAAGCTGGGTTTGGTCACTGGGAGACCTGGGGCTGCCCTACCCCCCGTGCTGCTCTTCTGCAGCTCCCTCTGCTTACTGTCCCTGCTTGCTGTCCCCCCAGGCCTGAGCCGGGCGGTTTTTGGGAGAAGGTGGAGGGTGGGAGGGTGGAGGTGGCCACCGGTGCTTGGGGGGAGAAGCTACAGCAGCCTGTGGGTTACAGCTGGGGTGGGGGGACAGTAAGGACATGGCGGCAGGGGGTGGGCAGAGGGTCCTGGGATGGCAGTCACCCTGTGCAGAGGAGTCTGTACACACAGGGCCACGATGCAGGACCGGGGGACTTGCAGGGCGCTGGATGCTTCCCCGTGTCCTCCTCTGTGTCCCCAGCCCAGGCAGCTGTGGGGGTAACTGGGAGAAGCTGGTGCAAAGAGAGGTCTCCTTCCAGAGCCGGCTGCAGCTCCTGGATGCCTTCTCAGCGTTATTTGCTTTTGCCACTAGATGGTGAAATCGGTAATAAGGGAAAACGGAGAAAGTCTTGGCGGGTTCCCCGGCGGCCTCCCTCCCTGTGAAACCACGCTGACGTGCTCTGCTTTCTGGGAACCCGGCAATTTCAGGCAATTATCCCCTGGATTTTTTTATACGGCTCAGCCTTCAAGAAACTGCTGCCGCCACCCCAACTCTTTGATCTTTTTAAACCTAGTGCTGCCACCCTGGATTCATGTAGACAGGGCAAGCTGGGTTAAACGCAGACGAAAAACCTGCCTGGTGCAAGTGTGCGCGGAAAGCCGTCTCCTGCTGTAGCAGCTTGGTGTGCTCTGGTTTTTGAAGGGGCTGTATGATGCAATCCTCCTTTCCCATGATGAGTTGAACCTGCTGTGAGAACCTTGCCAAGTGCGAATTGAAACCTTCAATCCCCGCTTGGCTGCTCTCTGTTGTACCCTCTTTTTTTCAGAGCTGTTTTGCTTTGCTGGAGGCTTTGCTCTGGTTGTGCCGAAGGAGCTTGCTGGGGACGTGCAATGAACCGGAGAGTTACAGCTCACCTAGGGCACTTCTGCCTTCGCAAGAGGGACGGAATGAATATTGCTGACTGCAGCTCCCGGCCCTGAGGTAGCGTCACCGTGTCAGTCTCAGGCGGAGATGGCGAAGAACGGGGAGGGAAAGGGCAGTGACACGCGCTCGGGCCGTAGGGAGTGAAACCTGAAGGAGCGAGTTACTTCCCAGCTGAGTAATTGAATGTTAACCTCTCCCAGTTGGGAAATCAAATGCTTTAAAATGAGGCAGCCTCAATTGTGCCTTACACGTGGGCCGGCTTTGCTGATGAAAGGTAACTTGTTGAGCTGCAGGAACTCGATTAGCTTAATTTAGGGAAGGTTACAAGGAAAGTTAGGGGCGCCCACCCTTTCTCCTCTCTGACTGCCAGCCCGGGCACCTCTCCACATGCCCAGGACTACCTGTTCTTCCTCTGAAAAGCTGGTTAGAAAAGCCCTTCTGGCCATTTCTTGTACCGTTTCCTTTGTGGCTGGCTGGAGCAGCTGATAGCTGATGGCATGGCGATGCTCCTGGCTCAGGTATCGCTCTCTGGGGAGTCAGCTGCTTTTGCGGGATCAGGGAGCACCCACCGGAGCAGGGGTGTGTGGGGGCGACCTCAGGAGGGAGCGGTGCCAGAGGGTGCGGGGTATTGCCTTCCCTTGCTGTGACCAGGGCTGGAAGGACTTGGCTGTGTTTTCGCTGTGTTTTGGCTATATGGTCTCGTATGCATGGAAAAGCCCATTGTATTCCAGTAAAGGGTTTTATGGGAGGCAGCGAGTCAGTCCCCGGAGTGAGGGACTGACGGTGAGCGACACAAAATGTCCCTGTAATATATTAGAGATGGTCCATAGTCTGTTGGATTTGGGTTTTATTATGTTTCTGCCCTTATTGGCTAATTTCATCTCGTGAGCCGGCAGGATGGGGAAGCCTGGGGAGGGCCGTGGAGCTGCTCCCCGGCGCTGAGGGATGGCTCCATAGGTGTTTAGTTCTGGCCACGTTGCAGGATGCAGAGAGGAGGGAGGAATCCCAGCTGGGGAACTGGATAGAGAAAACCGGACTGCGTAAAAAACCACAGTCGTCTGCGCTCAGCAGAGAGGAACACGTGTGTGTATGTACTCACAGGTGCTAGAGAGAAAACGCACATTTCTCTCTCCCCTTCTCCCCTGGGCATGAAGTGCCTGAGAGGCAGAAGGCCAGTGACACGCAGAAATCCGGGGAGGTTTCTTGTTGTGCATCATTCCTCCTGCAGAGCTGAAACGAGCCTTTGATGTCACAGAGGCCACCGTTACAGCAGGCAGAAGCAAAAGAGGGAAAATAATGAATAAATAAGCCAGAGGCTCGTGTGAGTGCAGTCCCCGTGTCTCAGCCTCACCCCTCAACTCTGCCACGCTCTAATCTGTAGCACGGAAATGTTTCTCTTGGCTGTTGGTTTAGGGCTGTGCAATCAAACCCGGTAGTTAAAATCCTGCCGAACAGGGCAGGCAACCTGAATGCCAGCTGATGAGGAAAAGCAAGCACAACTTTCAAGCTGTTTGCAACAAAAAAAAACCCCAAACCAAACAACCACTGGAGGAGCAGGTGGTCACATAGGGATCCATCTTGTGCTGCTGCGAGCCAGCTCTCTGCAGACGGGGGGTGGTGAAGAACTGCCACCATGGGTAATATTCAGTGTCCCTCCTTCCCTTCCCCTCTGAACATCTGATCCTGCGGCAGTGTCCCTGCTCGCCAGGGGATTAGGTGCTAGCACAGACCGCCGTCACAGCCATCCGTTTCCCACTGGTTTATTCAAATAACTCGGAAAAGTACATCCAGCAGCTGAGGCCAGACAAACTCTGTCGGAAAAACATGGCTCTGCAGAGGCCGTTGCTACAAGATCTATGAAAAGAGCAAAACCCAAACCCGCGCGCGCAGGGGAAAGGAAGGGCTGTGGGTTTGAACGTGTGCGCAGGAGGAAAAGTGCCTGGGGTCCCAAGGCAGATGGAGGGGTGGCCAGACCAGCCACACTTCTGATGATTTTTTTTTTTTGTTGTTGTAAAAAAAAATCAATTTTTAAAATGAAAGAAGAAAAATAGGAATCACGGCATTTGAAACACCCCCCTGGAAATGGCAGGTGTGCTTGCTGTATTGCTTTTTATTACTCTGCAGCGGCATCGTGATACAACCAGCAATGCCCGGTTTGCCTGCAGAAGGTCTGTGCCTCTTCCCCTGGTAGCTCCTGCGGTGCTATTCCTCCTGGGGTTAGCACAGCAAAGGGGAAAAGTGGGTTTTTTGTGTGACTTGGGTGCATTTCTGCCAGCTTGCCCTAGGCCTGGAGGAAAACTGGCCAACTCGAAGCTGCCGTGAAGGGCTATTAAATTGTTAG
Organism: Dromas ardeola; assembly: GCA_013398915.1. Classification (NCBI taxonomy): domain Eukaryota; kingdom Metazoa; phylum Chordata; class Aves; order Charadriiformes; family Dromadidae; genus Dromas; species Dromas ardeola. The sequence goes on along the minus strand of VYZM01016463.1, from coordinate 317,689 downwards.
TCCATGGGCTGTCACAAGCCATGGGATTTCAGTGCGTTACTCCCAGCGGAGCCCAGTTACTAAGGAAAATCTTCCCAAAAGACACCCGGCTTTGATTTATCCAAATATACCCGGTAACATGATCAAAATCCACAGCTACAACAAGGGCTTCCTGCCACAGATATGCAAATATTGAGATCAGTGCAAACAAGCAAACCACAGCTCTCCTAACACAACGCAAACTGTGACCGCTGTTTACCTCTGGTTGCAGAGCGCCCATGGCTCCAACCCACGGCCCCCTTTCTTTGAGGGCTTGTGACAAGCCAGCACAGAGCTGCTCTTGAAAGCTTCTGCTGAGAAATAATTCCAGCACCTTGTTCTAGGGGTTGCCTTTTCGCGTGGTCCCCCAGGAGCCTGTGCTGACATGCCTTGAGCTCGCCTTAGGTGTGTCCAGCCTCTGTAACCCCGAACCAGTCTGTCCAAAACCCAAGTCTCGGTCCTTCGGCAGCTCTCGTTACTTTTTTTCCCTGCCAGAGTCTCACTGCTCTTCTGGAAATAAACAATTCCTGGGGCTGCTTGTTCAAAACACACATTTTGCAGCCTTATTACCATAGCGATTCTTTCCAGAGATTATCTCCCCCTATGTGATTTGCTCCGTGCTGTGAGCAGCTCCGCGACCCCACAAATGTTTCTCAGCTCCTGCTCCTGAGAGGCAGCAGGGGAGAGTGGTCCCCGCTCCACTGCTGGAAGCGATGCTGGAGCTGGCAGGCAGAAGAGATGTATAAACATGGAAGTGGTGTGCCTCATTAATGACCTGAAACCAGCTGTAAAGGTCAGCTTGTTTGCCGGGGACGCGCTCGAGGTACACGTGTGAACACAAACTTCGCCGTCGTGCCTCGGAAAGGGCACGGCCGCCCGCCCGGGACGGCGGCTGGCGGAGGGGGAGCTGTCAGAGGAGGATCGATAGCCTTCAGCCTCGCCCATCAGCGCCTACCCAGGCTGTCCCACCTCGCCTGGCGAGCCCGGCTCTTTGCGGGGCTCTGCTGAGAAACCAGGCTGCTTTCCCAGGGAAAGGGCAGGCTCCCGCGGCTCCTCGGAGCGCGATGCCGCCGGAGAACAGGCTGTTTTCTGGGCTGTCTCGTCAGGCACTTGTTGACTGAATTCGAACTGCAGAGTCCTTTATAACTCGTATCAATGCTGTCAGCAGCATGCATGCAAAAATTGAGCATCTGTATGCAAATGCCAGGGGATTGATACAAAAATTTTATTTACTAGCTGTTTTTTTCCCCCGAAGCTTTTCTCTACAGTCTTCCAGGGTCTACAAAATTCAAGTTTCTTGCCTAATCCCAGGACTCTGGGAGTTGAGGCTTTATGAGTATTAGAAATTACCATAAAGCATGGTATAGACTCATAAAGACGGCCGTTCTGTAGGACAGGGTGCGCCACAGGTTGTCGTGTGAGATCTTAAGGGTCCTTTGCCAGCCCCAGCAGTTTCCGACCACCTTTCAGCTCAAGAATTGGGCAGAGCGACGAGATGACCTGCAGAGAAAATAAAGGGGAGACTTGGCCTTTCCGAGTCACTCTGCAGACAGCGCTGAGTGCTGCTGGTGTCAATAAAATCACAGAGAAGTCACTCGCACAACGACGGTGGCGGTGGGAGGAAAGTGCCTTGATGAGGCAGGTTTTCTCCTCTCTGAGGTGAATACAATGCCATCCCAGCTGTCCCTGGCTTGCAGAGCGCTCTCTTTCCAGTGGTTTCTGGAACAAACCCTTTTCTTCAGGCTTTTGGCCTCCTGTGTCCCCCTCGTGCTCTTTGTCCCAGCAAAGAGCCCTGATCAAAGCTCTGCTTTTCCGATGTGGTGGCTCAGGAATGATGTTGTTGGCTGGGTTTAGCTTCAGGTGGACTGAGGGTGTCCAGCCACAAAAGAGGACAGAAAAACAAGGCAGCTGGTCATGTTTTGTTATTTAAATCTGCTCTCTGCCTGTGTCGGGGAACGCAGCTCAGCTTTGCAGAGAGCATGGGGGCATGCAGAGTGTTTCCAGAAAGGCACCAGCCCAGGCCTGGAGCAAAGCATCTCAGATGGTTCCTGGTGGCCTTAGTGCAGGTGGGCTGTTACGACTGGGGTCAAACTGGTCAGAGAAGGGCATTGCCTGCACCCTCCCTCTCTCTGGGTCCTTCCATCCAAGCAGTGACCAAAGAGATCTTTGCCAGAGGGGATCTCAAGCCCCTGCAGACCCCACATCTGAGGGAGAGGAAGACCCATTGCTGGGCAGAGCTACGTGTCCTCCTGTAGACCACACAGGTCACCGCCAACGTGCAGAAGGAAGGAGATGCTCACAAAGTCCAGCATCTCCTCGACCTCCTGCCTGGCCTTGCCATGGACTTAGGTGAGTCCCTTCATCCTTCAGGGGGATGTGGTTATACATTGCATTTACTCTCAGACAGAGATCTTTTCTGCGTGCGTGTTGGTCATTTGGGGTCGATTTGCAGGTTTTTAAGTCACTCCCTGCAGATTGCCCTTTCCCCAGGCAAACTGGCAGAGTGGGTCCCACACTCCCTTGCTCAAACAGTGGGATTGCCCCTCATTTTCCCTCGCTCTGCCCTGTGCCAGCCGCAGAGGCTGTGTTCTCCTGCTCCCAGACCCCGTCTCTACCACTCCTGCTCCCCCTCCCCCGGGCGTCATCGCTCCTGGGCCTGGCTTATAACACGGTGTGTGGCGCAGGGACAAAGATGACAGGGCTTCCTCCATCTCGCAGAGGAAATACGTTCATTGGCCCAAGCGTTCGGCACGGCGATTAATTGAGAGCTGCCTGAATCTGGAACCCCAAGTGAGCATCGTTAGAGCCATCTGAAAATGACGGAGAAGAGACCGTGAAGGAGAGGATCAGGGCTGGAGCCCGTGTGCCGTACGGGTGAGTAATCTGTACGTGCTGAGAGCTGACAGCTTTGGGGGCCGGGCGGGCTACCAGGTACGTCACTATTGCTCTTTTGCTGTTAAAAAGGTCCCGTGTTGCTGTTGCAGCCACGCGGGTGGGTGACGCCAGCCCCTGCACTGCTGGGGGAGCCCCTGGGGATGCTCCCCAGGGATGGGGCATCCTGTGGGGGCAGCTGCCCGCTTGGGCCTGCTGCCCACCTCCCTTGCTCCTGCCCGTGGGGCTGGGGAGAGCCAGCGGGGAGCACAGGGGACGCAACCGGGGGGCCCCCAGGAGGAAGCCTGCTGTGGGGTGGGTGGGGGGCAGGGGGGCCCGTGCAGCCGGGTCTGAGCTAGCCTGGGGGACAGAATGACAGCAGGGGGGGGCTGCCCCCGTCCTTGGGTGCTCTGCCCCCATCCTTCCCTTCGGGGGAGCTGCTCGCCCCTCCGGTCAGGAGGGTTTCCCTGCGGAGCGGGATGCCGGGGCTCCTCCTGACCCCTTTCCGGGGGCTGCCCAGCCCGGCGGTGGGGGGGAAAGCTGGGGCTCGGCCCCGGGTGGGCCGGCGGTGGGT
>VYZM01016463.1:236673-313263 GCA_013398915.1 Dromas ardeola | reverse complement strand
GTCCCGCCCCGGCCGGCGGCGCAGTAGGAGCGCGGAGCCCCGCGGAGCCGGGCGCGGAGAGGGGCGCGGAGCCGGGTGGGGCAGGGGGGGAAGGGCGGGGGTGTCCACGCAAGCGGGGTTGATGTTTAACCTGGAGCGCCCGTTCACGGAGAGGGGCCACTTCTTCTCCTCCATGGAGTACCAGCGGCAGCTGGAGGAGGAGGAGGGCTACCCGCCGCCCGGCACCAACGGGACCTTCAACGACAGCGGGGCCGGGCCAGGCTGGGGCACGGCGTACCCCCTGCACACCACCATCACCCTCATCAGCCTGGCCGGCTTGCTCATGCTTTTCACCGTCTTCGGCAACGTCCTGGTCATCATCGCTGTCTTCACCAGCCGGGCGCTCAAGGCCCCCCAGAATCTCTTCCTGGTCTCCTTAGCCTCAGCCGACATCCTGGTGGCCACGCTGGTCATCCCCTTCTCCCTGGCAAACGAGGTGATGGGGTACTGGTACTTCGGCAAAGTCTGGTGTGAGATCTACCTGGCCTTGGATGTGCTGTTCTGCACCTCCTCCATCGTGCACTTGTGTGCCATCAGCTTGGACCGTTACTGGTCTATCACACAAGCCATCGAGTACAACCTCAAGCGTACCCCCCGCCGCATCAAGTGCATCATCTTCATTGTCTGGGTCATCTCGGCTGTCATTTCCTTCCCGCCACTCATCTCCATTGAGAAGAAGAGCGGGGAGCAGGCTGACCAGGGGGTGGCAGGGTGCAAGATCAACGATGAGAAGTGGTACATCATCTCTTCTAGCATCGGCTCTTTCTTTGCCCCCTGCCTCATCATGATCCTCGTCTACATGCGCATCTACCAGATAGCCAAGAGGCGAACCAGGGTACCACCGAACAAGCGGGCAGAGCGCCCCGAGAAGAGGCAGAATGGCTTGGCCGACAAGGAGGACCTGCCAGCCACAGCCCAGCTCAATGGGGAGAAGGCGGCAGGAGGTGGCGGCGGGCAGGAGGGAGAGGTCAATGGCATAGACATGGAGGAGACCTCTTCCTCCGAGCACCAGGAGAACAACCAGTGTAAGAAGACAGAGAGACCATCGAGGGGAAAGACCAAGACTAAACTGAGCCAGATTAAACCTGGGGACAGTTTGCCCAGGAAGGCAGAGGAGGAGAGGAACACCAAAGTGTCCCGGTGGAGGGGCAGACAGAACCGGGAGAAGCGCTTCACCTTTGTGCTGGCGGTGGTGATCGGGGTCTTTGTCATCTGCTGGTTCCCCTTCTTCTTCACCTACACGCTGATGGCCGTCTGCAAGAGCTGCTCCGTGCCCGACACCCTCTTCAAGTTCTTCTTCTGGTTTGGTTACTGCAATAGCTCCTTGAACCCCGTCATCTATACCATTTTCAACCACGACTTCAGACGGGCCTTCAAAAGGATCCTCTGCAGGATAGAGAGGAAAAGGATTGTTTGAAGGACCCTTTGCCATGGGCAGGACTAATTAAAGACTTTGTAGGAGAGTAAGGCATGGCGCTCTCGGGCTGTGCTTGCATGGGATGGTTTCCTTCAGCTGGCAAGCAGGAAGCCTTTAAAACCCGAGATGAGCCTACGGAAACGCCGAGGAGCAGCAGGCAAGTGGAAGTCTGAGCCGTGGCATTTGGCTTTCCAGGGGAGGATGGCTTTTGACTGACTTGGTTTGTTTTGCTAGGTTTTTTTTTTCTTTTGCCAGAATCTCTCAGTGGATATTTCCATGACTGCTCACTTTGACTCTTTAAAGAAGAGCAACGTGCAGATGAACAGCAAAGAGGGAGTATGCCACCCCAGAGGTGTTGGCTTTTTTATTTTGTTGTATCTTTTTTTTTTTCTCCTGTTGTATGTGTAATTAATTTTAATCCCCTTGTAAAATACAGTATTGTATCCCTGAACCTGAATGTCTTAATTTTTGTAAGGCAAGCAGCTTTGAAACTGTGAATGCTTTAATTATCTTTGACACCTTAAAAGTCCCTCTATTCCCACTCCCCGAAGCCCCCCCTCACTCAAAACCGCTGAACAACTAGAGCCATTCCCCCTACCTGACAGTTTGATAATATTACCAACATTTCCAATATCCTGTCGGGGGTTTTTTTTTGGCTTTAAAGCTTAGTATCACAGAACTCACCAGACTGGCTATTTCTGTTGTTATTTTTTTGTGTCATCCGTGATTCTGTTTTAATTTCTGTGTTGCCTGTGATACAACGCAGCTGAGGTGGTGACTGCCCTCTCGTTACTCATTAAAGCAGACCCTGACGGAGCGATGGCTTTGCTGTGCAGGCAGGGACGTCCCGGGCGATGGAGTGAGAGGCAATTTCCCATGCAACCCGAGGCTTGGGACCCGGCCAAGCTTCCCCAGGAGTTAATCTGGGTTGATATTATACCCCGCCGCGGCACTGAAATGTGTTCGATGCGAATTCGCTTCCCCCGCCTCCGACTGTAAACAGATAACATTTCAAAGCAAACAGCAGGGTTCCATATATCACGTTATCTCATTTCTGTTGATTTGTGATGGTTTAACTCCTGCGGGATTTCCTGCAGAGGAGGGAGGGGGTTTGAGCGCAGGGGCTGTTCCACCTGTCTGCATTAAGGGAGAAGAGTTCAGTTTTTAATCTGCCAGTCTCATCTTTCCTAGGAAATGGGAAAGCATCCCTCTTTCAGTCTTATACAGGGCAAAACTCCGAAATAGGAAACTTAACTGACAGTTTCTCCAGTATTTTATAGTGTAATTAAACTTTGGTTTTTTTTAAAAAGAAATGTGTAAATATTGTGATATTGGAGCAGCAGAGAGAGTTAATACTGCTTTTACACTCCTTTCCTGGAATGTCTTTCAGCTCTTTCTGCTAAAGAAAAAAAATTATACAAAAATGGACAGAACAAATCTAACATCCTTGTGCCATGAAGAAATTTCTGGACAATATTAAAAGGAAAAACTTTTGATCCATCACACTAAATGAGTCTGCGAGCCTTTTAATGTTATGAAAACAGCTTTATTAAATACTGGCGAGTCATAGAAATTGTTTGGAGAAAGCAAAGTTTGTGTAAGTCTCATGTATAAGATGAATTTGCCTGTTTTGGAGTTGTATGGTGCACAGGAAGCAACTTTAAAGAAAATACCTTTTTACTTTTGGGAAGTGTTGTGTTGATTTTGCTCTCTCTTTTGACTTTGTAATTAACTCCAAGGGTCCCCAGATGCATCTTGGGACCTGGAGAGCAATGTTTACATTCACTTGCATTTTCAGAATTGAATCCTCAAGAGGTGAGGAAAGCAAATAAACTGTGCTTTACTGTAAAAAAACAAAAACAAGGACACACAACAAACAGACCATGAGCAGAAGTTGCTATAATGGATGACTATTTTTATTGAATAAAAGAGCGTTTACAGATCAAGTGCGAAAACCCTCTGGATAATCTGTTAGCTGTTTTATTTTATCTTTTTTCCAGCTGTTCACCAATCCTCCGGCAGCTTTGGTCTTGACATTTTTTTAAAGAACGCATTGGGAAAAGCACTTGTGTTTTCTGAAAGGCGTTGTTACCCCAGGTAGGGAACAATGTATCCCTTCATTGTGCAGTGGCATAATAACAAATGAGTCCTTGATAGTTCTTGGTTTTCTTTTTTGTTTTGTTTTGTTTTTTTTTTGTTTTGTTTTGTTGGGTTTTTTTGTATCGCCCTCTTTCATGCCACAGTAAGAGCCTTCACGTGTTTCTTAAACGAAAGAGCTGAGGGTTTCAGGGTGTGATTTGCTCCCTGGAAATGCAGCCTGGCGCTATTGCTGGGGACGCCTGGCTGGTGCAGCATTTACAGCTATTGGGTTTAGAAGGTTTTTAATAATTAGGTTGCAGATGGGATTAGTAAATGATTAGGCTGGAAGGCAGCATTGCTTGATATATTCAGGAGTATCCATCTGAGTGGGGCTTTGTTTCCAGCCCCCGAGAGCCAGCTTTCACCAGCGCTGCCAAGACCCTCCCTGCAGGAGGGTGTTGGGGGATCGTTCTCCTACCAAACGAAGCCCTGATGCCGTGTGGCTACCTGCCTCCCTGAGGGCGCCGGGGGCTGCCCGCCATCGGCTTCGGCTGGGTTCCTTCTTTGCCAGGTAGCTTCAAAGGTGGGGGGGACACACAAGGCTTTGATCCTGCGAGTGCTTTATCATGTGCTTTGTTTTGCCCAGGAGCACGTGTAACCATTTGGGAGCTCCGACTCCTTGTCTTACCACTGTTGTGGTGCCTGGAGTCACCCTGCTTCCCTGCTCTGCTGCTTCTTTGGTGAGAAAATGACCAGAGTCCGGTGCTGGACCTGCTGGTCTCATGGCCTCACTCTGCCACTGCCACAAAGGTTGCGGTTGGAGGTGCTTGGAAAGCTGGGAGGTGGACCAGGGTTTGGTTGTCCTCTGGTCTCAGCTGTCCCTGTTGGCCTTGGAGGGTTTTACACTGTGGGGCAGGAGGTAATCCAGCAGTTACTGGTTATGCTTGCCCCATCCATCTGGCCAAACCTCTAGTACAGACAGTAGAGTATTTTGGTGGGTTTGGGGCTGGGGGACTGGGGCTTTGGTGGGCTTTCAGTTGGTGAAGCTTTGCACAGCTGAAATGTCTGATTGCACCCGATTTCCCATAAAAGTAAAAGTAAGGTGCTAAGAACTGAAATTATGCCTCTAAGGTTGTGTCCCTCCCAAAACCTTGTGTCGTCACGGTTCAGCCCAGTCAAATAAAATACTCGAGGGACTGTTTTACCTGGGGGCAGCGAGTCCCTGCATCTGACAGGGCAGAGCTGCCTGCCTGTCCTTGTGGCCAGTGTCTGAACTTCCACCATCTGCTGCCTTTGCCACCTTCCGACTCAGGCTTTTATTTCATTTTCCCTCAGTTGTGGGTCATTTTGGTTTCGGCTGTGTCCTGGTCCCTCCATGCCTGCTGGGGATGGGCACGTCCAAGCCGCAGCGATCTCTGGGCACCGTGGGCTGTGTGGTGGAAGTGCTGGGGTGAAACCACTGTCACCTTCCCTTTGGTAGGTGAGGACCAGCCCTGCTGCCTCTGAGCCAGAGGTCGTGTTGCTGTGGGCTTCACTGGGACAGTCCCTCCGGCTCTGCCGTAACCACGTCCAGCTCTGCTCACCTCCGTGGCTACCCCATCTCGCTGTGGGGCTGGGTCCCACCACCCTTGCCCAGGTCCTGATGCCCAGCTCTTCTCCTTCCCTCTCCCAAACCCCTCCCCGGCAGGAGAAAGCTGCCTCATTGCTCCCAGCTCATTCCCATGCAAATAACACATTAGAGAATGTAATGAACTTTGGTTGTTTTTTATAACCTTTTATTTTGGGGCTGAAAGGTTAATGGTGTGAGGGCGGGGAGGGGGACCTGCCTCTGCGGGGGGTGGGAGCCATCCAGGCTGGCACAGCAGACAGCGGGCAGAGATGCCACTGCCAGCTGTGCCCCGGGAGGGGTTTCTTCACAGCTTTCCTGTGTGGGGTGACCCAGCACCCCATCCCTTGTGGGGGGACCCCCGAGGACAGCCCAAAGGTGCCGGCTCAGGGACACGCAGGAGGGGCCTGGTTGAGGTGGTCTGGTGTGGCAAGTGCCCCAAAATGTCCCCAGAGACAAGCTGCACGAGCAGCAGGGTTGCCTTTCCAGAGACCGGTGACTGCCTGCCCGGGGCTTGTCCCTGACCCCCTGGGCCTACTGACACATGCATTTATTTCTGTGGGGTTTTGGCCCCTGTTCTCTGGGGGACAAGGAGCTGATCACACAGAGGAGCCTCTCCAAGATGTTCCAGCGAGGGATGGACTTGGCCCGAATCATTCTGCTCTCACAAAATGAGTTTCCCAGGCCTGGGGGAGCCTCGTTGGGTTTCAGTCCGTGTCCTTCAGCCGTCTTGTTCTGTAAGTACCTCCATCCCACCCAGCAGCCCCTCGCCCAGGGTTTGCTGGACTGGGTGACCTGGGATTTCCCTCTGGGTTGGGTGGCTGGCCCCACTGCCTGTGCAGCTCCCGTCAGCTGAAGCTCTCTGTTTTACCTTATTCCTTAACATTCCCTGTTCTTTCACCACTGGAAAAGTTCAAAGTCTGGTGAGATTGCTCCTTTATTACAGCCTGTGCCCTGGCAGGCAGCTGCACTTGGAGCTGTCTCACCCTCTCTGCTACGAACCCCTCTTTGCAGCTGCTTTATAGGAACATCTATGGGACTTGTTAAATATTTGTAGCTGCAATTGCTGTGCCTTATCCCAAGCTGTAGAAATGGAGTGAAGAAAGAACATTCTCTTCACTCTCTTCAGGGTTAGCAGGGAGGCCACTGCCTGCATTAGCCACTGGTACTCAGTCAGCTCACAAATGCTCCAGGACCAGATCCCAACCCCCCTGTGAAGAGAGAGGGTTATAGTCTGAGCCCTTGGAAGTCCAGGTGAATTTCCAGCTGGGGGTCACGCTGCAGTAATGCTGCACAAGGCCACAGCGCGCTCCCAAAGGTCCTCAAGGCTGAGCAGAGGGGGTGGTGGTGAACAGGGCTGTGGGGAACACCATAAAACATGCCTTCCTTGGGTCGGACCATGGCTGGTCCCGGGTGGGAGGATTGCTGCAAGCAGAGGAGTAGGAGACTTCTTGTCACGGGGGAGGGGAAGTTGGGAGGTGTTCAATGGAGATGCTGATGCTTGAGCTGGTCATCCAACATCCTTCCTTCTGGAGGGACCTTCTTGGCCATTTGAGTTGTCCCCTAGGAGTGCTCATTTCCCAAAGGGGACCAGCAGTGCGTGAGGACAACATCTCACAGCCAGGTGTATAGGGTGTGAGATGGGTCCCAGCACCCAAATCCAACAGAGGCATGAGGAAAACCATAAAAGGTTTGTCCTTGTCCATAAAAGGGAGCAGAAAGGCATCTCCCTCACTTGAGCCATAGGTGTCTATTAGTAAAGGTGTAAACTTGCTGGCTTAAACTGGCTTAAAACTGCTTAAGCTAGCTCTAGTTTTAGTTTTTAGTGTCTTAGCGTGATTGTCAACTCCATATTGGCTAAGTTAGGAGAGACCATCCGTGCTGGCTTAGATCTAAGGTCCTGCTCTCTCTCTCTCTGTGGCTCTGAGTGTGGCCTGTAGCAGATTTTAGGGAAAAGGGAGGAGTAAGGACCCTTCCCAGGAGGCTGGGGGGTCATTAGGCACTCAGGGATTTCCTGGGGCCAGCGGTGCCTTTGGCACTAATGGCGAAATTCCACCGCCATGTGTTTCCCTTCAGCGATGCTCTGCAGCGGGAGGTCTGGATGGCTTTCAAAAATGTGTTTGAGTCAAAAGCCAGCAACTGGCTCCGTGCGAGTGCAATGGGGTGAGCGGGGTTTGTCAGGAGGTGAGACGAGTTTATCTAAACATCCCTGCTTCCCTGTGTGTGATGCTTGCGGTGTTTGGCCCGTGTTGGTTTGGGCACAGCCCAGGGCATCGCATCTGCAGGAGCCGCCTTGCGCTCCTCCAGAGCTGTGTGACCTGCCGTAGGGTTCACTTCCAGCGATAGGGAAACATTTGTTTTAGATCAGCTGCTACATGAGAGAATTGATTGCTGCTTTGCCGATTGAAACAGTTGTGTTTTGCTGGACCATGACATTATGGCCTTTTTCCTGTTTGTTTTTCAATTGCTCTCCACAGAAAAAAGGAAAGAGCTTCCCACTACTGGACATCTCTGATAAAATAATTCCTACTGAAGGCTGCTTTGCCTTCACCTGCACGCGTGGAGTTGCTGCAAAGCATTCATCTGAAGATTGAAACTTCTGGCGTTACTGAAAAATTCCCCGAGTAAAAAAAAAAAATAAATGTGTAGATAAATATTTAAGACGCTGCAGCCAACCTTCTGCTTTTCTGAATTGACCCAACTTTTTTAAAGAGTGGAATGCTGAATTCTAGTCTTTTATTACCAGGACAACATTTGCCACCAGGAAAATCTGGACAAATGATTCCTCTTGCAGACCCAAAGGTGCAGGGTTAGATCCTGAGTGCAGCTGTGATGCTGATTTACAGCCTGGTGGAGCATCCCCTCTCCTAGCAATTACCCCCGCAATCATGATCCCTGGGTAATCGAGTGGTGAAGTCTCTCTGTGTAAAGCTGAGTTAGTTCTTGGTTTCGTCATGCAGATATTTGACCTGAAATGGTTCCTTGAACAAGCTTTGCCTGAATGAGGATCCTGTTGGTTTAGGCATGGCTGTGCCTGGTGCTTTGTAGCCCTGCTGCTGCACAAACGCAGCTTCTCCCCGTCCATCAGCTCTGCTGTGCTGTCACCCAGACAGGGCACGTTTCTACAGGGGACTCCAAATGCACTAGTAAGGTTTTCCTGTTCCCTGGGGCGGGTACCCAAAACACGGAGCAGCGACATGATCCAAGTTGACCAAGTGGCCAACGTGAAAAGAGAGCGGAGTCCCCTTGTTTCTCTTGGTTATGTGTTTGATCTGTAACCTAAGCACAGACCAAAGATTTAAACTTCAGAGATATTAGTTAAAAGTAATCCTATATTTATTATTTTTGAAACATCTTACAGCTTTTAAGCCAGCCTCAAAATTTTGTGGGACCAGAAGAGTTAAAACAGCCAGTTTAAATGGAATAATCTGAGTTACTTACAGTGAAAGATTAACCGTCATAGGGCTTTTGGCGTTGCTGTCTCAGGATAATGAAGATGCATCTGATACATTTTGAACAGCAGTATAATTACTTTCGTTAACACCGGTCGGCGTTTGGGTGAGATGGCTTTAGAACAGTGCAGCAGAGAGGAAAAGAAAAGCTAAATGCTGCTCTGCTCAAACGGGCATGCACCGAGGAAAGCAAGGTAAGTCGTGTTGCGTGTAGGGCAATCTTTCATCACCCTTGGCTCTTCTGGGGCTAATTAGGAAATGTATTCTGGCTGGTGTGACTGGTATGAATGGGGTTTGGTCCAAATAGGGTTTCCTGTAGTAAAATAAGACGGTTGTAACAGCAGATGCAATGGTGGCAGCTGCCTTCACAGCCCAGTGTTAATTGGCTTAAATCCTTTGCAGTGGAAAGGATCTGCTCCTATTGTAGTTGTTGCTTGTTGTCCCCAGAAGTGCCTGTTCCTGGCCGTGCTGCTGGGTGACATCTGAGATGTGCAGCTGTGTTAGGAGGGTGGTCCAGGCACCGGGAAATCATTCATACTGGCCACATCCACCCATGAGGGGCCTGGATTTTATTTCCCCTTAGTCAGATAACTTTTCTCATCACCTTGGCTTCAGGGATTCCTGCTGCTGAGGCTGTAACAGTGTCTGGGAGCGGGATGAGGGCGTGCACTTGTGGGGCTACAAATGAAGTCCATGGAAAATGAAAGACGGGGAAGCAGGGTGTGGAAATGAGTGGCGTAAACCAGACGATGCTACTGTACATCCAGCCTCAAAAAGATTCAGCCTAAAAGGCTAGAGAACGCCAACAGCCCACCACAGCAATTCCAGCAACTGGGAGCATAAAGATAGCATCCGCCCCCCTTATTAATTGCCATCTCAATTGGGATGGCATAAACTGGCACGTTCAAGTCATCAGATGTTTGGAGGAAGAGGTGAATTTTTAGCTGTTGTTTATTCAGACCAAAATTTAATTAATATTAAATAGATTAAATATTTGATGAAATAGATTGAAATTAAATATTTAGCTCCCTCTTCCCCCCCGATAGCAGCCCCAGTGGATGTTTATGTGGGTAGTAAAGCTACATCATCTTCTGAATGCTGGAGTGTGTTCAAAGGCCAGAGCTACACGGGAGCATCATCATCAGCGAATAGGAATTAAATTACTCTGAGCCCCTTGTCTTTGCCAGTCCACGTGGAACATGGCCATCCTTCCTCTGGGCTTATTGAGCCATGACCCACCGGGACTTCAGGTGCTGCTTCAGTGAGGGTTGTCCCCCCTGCTCTCCTGCCACGTTCATCTTCAGCTGGGAAAGAAACTTCGCGGGGAAGGGTTTTCTCCCATAATTGTCGTTTCTCAGGGCAGTGGGCAGGCAAACACAAACTGGGAAGAAAACAGTGTTGCTAAAGTAATTACATCCTGCCTCCTGAAGAAGAAAACTTGTAGAAAAATGGCATCTTGCCGGAAGGAGGGCAGCTAATTCCCCACCACTGGTGCAGGCTGGTGCCCCCATGCATTCCCAGCTCCCCTTGTCCGCAAGCCTGCTGGCAGGTGAGTCCGGTTTGCTGAGTGTCCGACTTTTGTGTGTAACTTTGTGTGATTTGCGTGGTGGAGAAGGGCGCGGGGCTCATCCTGTCCTCAGGAATTCCATGTTTGTCCCACTCATTAAAACCAAATCATTTTGAGGATTTAGGACTTAAATCATTTTACGTTAGTATCCGTGCCAGAGTCTTTCAACCTGTGCAGCTGTCATTTGCCTTTGCAGTGAGGAGGGAAGGTCTGCGCCTTCTCAGTGCCCCCCACGACTGAAGCCCAGCTGCAGGGAAGCCTCCACACATGGAGCACATTGTGCAGAAACGTGAAATATTTTGTCAGCCACAAGAGCAGCCGTGAACTGGAGCCATTGGGAGGCAATCCCGGCTTCCTCGGGGAAAAATGGATGGCTTTGGGCCGTGAGAGCAGCAGCAAGAGGAGAAAGGCAATGCGATCGGTGGCAGTGTGTGGGACATGGCCATACAGTCACAGGTAGAAAAAGACATGAGAAGATGTGATCTCTGTGTGTAGCAGATATACACTGTGCATGTGCTGAGTTGGATCTTCTCTGGTGTCAGCAATGCCAAGAGGCGGTGGCTCCATCCAACACTGTTGGGCCAGCGTTCTCAGGGGAGTGGGACCAGGATGCTGGAATGGTCCATACAGCACCAGCGGTGCTGCTGACGAGCGGAGGAAGATGCTCTTGCAATAGGCAGGTGAGATCCTGTCCTGGCTTTGGCAAGGAGGAAGCAGCTCGCCTGTAGGAGCTGAAGGTGCTCAGCACGGTGCCTTTGCTGGGCTCGTGCCCTGCACGGGTGGTGGTGGCTTAATTGGGGACGAAAACAGATAATAAAACTTAATGAAGCCAGGATTTCCCTTTTTGTCAGCCCTGAGGAAGAAAGCCACAGCAAAACCAAGCTCTCAGCCCTCAGCTGTTTGTTTGCAGTACAATTCGAATAGGCCAGAGATAAACCAGAATATCTGGAATTTCATTATGAACTTCAAGTACAGTCTTGTAAATTAGACATGGGCCACTTGGAGCCTGCCCTATCACTTATTGTGCTGGTCAGTTTGTGCTGGTTGGATTATTTATCGTCTGTTCTTTCACTATGAAGATCAGCTTTGCCTCTCCCTCTGTGGTTCTCTACAGCTCTCCTTTGGACAGGGCTTGACTTGTTTTGCAGACGGTTTATCAACTTTGGAAGTATTAAGACCTTGCTCTCTGCCTTTGTCAACCCTTCCCCCTGCCCAAAACTCTTTATGGAGCTGTCAGAAACCAGCTGCTTGGCCTTGGAGGTAGATACTTAACTAGAAATAGTCTTATTGCTGAAATCCACTTGCAAGTGAATGGAGACTGAAAAAAATGACCCTTGGTTTGGTCAAACTAAAGATCTGCTTGGAGCTGTAGGGCCTGCCTGGCTGTGTGCTGGCAGGGTTTGATCCAGTTCCCTATAGAAGAGAGAGGAATTCATGTTGCATTTATGAAACAAATTCAGATATCTTATCAATATTACAGTGTCTTGCTTTATCTGTAAGAGACTGATATTGCTTGATAACATAGAGTGACAAATAAATCCACACTGTTCCTGCAGGAATGGATATGGTTTCATTTGTTAGCACGAGGTTATTTAGTTAAATTATTTAGATTTTTTTCATGCAAGTTAAAGCATGTTGGATTCACAGGCATGGCGTCTCTCCAGACACTTAAAGCATGAGGGGGATATATAGGTTTATTGTCCCAAGGGCACCTTTACCAGGTCTGCTCCTTCTTTGGCTAGTTGGTGTGTCTGACCATGCTTGGTACCACGCTCAGGGTCATGCCACATGACTGACACTGAGTAGTACCAGGTTTGAGAGGTCTCATAAACCATCACACATCAGGCAGAAATGTCCCTGCTCTTAAGATGCCACAGCAAGCAATCGACACAGAGGGATCTTCAAAAGGTGATTGAGGAATAAAACTAATAGGATGTGCATACCTTGTGAAAGTTGTGTGAGCTCTAAGAGGACTTTGAATGTCTGGGGTCAGTTCCCCAGCAGCAGTAAATTGATGAAGCCCTGTTGAAGTCTCTGATCTTTAAGCCCAGCACCCATGTTGGACCACACTTTGCAGAAGGTGGGATAGCAAAGATTTAGGGCTGGCCTGTTGGGGAAAGAAACTGGATCAGATTGTTTCCCAAACTCCTCCTCAGCCTGAGTTTTTTGATCCTGTGTGTATGTGGAGGGAATTTTGATGGCATAAACCCCGTTTAGGTGCTCATGTACCAAATGTAGAACCTCAAAAATCAGTTCCAGAGCTCCCTGAGTGCCGAGGCCATAACCTCTGCTCTCTTGGCACCTCTGCTTCTGGCTGGGACAGATGACTGTCCTGGCACCCACGCAGGGGCTTTCTGCCACCTGCCCTGCCAGTGGGACAGGACTTCGGAGCAGCTTGCACTGCGCCTGGGAGACCTGAGGTCTCCTCAGCAGGCATTTCTTCTCCTGGCAGTGGAGTACTAGCCCTCTGGCTACATGACCAGGTTGCTCACAGTACCTGAGTGAAAAAAAGCCATGGTAGATTAATAAAAGATGGTTTTAAGTAATTCAACATGGGCCAGTTGATGAAGCTTAACAGAAGCAGAAAGCTGATCTCATTCAGCTTGGTATAATGCAGTGCCTGGCCAGTCCTTTTGGCAGAGGGTAAGCCAGACCTGTGTTGAGGGCGTCTTGGGGGCGTAGGCATGTTTGCCCACCTCCTTGCTAATCCCACTGTGGTTCTCAGGGACCGATTGGGGATGGGGGGTTTGCTGCCTGCCTGTGGGTTTGGTGTGGTGGCAATTGATCTCTGTGTCCTCTGGTGTTTTTAGGGTCAGGAATGGTTTCCCTTTTGGTTTCCTGCCAGCAGGAACACAGCTCTGGTGTTGGGGAAGGGCATTCCTGGTCTGGGTGGACTCGTGGGGCCATGCTGTCCACGACTGCCCAGGAAAGGTAGGTCTGCACCAGGCTGATGGTGGGGAAAGGTCCCCTGACTCCAGGCTCACAGGGGCCTATGGCGACGTCCCTTGTTCGGGGTATGTGCATCCCCAGTTCATCACCAAGGGGTGCCTGCAGATAGCCGGGGAAAGAGCCAGACCCCAGGGCTCCTGCCTTTCTCTGCTCTCCTGTTCCCATGGCCGTGGGTTGTATGCAGCTTGTTGGCAGCCCATCTGCAGACACCAGTGTCCCATGCTTGCCTTGCCTCTGGATGCTGCTGCAACACCTCATTAAACCGAGGTCCTTTTTCTCGGAATCTACTAAAAAATCCCAAACAAACCTGTCTTTGTTGCTATGGCTCACCTCTGCGCTGCTGAATTGCCTCAAGCTCCATTGCCAGCAGACAGCAGAGCCTCCACAGCCATCAGGGATGTCTTTTCCCTTGCCCTGCCAGGCTTTCAGCTGAGCTGAAAACACAGCCAAGCAGAGAAAACCATTCCCAAAGCAGATTTGTGATGGCCCCCGGCCAGCAATGCAGCCAGGCGGGCAGGTCAGCAGCTGGCAAAGCCAGCCCATGCTGGAGGCTCTCCCTTCCATTTGATGGATTGCACCAGGCTGTCAGTCTACATTTTTTACCTGCGAGGGACCGGTAAGGGCAGGATCCCCACGGTGGTGGGCTGATCTTGGGAAGCTGCTCCTCTTGATGCAGGGAATCAATGGCACCATGCAAATGCTGAATGAACCTGCTGTCAGCCATGTATGGGCCCCGGACTGGGGCTTCCTCTACTGCCTAAGAAAATTAGGTTACGGTTGAGCTGATTGTATTTTTGCCTTGTGATACAGAGGAAGGACGTGCTGTAGGAGCCCAAAGAGAGTCTGATTAATGCGCTTCTAGAATCAGATTGTTTAATGCAAACAGCTTTAGAGATATGACTAAAGTTGGAAAAGAAACTTGGAAAAGACCCCATTTGGGATAAAAGCAAAGAAGGCTATTTTTTGCAAATACCAGTATAGCTTCTTCTAAAAATATTATCTTGGACGTTTGTTAGAAAATGAGAACCAAATGTGATTCTGAACAGTCTAATGCAGTCTGTCATTTCAGAGAAGGGGGGATGAGGACCTCTCACTGGAGACAGGAGATGTGCTTGCAGGGTCTGAGAGGCACGGCAGAAACCAGGCTGTGAAGAATCCAAAGCCGCCAGCTTTGGAGGAAAACGTGGATGCAAGCGAGCAGCAGTTGCCCACGGGCTGCTGAATTGCAGGTTCACACTTTGCCATGTTGGCAACCATCTTCAGTCGTAGTCCTGGGAAGATTTTTGACAGTATGTAAGAGTTTCTAAGAGTCAGGAGAATGGCATGCGGGTGGCCATGGTTTCCCAAAGGCAATGGTAGTTACATACTCAAGAAAAGGAGTCACACACTGTTAAGTTCTGGTTCTTTTCTATTTTATTTTTTTAAGCAGAAGCAGGAACAGTATCAATGGGGGAGAAGGAATGGTCCTTGCAAGAGGGGCCATGCCGGAGCTGTCTTTCTGTTCAGTTAAGGCCCTTTTTTGCCGTCCTTGCCTCTCCGATTCGCCGTTCCTGAGAATCTCGCAGAAGCAACGAGGTAGGTTTCTCTCCTTTTCACATATGTCTTAACCTCAGCCTCTCAAGCA
This sequence comes from Dromas ardeola, assembly GCA_013398915.1. Taxonomy (NCBI): domain Eukaryota; kingdom Metazoa; phylum Chordata; class Aves; order Charadriiformes; family Dromadidae; genus Dromas; species Dromas ardeola. The sequence continues at coordinate 298,530 of VYZM01016463.1, read as the reverse complement.
GTTTCTTAAGCTGGTAGCTGCAGCAGCTGCTGGGAACACTGTGTTCAAAGTGAGTTCAGGTTGCAAACATCGGTGCTGCTGCCAAAGCCCTGAGAATGATTGAAAACCTTCAGGGTACCCTTTGGTACTAACTCAGACAGCATACAAGAGGTTTTGGAGTGTTTTCCATCTAAACTTCTCACTAATCTAATATTAAGCTCTGCTCCAACTTTGCCCTTTCCAAGCAGTGATCCACCAGTCCTCTGGCCCTCCTTCTAGAAGCTTATGGGAGGATTTTTTTTTTTTTTCCTTTGGAGCTTACGAATATGAGCGTGTTTAATTTGAAATGTACTGATCAGAGCACTCCACCTCGGGCAGCAGCACAGGAACATGCACCCTTCAGAGTGCGTGCTTCTCCAGCCCTGCCTGATGGTTTCACCTCATCTTTGCAATGTATGTCAGGGAAAGGCCTGCCTGTTACCTTTATGACCAGAGTCTCTGGAGAACACAGTGACAAGAAGGCACTGAGGCCACCAGTAGCCTTGGGTAGCACTGGCGGCTTTCCTAAGTATGAAACAGAGTATGTCTCTGGAGGGAAAATTTTCTCTTGGATCTGCTTGACGGGGTTCAGTTCATCTGCCTCTGCCTGTGTTGATGATGTCATGATGGGACTCGGAGGTCAAGATCACATCAGGAGTCAGCAATGCATGATCTAACGGAGAAGGTCAGTAGGTCTCAGCTGCGTTTCCCTAGGGGCTTTCTAGGGGCCTCAAGTATTATCACCTTTGTTAGCCCATAACACATATCCTTTGCTATGATGCCTAAGACCAAGAGAGCTGTAAGGTGGCACAAGGAAGGCCAGGCAGTCAAGTCCACCAAGTCCCTTGGGTTGAGAGTGGTGAGCAAGCTCTTCACCTTGAAAGCTCAGAGCATCCTCTTTGCCATTGCCTAGTAGGTTTGTCTCCAAGATGACTTGCCCAGGAACACATTAACCTTCATGGGACCATGTAAGCTGGAACATCGCTGGATGGCTAGATAGCCTTCAAGCTAGATGGTTTCAAGAGAAGTCCTCTTTACTAAAGAGAAGAGCTATTTCAGTCAAAACCATGCCTAACCACTATCATAGGGAGAAAGCTGCAATATTTCTTTGAGCTGTTTTAAACTGATCAAATAACTGATGGGAGCGCTGGGAGCTTTTCAGAACCCAACTGGGATGCCTCCCACAAAAACAACAAAACAATACCAGAAGGCGTTTTTCTTGTGACATGTTTTGGTTCTGTCACTGCATGTAATTTTTGTGATCACTTTGTTTTGCCCGACTGTGTTGTTCTGGGCATGATGGGGAGGAAAATCCATCTTTCAGTAAATACTGCTCAAGCCACCTGCTGCCACAGCAGATTGCTGTGTGTCTCTCCATTCCCAGAGAATAAAACCATTGCAAGTCTGAGATTTCAGGCCATGTTACGAACCTGCTGCTGGCCTGATCCACCTCACAGCACAAAATTTTCAGCAGGTTTGGGATGCAGCCCTTATAGCATTAAACAGCTATAATACAGAATGTGCACCACCCATGCAAAGACTTATGAGGATCTGGATTTTGAGGCTGGAGGAAGAGGAACATCCTTCAGCAAAAATGCTTCTGCAAGGCCTTGCTTTTGTCTCTCTCGGACACTGCCAGCAGGAGGAGAGACTTTTGCACCTGCCTGGGAAGAACTCAGGCATTGTGTACTAAGTGCTCTGACATGCACTGAGATCTTAAGCCTTTTGCCATGGTACATGAAACCTGTGTGCATTTCTGTATGCTCAGCTGCATTAGGAGCCTTTGAAGGCTTTTTATTTGAACTCTGGGTTTCCCTTCTTCTGGGTCCCTACTGCCTAGCCTTGCTCTGCAAAGACAGGGACTAGAAACATTCTTCTAAGCTTCTCAGTGACTGTATCTATGTATGAAGCAGCTAGCTTTGTAGGCAAACGTTTGCCCACCTTTATGCCTGTCGCAGCTTATTAAGGTGCGGCACGACCGCAATGCATCTGGAAATAGCCCAGCACTAACTGCTTGCTTCCTGGCCTTGCCACCCAATCCTTCTGCCAGGTCGCCTCCACTCCATATCTGCTTTCTTTTGGATGCATTTTTTTTTTAAAGTGATAGTGCCCTCAAGGATTTTCGCAAAAGAAAAGGAAAATGGAAAAATCTTCCTTGGCAGAACCTATTCTTCTGACGCAGCAGCAGCTGCTGTGGAGGAGAGCCAACAGCAGGGATCCTCTTTGGAGGAGTTTGCAGGCTGAGGATCAGAGCTTGTGCTTCTCTCCTCGCTTGGTAGCACAAGCTGGCTCCCTGCAGAGAGTGGTGATGGCCAAATCAAGCCTGAAATGTGACATTCACAGCTCTAATTAGACATATGCAGTTTCACTTTGTCTTCAGAATCCAGGCCAAGCAGGTGACGGTCTTCCAAGGCTTCCCAAAAAGTGGTCTAGGAACCTCCTTGATGCTGTGACTAGCTGATCCAGGACTCGATGGATTCAGCCTGTTTTGGATGCCTGCATTAAGGCAAGTTGAATCACCCTGAGCACTCACTTTCTCTTGGTTGATGGTGAAGGGAACCTCCTGGCCAGCTGTAGGGGAATTCATGCTCTGTAGAGCTGCGTATTTGGGAGAGAGAAATCTGGTCAAGGAGGGAATAACATGCTTTCCTCCTACCTTTTATCCTGGTGGGCACCATCCAAATTTACTGCAATAGGCTGACCATTTGCAGCTCTTCACAATTTATTAAGCCTTTACTGAATATTTTAATAAGCACAGCCACAATGGAAAAAAAAGAAAAGCTTGGCAGGCATTTCTTATGTGCCTGATGTTTGGATATGTAAGTTTGTAGTGGAGCTCTGGACGGAGACTGGAATAAGACCGCAGAAGATGACAGCGGTTGAGCATGCTCTTGTCTGGATTTCATGAGCTGAGGAAGCTCACGGCTGCAAGTGCAGGATGCTCTCAAGGTTTTGCTGACTTGCTCTGATCAGCCAAAAGCCATGTCTAAGTTTTAAGGAAAGGTCTTTTTCCTTCATCTTCCCATCTCCTTCCCTGCCCCATTTCATGCTGTTAATCACACTGGCAGGATGCCCTCCAGGCTGAGACTATTCTGAGAGCAGGATGAGAGGAGGGTGCTGAGAGGAAACAGCACGCTGTGCATTTTCCTTCGCTAGCACGATTTGGCCATGATTAATGCACGTGGAAAATAATCAGCACATTCAGCCTAATTCTGCAGAATTATTAAAGGGATGATAGCAAAGGGAGAGGAGATATTTTACTGCTTTTATTCCATTTTTAGAAAGGAGGTCAGGTGTTGTGTGAACAGAGTCAGGTGACATCAGGCATCTCATATTTAAGACGGGGAGAAAAAGGTGTCAATTTTTTTTTTTTCCTGGAAAATGCAGTGCTAATCTGAGCTTTGGAGATCTCCTGGTACTTCCCTAAACAGGATCAAAAGAAGCTCGTTCATCGTTAAACCAACACAGTCTGGATTAAAGGGAAGAGGGGCTGTAAATGGGGAACCTTTGGAAAATGGGATTATTATGCCTTACTCTGAGCTGGTGATCACCTCTCCGCCTGTCACCCCTGCATTCCACGTGCTGTCCAGCCACTAATGCCGATGGGGATGGACGCAGCAAATTGCTGCTGGTTCCTGGGGAAAACGCACCGCGCAGGAGCTGGGTTGGGCAGACAGTCGGGAGCTGAGCTCATTGCAACAGCGTGCTGCCCCTCTTCCTTACACACATCTCCAAAGTTATTTTGTTTGAACGTAGGTCAGATATAGCTACTTATAGTGTGTCCACGTGTTCGGCAAGAGCATCTTGCAGACCATTCCTGATGCCGTCAAGTTCACCACTAACTGGCATGATCTTTCTTTATCACATTCGAAAGGAAAATGTTACCTTGTTTTATAAGCTGGAGGTTTTGTAAATCTTTCTTCCCCTCATGTTTTAAAGCTAAATAATAAGACATTGGTTTACTGGAGAGATTGTAATATTTCTCCAGATTTTATAATGCACTAAATAAAACACAAAAATGACTGATATGAAAAATATTAGAACAGCCTATTTTGTGATTATAATTGCAGCCCTTTCTGACACAGGAAAAGTGTGCCAGCTACTACTAATTGTGCTTTTTTATGACTTTGAATTTCCATTTTTATTTATTTTCCATTTTCTTGTAATTCCCATTTACCAACACAAAATTAACACTTCTCATCCCTGCTGAGCTTACTGCTGTTGATTTTTTCCCTTAGTTTTCTAATTTTGCAAACATTGACTAGGGTTTTTTTCCCTGGTAGTTTTCTACAGGTGCCCATGCCTGATCAGAGAAATTAGTGCCCATAAGTGCTTAATTCCAGAGTCCACAGATATCATTTGAGCCAGAGACAGGAATTTTTTGATCTCTGAATCAAACTGTAAAGAGCAATTGGATGCCATGGCATTTAACAGTCAGGCTCTTGGATATTGCCTTATCACAGCTGAGTGCAAGGTTGAAGATACCTCCTACTTTGCTGGAGAGCTGGTGGTTGTGTGGGTGGCCTGCTGCCTTTTGGGGCCATTGGAAACGGTGGGTGCATGAGACTGCAGTGCATGGCAAAGCCTTGGGAATGGGACGTCGAGGGAATGCCCCCCACCGCCTTCCTGCCTGCTGTGGCGCTGGTGGTGCCTCTCGGGGACTGTGAGCATGTAGCTAGGAATTGGAGATGGCACTGGTGGTGCTGTCTGGGGATGCGGCACAATGCAAACCCTGCTGGGGTTGGGTTTCTGGGGGCAGCCTGACCACGAGAGACCACTTGTCACATCATGGTTAGGTTTCTTCTTTCAGATGCTCTGCAACAATCCCTTTTGAGTAGAGGGTGGATATTTGCCTTTGCTATTGACCCGCCCTTGCCTATCAGGGTGCCCTGGCTTGACTGGAAGGATACACAGAGAGTGACACCCTCTGCGAGATGGATGGGTGCTCTGCCCCAGAAAGTGGGGAGCAGAGCAAGGGGATGGAGGGGTCCAGACAAGCCTGCAGGTGCTGGTGCACGCAGCCTGTGCGTGCAGCTCTGAGGTGCGTACCTGAGGAGCAGCTCCTCCCCGAGCTGCTGTCCCTCTGCTTGTTCCCCCATTGCAGAAGGCTAAGGAGAAGGTGGTACCTTGTTATCTCCCTGCTTGGCAGTAGGAACTGGCCTGGGGCTCTCCTGTTCCATTCCCATAGGCCTGTTCCTGTTTCAGGGGGTGAGTTTCAGGGCTGAGCTCTGTAAAGGCAATGCCCTGCAGCTCGAGCATGCTGCGCTGGGGGAGCCCCTGCCCCCTGGTGAGGGTGACTGCGCAAAGATGGGCCAAAAGTACTCTCAGTGGGTGAATGGAGGAAGGTGGGGAGAAGGAACGAGTCAGAAAGAGGGAGTGAGAGAGGGACCTGCACACCCTCTGGATGATGCCCTCTTCACTTGCAGTTGTGCAGCTCAGATGAGAGACCTCATGAGCTGCAGCAGCTGGGGGCTCAGTGCTGGACAAAGGCTCACTCAGAACCTTATGTGGACATCACGATCTCCATGCTGGATGGGGAGCACCTGAGTTCTGCCTCAGTGACTGCAACGGTGGAGGCAGGTTTTCCCTGTGTGCTGAAGGAATTGGAGACAGTTCCCAGCCACCCTAAAACCTCAGAGCTGGTGGCCTGTGTCCTGCAGAAAGGTCAAAAGAGCTGAAAGGCTCTTTTGGGACCTTTGGAGAGGTACCAGGGCAGCAATCGTATTCCACTGACAGTTTAGAAATGGGCTGAATATTTTTCTTCTGTCAGGTCAGCTTCAAGAATGTGCTGTAGATATGGGAATTGAAATGGAGATTATAGCTAATCATTTTAAGCTTTAGGATGCTTTTGAGGTACTGGAACAGGTTGCTCAGAGAAGTTGTGCCTGCCCCATTCCTGGAGGTGTTCAAGGCCAGGCTGGATGGGGCTTTGAGCAACCTGGTCTAGTGGGAGGTGTCCCTGCACATGGCAGGGGGTTGGAACTGGATGTTCTTTAAGGTCCTTTCCAATCCAAAGCATTCTATGATTCTATGCAAGAACTAAACCTGTGCTGGCCAGACCTGAATAGCCTGGTCTAAGTGAATAGGAGAATCCCATGGCCTCTGCCATGTAATGAGACTTCCTCGGGAGGTCAAAAAAAGTCAACAGCTCGGGAAAGAGGAGAGATGTTTTCAGGAGCTCTGCCCTTGGAGTTATTTTGCCCAGGGTGACAGCAGTGAGCTACCAGGTGGCCCTCGGGTGGCCCAAATGAAGTAGCTCAGTGCTCCTTGCTGGAGAGGTGTCCAGCCATCGGTGAGGGACTCCTGAAGGAGGCTTCGGGCCTCGGCACACAAGAACAAGTGCAAGGGTTGTTCATGCAGCTCTTGTCCAAATGGGTGAACATCAACTGTCCCTGCAGGGCATATTAGTTTGGTACTCGCCCAATATATTAGAAAGCAGATTTGTTTTTTACTGGTGTAACCTGCCCTTGCAGAATAAACCCACTGATTTTTTTTTTCCTCTTTCATGATAAGCACAAGAGCCTGCGGTGGTCACAAGATCACTTCAGCAACATCCTGACTCAAGCAGCTTGTTGTGTTGTTTGTAAGAGTCCAATTTTCTTTTTGAGGAAAATCAATACAGCTCATTATTTAGCTGAGAAAAGATCCCTATGTCAAGCAGCTACTCATTCCACTGGAAGGCAGCCCCCGAGCAGGCTCAGCCACTTTTCATAAGCTGGACAACAGGCTGATAGCCTTTGTCTTAAATTACCCCTTCTGAACTAAAACTGTCCCACTGAGAAGACCGATCAGCTTCCTGCAGACCACCAAAGAGCTGCTCAACAAGTAAACACCACCAGCCTTGGCAAAATACGCACTGGAAAAAAAAAACAAACACCACAAAAGACGCTTTTTTTACAGCTGGTGTAATGACTGTAAGTTCTCATGCTGCTTCTACGTTATATCCTTTCTTCTGTGCTCTGGCTACATCATTAAGCTTTTTGGTTTCATTGCTAGGATACGAGATTTAGTACTATGAGGCTGATTGATAGCCAAATATTCTTCGCCTAGCCTGTCTTGAGTGGTGAGCCGGAGCTCAGGTGCTTAGCTGAAATTTATCATGAGTTTAAGACATTTATGCGAGTGCATAAGATGTTTTAAAGTAGCTTTGGAGTCTGAGAGAGGTTGAGGCTGTTGGGTAGACAGTGCCTTTTGCCTACTGTGTGTGTGTGTGCGTGGCCTTGGGGTCAGCACTATTGGTCATGCAGGACCTGGCTTGGGGGCATTCTCAACTGCCTTCCCCAGTAAATACGTACTTTGACTACTCACATGAATATATAGGTAGTGAAAATTGCTCCTTGCTGCTGCCCAGCTTCAGGATCCGGGACTCCAATCCTTTGTCAGAAGTTTGCTAGTTTAGGAAGTTGGAGGAGAAATTACTCCTGTATGAAATGGAGAATGGGGGAAAAAAAATGCACATTGTGGTTGCTGGGGGGTAGGATTGGGGAGCCAGTAGTAATTTTTTTCATTTTTTGATTTGAGATCTGAATAAGGCTAATGGAAATTTAGCAGAGACATTTCACCGCGGTAAATTAAGTAACAAGCTCAGTGAGATAAGAGGGCCAGTGCATGGACAATTACTGAGAAGTTTATCTAGGGGTTAGAGCACTTGCTCAGCTAACCAGGAAGAGTTATAAGGAAGGATGCAAAGCTGATAAATTCTGTTAAACAAATTTTCTGTCCCGGCTGTTCACAGGCTGCTCTAAAACCACAACGGATAACAAAATGAATAGTGAGGTGTATTTTAAGAGAGCCATCGGCCAAGAAATTTGTCTTCTCTCTCCAGATCATGGCTCCAGCCCTTTGCGGTGGTCGCTCTCAAGGGCAGATTTTGGATGCATGGAGTGATGATGAGCTTGGCCCTCCCCATCTGTTCTCCATAAGGCGGTAAAGGGCTGCTTCCCCCATCGCACCCCGGGGTGAGGAGGGTGCTCAGGGCAGGGGGGGTGTGCCCCGGCAGCAGGGAGCAGGGCAATGCGCACGACAGCATTTTGCAGTGCACCGGCCTCGGGGCCAGCTGCTGTCTACACACATGCAGCACTGGGTCAGGAAAACCACAAATAAAAGTGATTTGCATCCTTGTAACCACATGCCGTCCATAAAACCTCTTTTGTTTTGGAGTCCATCACTGATCTGTTTCCAGTTTTTCGCTGTACTGAGACCTTGATCTCATGAGCTGACTTTAAGAACTTATTCCAGACTGTAGATAATTTCGGGTTGTGGAGACTGTGAAGAGACAACATTGCTTGTATTACCAGACTCTTCTGGTGTTTGATGATGGCTATGATTACAGTGCATATAACGTTATTATTTGACTGCAATTACAATAGCATGGATTATACCTGACTAGCTGATTAATCATCTGGAGCAATGAGTAAATCTCCCCTTCTTTTACAATAATTAATATGTAGAGCTGGATCACAGTCAGCTGAGTGAGTGTGGAAGTGGTCAAGGCAAACCAAGAGATGTTTGGCAGCTTCAGGCTGCAGGAAGGATAAACACGTGGAGCTCTCTCTCCCTGATGAGCTCTGGCTCGAGCCAGCTCTGATCCACCTCAGGGAGCTGCATTTCAGTGGTAGGTGGCCAAACCGCTAATGACATGTTGTCCATTCAGAGTTATAAGGAGATATTTTGGTGTGTAGGGATGCTCAGTAATGCCTTGTCTTCCCTTTCCTTCCTCAGGTTCCCACTAGCTGCTGCCTCTGGCTTTCTCCCATCACAACAAACCTATGGCCGTTTTTTTTGGGTCCAGACACCAGAAGTAGGAGGCAGTGGAGACTGGGTTGATTTACTGGGATTTGATGTGCTTTCTTGGAGGATTTGCATGGGATGGGCATGCCTTGAGTATGTATATGCCCTTAGTATAGCGGGCATCCTTGTTTCTAGTGTACCTCTTGTTTTTTTGTTTGACCTTGGTCCAGGGCCTTTGTTCACCTTCCTGCCTTTTCCTTTCAACACTGTAAACTTTCTTGAGCAAGAACTATCTCTTCCCATGTGTGCGCACATTACTTACACCAGTCATAACCAAAACCCATGCTGTGCTGTTTAAAAGGTCTGGTTTTGAGGATGGAGCCATTTAAGATTGTGGAATGCAAAGCTCTTTCCTCCTTGCAGCGGTTAACCAGAGAGCCCTGTGCTAGTATGTCTGTAGCTACCCAGGAGTGAAGGGAGGAGAGAAATTAATTAGTACAATTGGATTAAATACCTGCTGTGCTTGGAACCTGCCACGATGGTTTGGTGCCACTGTTGTCTCCAAGCAGGTGGAGTGGCTTTCTGGTTCTCCCTGCAATCTGGGTCACGTACATTCAGGCAACAGCAGTACAGATTGCCTGAAAGTACCTCATGGTTTTTCTTGTGGGAATTTACAATTCAAATCAAGAGAAGTTGCAGCCTCTCTCTCCCTCATACGGTGATTTTCTTTACTCTCCTGATACAGCAAAGATCAAGATGAAATATTAAATGTCCTCCACAATGTAATTATATCTGGCTGGTTGCAATCAATTCCCTCTGCCTTGTGTAGTTTGCTATTGCTTCTCCCTTTCCTTCCCTTCCTGTAAAAGACATGGGGTTGATTCTCATCTCCCCCGTGGGCTGGAAAGGAGACACTGCCAGCTCCCACATGGACCCACCAGCTTAACAGGAACAATTTATGGAAATGAATTCTCATCAAAAGCTCCAAGCAGTGCAAAGTTTGTTGCAGAGAGACTGGACTCTAGTTTTCATAAAGCCCAAAGCAATGCTTTATCTATTAGGCTGCAATTAAACAATAGTTTCCAAAGCTCAGTCTATTCCAGGCAAGTGCCTCTTTAAGAATACAATATATTTTAAAAAAGCCTTTTCTCTTTTCCTGAGCATAGGTTTGGAAAAGCTTTATGAGGCAAGAAAGCTTCATATGAACTTCTCCCTCCCTCAGTGAAGAGATCATGGTTATTAATACACTCATTAGCTTTTTAATTCTCTGCCTCTAAACATGTTGAGCAATATCCAAGACAAATCCCTATTATCAGGTGCACAGGCTGGTATTATCATTAGCAGGTCTCTTTGGGAAATCAAGGCCATTATTCAAGACACGAGCAATCAAGCTTTAGAGTCTGCCTTTCTTGTTCAAGGGAGCAGAGAGATGGCCAGGGAACTGGCCCCAGTCTCGATGGCAAGGACGGGGACAGGCACGCAGTCCCAGGAGCTGCCCCTGCACCTCCGCAGCTGTTAGTGGGGAGGGGGAATCCTGAACATAGGCAGGGCTGATCGCCTGCTTATGGCCAGACACACTTCTATGTTTTGCTGCGTCAAGTCCTCATTGCTATTGAGTAGTGGATTCACAGAAAAATCCAGAGGCCGTTTTTTGAAAGACTCTTCTTGGTGCTTCTTGAGTGAAAATGTGACCTGGGGATTAATCCTAAGAGACCTGGTTTTTGCCTTCACCACCAACACACAATATTTAAGCTTCACTTTGCAGCACTTTATTTATAAGCGTCTCATTGCCTAAGTGCTATTTAGCATTCATTTAATATGTATGTAGAGTCAGGCACCCAGTCTTAGGAAACTCCCCAGGAAATTGCCCAGACTATTGAAAACATGACAAAGGGGGAAGTATAGAACCCATCTGCCTTCTCCTGTTTGTAAACTCTTCTTCATTGGGTTTCAGAGCTTTGAACCTTCTTCTGGTGTAGGATACTGGACTTTTCTTCCCAAGCAACAGTATAATCAGTGCCTCCATTTGCACCCAACAGCTCATCATCAGCAGAGAGACCAAACTTTGATTTCCCTCTCCGCCCAAGAAGAGTTGAGCTCCCAAACCTCAGTTTGCACACAATAGTTAAAGGTGATGGAGGCAAGAAGACTGAATGGAAACACAACCCTGCAGCTTGGTGGATGCTGTAGGACAAGGAGGAGAGGACGGATACTGATGCCTGCTACAACGGATGTTAAGTCACTTGATAATATCAGTGAATGAGCAGCTCTGGACCTCTTCTGCCAGAGACATGGTTTAACCCTGCAGGATACAACTGTGTTCCCGTCTGTGTCGATGTAACTCTGGTTACATTAAACTGAGCATTTCATCACCATGGGCTGAACCTGTGACCGTTCCTCTGCGAGCAGAGAGTGTTCGCATCCCGTCAGGCAGGAGTGGGAGAGAGCCCAGAGCACAGCAGGAGTGAGGCACCAAACAACCCTCCAGCCCACAGCTCTCTCCTTCAGTGCCTCTGCTCAGGAGACCTTCCACTGCTCCTGTGATACAGGTGGGTTAAGACTACAACACATTTCTTCAAAAATTGATCAGACTTTTTGCTACACTTTAGTCTTTGCCTTATTTGTTGGAGCCTTACAGGTTGCTATGTTTCTAGCTGCTCCCACTGCCACTGTGGCTTTGTTTATGATACAGAAGAAAAGAAAACATGGCATTTCTTATTTTCTGATTGCTAGTATTGCTTCTCCTGTTTTACATTTTTTCCACATCCATCTAGAAGACCGGAGATAACTCAGATGAAAAGCAGTCAATTATGTGGTGCCTGGGATACTAGAAGTCTGGACTTTATGACCCAGGAAGTTTCTCTCTGCACCATGCTCCCAATTTGTTGGATTTTTTTCCTTCTTTAATATCAACAAATAAAATAACATATCCTGGATACTCTGCAGTCAACAGCACTCACTTTATTGGCAGTAACTGAGCTGGAAGCTACTATATCTCCATGACTTCTTGGTTTTATTTTTATATATATATTCTTTTTCCATCAGCTAGCAATATTTTTTTTTGTTTTTCATTAGAAATTGAAAGCTTGTTGATGCTAGATTTTTGGACAACTTCTGAAATGAACCCAAGCTAGGAATTTTCAATTGTTTTCCATTTGCAAAGAGCATGATGGTATTTTCCAAAGCTTTCCTTCTCAATCTCATCTCATCCTTGATTGGAATGCTACCACTGATATGGACAGAAGAATTGGGTCAGCGCTGAGTCCTTGGGAACTCTCTGCCAGTGGCTGCTAGGAATGTGAAACCAGTAATGCAATAGAATAAATTTACCAATGATGTATTGCTGTTGTCTTCAGGGAGGTCTACACCTTGGACAAGTATCTCCTGTGAGTGTGACTGCAATGCTCAAGTCTTCCCTTCTGAACAGCTTTCTGTCTGAAATGGCAAGCAGCCAAGAAATAATGGCTGTGCTTAGGAGACTTTAAAATGTTTATTAGTTTTTTTTTTTTAGGAAAATGAACAGAAGCTTATAAATTTCAGTATGAGAATGTATTGAGAGGCAGAAGGCTTGAAGTCAAGTCACTCTCCTTTTTGATTGGGTCTTAGGGCGCTAGGTGTGGGGACTTTGTAGGGGCGAGAATGTGCCTCATTGGAAAGTAGTGGAAAACCGTTCTCCCTCTCTTGAAGTTTTGCTTCCTATATATCATGCAGTATAAGACTGTGTCATTTCACTACCAGACAAAATTGTACACAAATATTCTTCACTCTTTTATATTTGAGAAAGGATTATTTAGTCCTTGTTCTTTATGATATTTAACCTGTCAGAGGGCTTATTTTGAATTTCCCTGCCTGTGTTGAAGTGCCCGTGTATCTCTGCCCAAGCCTGACACTGCTGGCAGTGTTGGGACCCAGTCCTGGACCTGGAGGAAAGACCTTACCTTCTTTCTAGGGGCTGCATCCTTCGGCAGTCGCCCTTCCTAGGGGACACTTCTGGAGTACTAGTTGAGATACCGCTGGTCTGCAGATGTAAGCCTGCAGCTTCTGGGGCTGTTACCCAGCAGATTTCACCAGAAGGAAAAATTACTTAAGAAAAAAATATAATAATAGAAACACAGCACATCACATAACAGGAGGAGTAGCCTTTAGTACCTTAAATTAAGGGAACTGAAAGTCCTCTCACTGTACCACGACATGTTAATCCACAGTCATTGTAATTAATCTTGTTTTAATATATAATAATAGTCAAAGAAAACACAACACAACCCGTATTTCTCTTGCTGACATATATCCAGGAGACAGAGTGGATTGAAAGTAAGGTGATCTTTGCAATCTGGTAGAAATAAAATCCTGAAGGCAGGAATTGATCAATATGGAGAGTGGCAGGTAAAAGTAGTACAAATACCTGCTCTAAAAGCATTGGATACAGTAATTCCCACAGGCACCAGGAAGCTGTTAGCTAATCAGTGATGCACCATATGCTTTGCCCTCTAGTAAAAAAAAAAAGCATACGATCAGCAAGTGACAAATGTGCATGCTGGGGCTGTCTGGAAGAGGGAAAGCCATGGTCAAGGCTGTGACTCGTTCCCAAATGAGCCGGACTAAAGGCACTGAGGAAGCTGCTGTCTGGGTTTCATGGTGCAACCGGCCATGTGGCCATGGCACCCACCCCCAGCCAGCCTCGTGGGCATCCACCCCCAGCCAGCCTGGCACTGCCAGAGAGCCTGCTCGGCATTGCGAGTGTGTCGAGCGGGTTTCGAAGAGCCAGCCTGTTCTATGTGCATCTTCGAGGCAGCTCGCTCCCACTCTCAGTAAGTACGGTAAGTATGGGAGAGTGTCTGCAGAGGACCCTGCCAGCCAGTCTCCTTGGCAGGCAGGAGACTGGGCTCAGCACCAACCTGCCAGGTGCTGAGCAGGTCCCAGAGAGGCCAGGCGTCCTCTGCGAAGGCTGGAGGAGCTCCATGTCCAGCAGACTTGGCTGTAACTACAGCAGCAGGAAACGGCGATGTCTTGTACTTCAGCTAGAGACAACCCACCAGGTGTTAAACAGGCTTCTGGGAGAAGCCACGTGCAATCCACAACAAGGATCACTGGTCCTGTAGGAACGAGGAACTCTTGTAGATACCTTTGATCACCACTTTTCACACACACACATATATAACCAGTATATTGTATAGATTACATTATACTATATAGAGACTGTATTGTATAGACCACAGATTATACTGTGTTCCAGCTGTATTATAAATTCTGTTTTCTACAGATGTAGGTGCAGATCAAGAATTGCATGGAGGTGCTGAAGTACAATCCCTGTCTCACCAGTTTTATGGGCTAAGGGTACCATAAGATGCGGTAAGATAAGCTGCTTTCCTCTTCAGTCCAACCTTTAAGATCCTGCTGTTTATCTGTGCAAACACTGGCACCTGTAGGACCCTCTCTATGCTTATTCAACTCACTAATCTGGCAGAAAAATTACTGTAGCAGAAAAAAAGTGGTTTGTTTTATGCTGAGTTAATGAGTTGAACTCACCTCTGGTTTTGTTTGCATAGACGAGTTGGAAGTCTCTTTCCACAATGGGGTGGGGATAATTCTCATCTCCAATTTTAGCTCATCTCTTGCATCATTCTCTTCTAGATTTCCTTTTGATGCAGGTGGGTAACCTGCAAAATGGACCTTTTGCCCCCTCTGCTTGGAAACGTTTTGTTGTCACTGCAGGTGGAGCCAGGACTGAACATTCCCCCCCCCCACCCCAGCACCATGTGGAGCTGGACGACAGAGATGCAGACTGCTTGGGAAGTGGATGAAATGCACAGCACAGTAAGTGTTGGGAAGGGCAAAACAGTAGTTAAAAAATGAAATTTTTTTTTTGTGCATCTGATAGCGGGGGACTGTCTGCCTGTCAGGCTGGGCATCAGTGGGTTATTTGTTTTTCCTTAGATTTGTATCTCTCAGAGCCGGTTTGTTAATTTTTTTCTTTAAGCAATTATTTGTCAGTGCACAGTGTTTTAAATGTGCCTCTTGCATGAGTGCCTGTTCTGGTCTAGTAGTGCAGGGAAAAGCCTTCCCTGTATGGCAGATGCTCTGCTCCATCCTCCGGGCTGCCCCAGCCTTGCTTCAGGGCTTAGTCCCTGCGGAGGAGTTCGGGCTTGGTGTGCTCGAGCAGGACCCCAGCGGGGAAAGGGCTCTGTCAGTGCACAGCTATGGCTGATGCTCTCAGGAGTGCCTTGAGAGCATGGCAAAAGGGACTGGGGCTTGATGCTGGAATGATACCTGACTTCTGGGCTGTGGAAATGTTCCTGACAGTGGTTCCTCTCCCGTTGTTCAGCCCTCAGCTCTTCCTCTTCTCTGGTAACAAACCATTTTTTTCCTTCTGCCTGAAGCCCCTCTGAAAACCCTCCCAGAATTATATGCCCCTTTTCTCATATTCAGCTTCCATCTCTCTGCAGATATGCCTGGACTGAACTGCTTCTCTTGGATTTCAGCCCACAAACCCCACTACGATCTGATCCAAGTGCAATCATTAAAGGCTAATGATGCTCCATTGTCTTGAATTATATCTATATTGCACGATCTAGTGGAAAGCTATCAAACTAACCTTAAATGAATTTAGTCAGCACAGTAAGCCGTTTAGCCAAGCTACCATGGGGCTACTAAAGGGCTAATTTACCCCCTCTAGAAGAAGATCAGCAGAGACAAATCTTAATCTGGTGAGTGCCATTAAGACATTCAACCAAAACTCAGGATGAGTTACACTTTCCAGAAGAAACCAAAAACCCACCTGGATAAATCTATAGAGTAAGGAAAAAAAGCAAAGGGTGAAGAGAAGGCTCTTCACTTTGCTTATTTATTTATTTAAATATAATATAAATATTAAATATTTATTTATTCATTTAAAATTTCAATTTTATTAATCCCAGTGCTAAAAGGATACTTTGCATCTGTATTTAATCAGCAGGTGCTATTTGCAGTGGGTACACAGATGTTACAGTTAGAGCCATTGGCTGTGAATGTGTCCAGTTTGAAGCTGGAAATAGGAGTCTTGCTTGTAGAGGAGGGGACACCTGAAGCACCTTTACCCAAGGAAAGGTGTATGTGTGTGAGAAGCACTGAGCTGGACAGGAGTCAGTGTGTGACCAGATTGTGGGAGGAGCTGGATGTGATCACGGCTGCAAAAGTAAGCGACTCCTATTCAACAGCCCGGGAGGTACCTGGGGTGAAGGATAACTGAGGGGTCAGGCATTCCCTGCAGTGAAGGCTCTGATCTCTTCCTGTCCCATTCTATTAGTATTCCCCATGGTTCCTCCATCTGTCATAGCCTGCATTAGACATGGAGGGTTGAAATCACCTTCATCATTTCCCCTCCCAGCCTAAGTGAGAACTGTTTGTGCTTTGTTTGATTAAAAACTGCTGCTGTTGTTGTCAGGACTCGCTAATACTGGGATTAATCTGAAGCTACTGTACAAAGCGTGCATTCTGTCACCTCTAACAAAAGGCTTACTGTGACACTGGTCTCAGTTAGGTATGACATCCAGGCTGGAAGACAACGTGGTAAAACTGCACCCCTGTGTGTTATCTTCTCATCAGATAAAACAGTGGCTTGTCTTCATTTAAATGGTCCCTGGAAGAAAACAAAGCTGAAGCACTGAGCATCTCATGGCTCAGCTTGCAATGAGCATTTACCAATTTTTAGGAAAGGCTTGTTGTGCAAGACCAGAAGGATTGGTAAAGAGAGAACTGCAAAGCAAAAGACTGACTCGCTGCTGCCTAAGAATCTGAAAGAGAGAAGAGCAGGAATACTGCAAATACAACAAATCTCCTTTGCCAGGCAGCTTGGCATCATGAGCAGCAGACAACACAACTTTTCTCCAAATAGATACAAATGGACAGTGTGACGAAAGCAGTAGATAAGGGACATAGGTTAACGCTGTTAGAGCCTATTCTACCCTTGAGCAATGGCAAATACTATGTTTGGTCATGAAACGTGGAGACGTCACCACATTCCAAGTGCTGACTGCAATTATGGATGCAGTAGATCTCTTGCTAGGACATGTGCACAGGGAAATCTTTCCCATAGCTGGAGAGATTTCCATGTAAAGATTCCTTCTTGTCTTACATGCTGCGCCAAGGAAAACACAGCAGTCAGGCAAGGGAATCTCACAGCAAAAAGAAGCGAGTCCATGAATGAGTCCACTGTAGCACCCATAATGGGCATGAATGTGTGCTGTCCGCTTGCATGGGGGTGGAACTGGAAATGGCTTTGCACATAGCCCTGCCTTGCAACTGGCTGATGTTGATCTTATCTCAAAATAGAAGATGGAGAAAGCTATAACAACCTAGGCCTGGCAGTACTGGAAGAAAGAAGGGAAAGGAAGGAAGAGTGGAGGCACGAAAGAAGGCAGGGAAGGACGTAAGGAGAACATTCTTTCAAGAAAGGCTTACATCAGTCCCTGTGTTATTGAACCAAGACAGTCAAGTGAGAAAGTCATGATTAGAGTTCATTACCCCCAGCAACCTATGGCCATTAATTCTCTCTGGCAGCAATACCTAAGGTTGCAGCAATGTTCAGCCTGTGCTGGAATGTAGAGACACAATAGGATATGAATACTTGCCTCATAGATGTTAAGGAAGTTGAAGAAGATAAAAACAATGCCATGGGGGAAAAAAAGCAGTTAAGCAAGCAAGGTGAACAGCAAATCATTGACAGAGATTGCTCCTCCTGGCACCAAAGTTTGATGGTGCATCCACAGGAGAAAACACCTCTTCCAAGGATGACAGATACTTTCATAGCTTTTCACCTGCCCTATGTTGCCACATGAAGTCTCAGTCATAAAGCGCCTTATTAGCTTAGTCCTTAAATGCTCCAGGAAGGAAATCAACCTGGCTGAGCACTCCTTCCTGTACTGAAATAGCCCAAGAATTGATGAGTCTGGTTTAGATCAACAACTCTCTAAACTGATCCTCACTATTGCAAAGTGGATGGTGGTACTTATGTAACAACGCAAAAAGGGAATTTCCTCATGAGTTTTCTCTTCCTTTGCTTTCAGGGCCATTCCAGCTGTCTTCCTGGGAAAAGAAAATATCCTGCCACCCACAGGTAGTAGCCCCAATCTTTCAGATCCCTTTACACCCCAGAAGACCCTACTGTGTGCCTTGTAGTTCAGGGTTTTCAGACCAAATAGGAGATCAGAATCCAGATTTCAATAACAAAGGATCTTCAAAGGGAATGCCTGATCTCTCCCTCTGATACTCATGGAAATCCACTTAAGGCCCCTGCTACTCTCAGCTCTGGCTATGGATGCTGAGAAAGAGAAATGCTCTCTCACAGAGCGCACCCTTTAGCCACTCTTGATCAAAGCCTGAATCAAAGCCTGGCAGATGGTATCCATCCAGAAGCAAACAAATAAATGCACAGGTGAAGAAACGAGGATCTGAAATTTGCCCTTGGGTAGCCTACCTTCTATATCAACACTGTGAGTATTCTCAGCTGTTAAGTAAAAGCTGAGAAGATAAATCCCAAATATAAGAAATTAAAATCAATAAACTCACTGAGTCGTCCATGTCACAGTTCAGACTCATAAAGAGATACAACCACTAAATCCCCACAGTGCTGCTCTCTCACAATTGGACACATTAAGAAAAGGGAGGAAAGAGTTAGATGAAACATTTGGCTGGGTATAGGAATCAGTTATCTTAATGATGCAATATCAAAAGGAAATATTGTCTCATTTAAAGATCTACCAGCTACAGTCACTACAATACTCCCAAAAGGATGGTAACTATTCTCACAGATGCCTGGAAATTAAGAATTATACTCTCACTACGTTTAATATCCTAGCTATACTTTCAAGGATCATCGATCTTAGTAAAGCTTTGGGGATCTAATTCAATTGGTTTTTGTCTGCCATTGCTTATTTATAAAACACGTGTCCTTCTGGTGATACTGTTCCAGTGGATCTCCCAGAAGCTGGAAGAAGAACTGATGAACAAGAAGGATCTGATCTGCTCGCCGTGCTTCTAGGACTGCATCCTGTCCTCAACTGTCTTGTTTTGCAAAGCAAAGGACATACATAAAAAAAAAATAATGCATCTACTTTATGCTGATCAAGCCACATGGTAGGACAGAGACATACCCACCTTTTGATACTTTGTGCTGATTGTTCTGCTAAAATCAACAGCTCGCTGTTGATTTTTCATCACAGTTAGCAACATCTGCAATGTGTGAGACATTTGTTTACCTGTGTGCAGACAAAGAATAATTTATAATGGATTATTTACAAGGTCACACCAGTATGGAACAACTTTACCTGGAGCCCCAGACTAACACCAAAATTGATAAGCTACGCAAAGGCAGCTGAAATGCAGCCATTCCTCAAGGGAGATGTTGTAGTGCTTGGGGATGTCACAAGCTTGTCCTTATGATAAAGACGAAGTAGCAGTGTAATGTTTGAGGATGAGAAAAAAAGGACTCAATATAAAACTTCCCAGCCAAATTTCTGAGGTGTGGTGGCCACCATGCTTTTTTGAGGGTTACAAGCAACTCATCCAATTTGGGCTTCATTTGTCTCCTGTCTTCACCAGCTTTGTGTTCAGTAAGCCTATAGTTCACTATGCCTCTGAGTGGCAATTGACTGAATTCGCTTCCATTTTAATCACTCCTTCCTGTCACCTGGGTTTGTGCTCAGTAAGTTGGGTGAGGCGTGTGTGCAGTGTTGGTGTGGAGGGGCAAGGAGAGCATAAAAAGCCAATGTGGGCACTTCCACGTGGGCTTTACACATATCCAGTGTGTCTAGCAGTAAGGAAGCAGTGCCGGGAGCAAGTCCAAGGACCCAGTGCTACGAGGAGACTGCAACATGGGAAGGTAGGATCTTGGAAAGTACTGCAAAGTGGATGGCAGGAGCCCAAGGGAGGAGGGAATGCTGATGGTCCCAGGGGTGGACTGAGTGGCATGCAGAGCAAGGACCTGGTGGGGAGAGGAGAGGCACAGAACCCACTTCTGCTGTTAAGCTTGTAAACATGTTGTTACTTCCCTGAGCTGTGCTCCAACAAAGCAATTAAAAATATTAAGAATGGACTCAACTCAAAGGCCACAAGTACTCATCTTGAATTTAATGCCACTGCTCACATGCTTGAAATTAAGTGTATGCTTAAAATTAAGTGTATGATTAAGCGTTTTCTGGATGGGAGTGTTAACTGATAGGCAGCATCAAATGTCAGGCAAACAAACATGTAGTGTCTTATCAGCTTCTTATAGGAAATAACTGGCAGTGCCTTTCAGTCTTGAAAGCTACCTCTCTCAATATTCTAGAGTATATTGTTCTTCTGATTAACAAACCACAAGATGGATTTCTTTCCAAACATCTGATGGCTTGTGAATAATTTTCTTAATCAAAATGAATAAGCAGGAAGCACATATTTTACCGTTGTTGCTATGATACTGTGAGATGCTGCATTTTTTACTCAACTGCTCTTGTGGTTTTGTACAGTTCTAGGAAATACATGAAGAAATCATTCTGGAGAAGGGTTTAATGTGATGCTACAGAAGTTTGGATTCAGTTGCCTACCAGATGCTGAGTCATAAAGAGAGAGGTGATGGATTATGGATAGAGTTTGTAGGATTCAGTGTTTATTCCTATTAAAAATCAGTGATTTAAATCAACAGTGATTCTAGCTTGTCCAAGAACACTGTCAGTTACGATCTCTGGTCAGTGTGGGAGAACATCTGACCCTGGCACAGCACCAGCTGCTGGTGCAGGCCTTGGGGAAAGAAGGAGATAGGCTGAAAAACCAGTCAGTGCATGTAGAGGAAAAAGATGTGCCGTGAGTCTGGAAAGTGAATAAGGGAAAAAATGGACAATTTTTTAAACATGTATTGATTAAATCCTGCCTGGTATCTTCATGGGGCACAGCTGTCTGCTATAAAAGTTAAAAACCAGCAGAGATCAACATCAGAAGTGTGCAGCAAGAAGTCCAGCTGAACGGCTTCAACAAATCCAGTGGTAAATGCGTGTGTCAAAGCAGAGAGCTCTGGACTCCCCCAGGTGCTCTGGGGCTGCGAGCTTGGTCTTTGCCACCATGCTACGGTTGTCAGTCCTCAGGGGAGCAGCTGCTGCAGCGGGAGATGGAGCGTTTCACTCCACCTCCAACTAGTGTAGGATTCAAGCAACGCGGCTGGGCTGACTGGGTGTCTCTCTCACACACACACGTGCGTGCACTCAAACAAAATGATGATGACGGTAAAACACAAGATTGGAAGTGCAGCTGTCAGGAATTTCTTGGCTCACACAAGGAAGAAGGGGAGCGGCCAAGAGAATTGAGAGGAGGAGGGCAAATCCTTTTTCATAAAGAAAAACAAGGTAGACAGAAATACAAAAATCAGGAGGTCTTTCAAGCCTTGAGAAAGTGAAAGGAAAAGAAAATGGTGTGGAGAGGGAGGAGGAGAAAAAAAGAGAGAAAAGCCAGAGAAAATCTAGGGAGTTGTTGATGCTGCAGGATCACAGACCTGATGGCTGTGTGCTGATTGTGCTAGGTTTATAATAAACATCAAACTTCGGCTGCAGCTGCATTCAGATGAGCCGAGAGCACGTTCCGTAACACTTGTTAGGGAATGCTGTTTTCCTACCAAGCTACTTAGTGATGGATGGGAAATGAGCTAGTGGTCTCTGTGTCCATCTTCTAACAGAAGAGAGCTGCCACAAAACCAGAAGTCGTGAGGTTCCCCACTGAATTGCTTTGTTCAAGCTTCGTTTTAATTTCTGCTGGAGAGTTGTGAAAACAAGCCCTCAGACTGGTAAATGTGGGAGCGAATGTGGGTGAGGCTGCTAGCTATGGGCAGCTGGGAAGAGGGAGAGGATGGAGAAAATAATTCTGACTGCTAACTCTGTGCACATGCAAAGAGAATAATTTACAACTACAAAGCGTTGCATTGACCTCTAAAATATGTGTCTGACAAAAAGGCTATTTAAAATAAAAGGCATTTGCTACTTCTGGAACAAAGCAGCAATGTAAGTTCAGAGACACCTCTGAGGACCACTAAAGGTTTCCCTTGCTACACTTCCATTTGCAACACATGCAGGGAAAAGAGGACCGGGGAAGCTGCAGTCACCATTGCTGTATGAGGTTGTTGATGCTTTGTTCCTGAAGGAAGAAGATCCAGAAGTCAGGAGTGAAGGAGAAGCAGTCTGTCTTGAGCAAGAGGATGAAGAAGGTGCTGACTTGGAGGGAGCCCCACAGGTCCTCAGAGCAGGGCTGGACCCAACTGTTCCACGGTTGAGGGGTTGAGCCTGAAGACCAGTCAGCTGCTGGAGGATGCTGGCTTCCCCTTGCAGCTTGACAGCTGAAAAGTGCCTCAGAGACCCCCAAAGTGGGACCACAGGACAGAGAGATCAGTGCCAAACACGTGCTTTTCAATGTGCCTCTGTTTCTCTTTTGTCACTTTTCAATTTGGCAGCTGAGAACTTAATTAACTTTTCGCTGTGCTAGAGTACTTTTTCTCTCTAAGCTTGTCTAGGCACATGCCTGAGCCCAGATCAGTCCAAGGCTTCCTGCTCCTCTGGAAGCAATGAATCCACGTGAGGCTGTGTCGCACACCCTTCGGGTGCCTGCAAACCAAGATGCATTAGGAAACAGCCATGGTATGGTTACAGCCATTAGGGCACACCAGGAGCAACCCACCAGCCTGAAAGAGCTAGCCTGGGTGTCACCTTCAGTGACAGTTCACAGACAGAAATTCCTCAGGTTTACCCACCTCCCTATCTTGGGCTAAGGATAAGCTATTGGGAGATAGCTCATCATGATTTTTTACCCCCAAATGTCTCATCTAACAGAGGCAGCCTCACAGGCTAAAGCAGATGGCACCATTATTAGGAAAAAAATGGAGATTTTGAAATGGGACCTGACTCAAGATCAGTTTTGAAGAGTAAAATGTCTGCAAATATGTCCTCTACAAGGTGAGCCACTTCTGTCCCTGTCTTTTGCACGAGTATGATAATTGCAGCTCCTTATTTCTACTGAAATACATCCGTCTCCCTCCCATCCTCCCTCCTTCTCCCAAGTTCTCATTCCCAGATGCCAAGTTCTTTCAGTCCCTTACCTGGCAGGTACATATGAAATGCAATATTAGTTCAAGGGCATGTACTAATAAAATAAACATATTTCAAAAGGCACCACCTGGGCAATATGCTTAACATTTTGTGCAACAGATAAACCCAGAAGGAACTGATGAAACAACAACAATTGTTATGTTTACAGAGTAGTTACACATTACTGAGCAACTTAGACAAATAGGATTCATCCCTGGTCAGTCCCCCCTTGCTGTTATATCGCTCCAGGGAAGTGTGTTTTATTCAGCTGCCCGTGGGGCCTGGCTATTAATTGGGGTCTGAAGTGCACCACATTGGCCATTGATGGTCCCATTAAGATGCATAAGTGCATATAACTTATTTTTTAGTTTGTGTGTAATTTGAGCCTTTCAAATTTCCCTTGGAAGTCTTAGCTTCGTTATGTACTGTCACCTTAAGCAAAGGTGATGAAGTTCAGGGAATTGTGCTGTTGGACTCCCTGCTGCAAGGTGGTGTTGTGGCTGAAAGTCTGTGCACATTTAGGACACAAACTACTAGAGGTTGTGAAAGTGTGCTGGGGAAATAGCACGGCTGTTGTTGGTGACAGGCTACTGTGTTAGATGGACTGTTTGTCCAAACCAGTGTGGCTGTGCTTATGCTCTGTGCTGTACCATGGCTGGCAGCCCAGATGAAAGAATATGGCAGCTTCAACACTTCTAATAGGGCGGTTGGAGAGGACCCCAGGCTAACCTAGGCTATTTTGAGGGTTTGCTGACAAGCCTCCCCCCTGTGTTAAAAAATATAGTCCTATCATCCATGGCTCCATCTCATCAAATATTGCTGGTTCAAGAAGGAACCATCAGAAGACAACTTGCCTGGCTGTCTTCTGTCTTGCCTGAGCACACTGGGATTGTCCATACCAAGGGGTGGTTGGTCCTAGTCTGGCAGAGCACTTTTCCAAGCAGAGGATCTGGGTAAGCCTATGCTAGCAATAGGAAAATCACTCTTCAGAAGATCGTGCCTTCAGGAAGGGAAAAGCATGGTCTTTTGTGGGGACATAAGTACCTAAAATATATATACTTGGATCATGATGCTCAGATTGTACGTGCCACAACTCTCCTCCCCTCTGGCTGTGAAAATTCTGAGGACACTGATCATCTCGGCATGAATTATTGAAAGGAACAGAATGAATGCTTAAAAACAAGAAAATGTGTCTGCAGTCCAAGATGCTTTTAAAGCATCTCATTGATTCTTTCTTCACCGTATTGCCTTCTGCCTCCTAAACACTGTGGATAGTCCTTAATTCCATTAGCTCTGTATGTGAATGTTTAAGCTGACCACTAGCATCCTGTCACTAGGAACAAACATCCCTAAGAGGAATTATTACACAATTATGGAAGTTTTGTAACCTTTTCTGAGGCATCTGGTGCTGGCCACTCAGTGCGGACAAGACTTTGGCTGATAGGGACTATTGGCATGGCAATGTGAAGAAGAATCTTTTCTTGGAGCTGTCTTGAATAGGAAAGTAGCGGTAGCATTAAGTAGAGTTAGTAAAGAAACAAAGCCGGAGGTTCTGCTTTTTGTCTTGAAGGAACTGCAATTTAATGTCAAGAGAAGAAATCAGAGAGAGCAATAAGAACTGAACAAGGCTGGGGCAAAGACAGCTTGGACAAACTATATTTCCTATTCTCTGGTGTGTGTGTAACATGTCAAAGAACCTACTTTATGCTTCATATTATGATCAGTAATACTGCTACTATAATCATATGTATGATGTGTGGAACCAACAGAAAGAAAAGGGGTTTCTTGTAATAATAGCTATTTTACTAGGCTGGAAAACTTATGGAAACCAAGAAACATTTTGTGTCTTGCTACCTCTCCTTTTGATCACATTAGTATTTAGTATTAAAATAGGTCATGGCTCTGCTGCACAAAGTGCTGTGCAAACATACCACAGCAGACATGGTTGTCATGGAGCCATTGTTTTCATTGGAAAATCCATTTAATGCCTATCTGCCAGCTCTGTGATACTTTTTTCCTGTGACAGACTTCTCAAATAACTTGAAGGAATGGTTTAACAGATTGTGGGGAGGGGTGATGTGCAACAGATGATGACTGATGGGCATTTTTCACCTTCTCAAAACCAAGTCATACAGTTCATTTAATTAGGAAATGTAATTTCTCCTTGGGTTTTGAGGGAGTTGAGAGATTTGGTGATGTTTGTGGAAAGATGGGCTGGTGGCTGATAGTGGTTTTCCTATAGTAAAAGTGCAAGGCTATGTGTGTATGAATGAGATTGCCATCTCAGATCACTCTGGGTTCATTGACCACCAGTGGTGTCAATATTGACCACTCTTATCATTTGGAAAAGGGGAGGGAAGGGCAGTGTTTAAAAAAAAAAAAGAAAAAGAATAGGAGATATAAACTAGTTACATGCAATTGAGCCCTTCATATTGCATCTCCTGTTACATAAAGTATCATAAAGCTCTTCTTCGTGAATGTTGAAAGATTTATGAAAAGGAGTGACTTGGAAACAGAGGAGAAAGTTGCAGATCCTAAAGTCTTGCTGAATTATTGGCAAATATAATCACATCTCTTGCTTTCCCAAAGTACTTCATGGAGTACAGTGAAAAGTGTAATACTGCTAATATTTTTTCTGTTGGACTCTGGTGTCTGTCACTTAATTGTGTAAAGAAAATCTGCAAGGATCCTGGTAACACTGGGCAGCATCCAGACTTGCAATTGAAGCAATGTACATACAAAAGAGGAGGAATGAAGTATCAGTCAAGAATTCCTCTTGCCTGATTTTAAATTACATTTCTGTGTATCATATTCTCCTGTGCACGGGTAATGCAGAAAATGCAGCCTTCATTTCTCTTGGACAGCAGTAAAATAGCACAAAGGGAATCTAGAGACTGATCTATAGAAGAAACAAAGGACTGCAAATAGAAATTCAGTAAAATTCGGAATTACACAGATCTGAATTTTATTTCACTTATGCCATTTCACTTAGGTCTTCTGTTCTGTTCTGTTCTGTTCTGTTCTATTCTATTCTATTCTATTCTATTCTATTCTCAAAATAGTATTTTAAGTTCAGTGTGTGAAAAATATATTGATTCTGAACAAAAATGTTCATACAAGTTGCTAACGTGATTTCTTTAATCCCCTTTCAAAATGTAAACTCATTAATGTTCTTGGTTATTTACATTAGCCCTAAGGAAGTATATAAGGATTTATTGAGGATTTCCCTTTGAATAACCCAAACCTGTCTATTTATTGTGGCATATGGATCAGCTTGAGCCTTCTACAGAGAGTATGTTAATGGATCACTTTGCCAGGCAGCTCTCTGACAATATGGGGGATGCTCAGCAGAGGGAGGAGCAGGAGAGGAAGACCAAGAAGAGAATCCTGATGAAAGAAAAGTCCATGAAGAAGTGTAACAGGTCTGTTTTGATAAGGAATCTGACCTCACAGGTCATCACGTTGAAAGAAAGTCTTGGACAGTTTTAATCTTTTATTTCAGACTACTGAGGTGCTGCCCCTGCAGCTACTGGCAAATACACAGTGCACTGAGACAGAGGTCATCCCCTGTTATCAAGCTGGTAATGCAGAAGAAATCTGCATGGGGAACTTCATGGAAAGCAGCCAGTCAGATCTGGTTTGCATTTGTCCAGAGCGAGAATTTCCTTTGCTACTTATTGGCGTCTGCTTAACATGAGCGAGATGAGGGAGAAAGGCTGTCTGCAATGAATCAGACTCACTCTGGACAGATAAAACAGAAAGGCAACAGCAGAGACTTCAGTATTGCAATCTGGAAAACAAAATAATAATAAAAAAGGGATTAAAGTGATAATTTTTAGTTGACAGACTTTGTTTGTAAAGTTACAGTCATCTAATGGGGAAACTGAATTTCCTGGATAGCATGTATATGCTGATATGCTGCCCTGGAGTTACTTGATTAAATAATTGGTGGGAAATGAAAATGCAACTGTGTGTAGGATGATAAAGTACATGGACTGTCTCTGCCCTCCCCATTCTTTTTGTGTGTATTACTCCAGTTCCACTAACACACTGCTGAGGAAAACTTTGTCTTCATCCCGCACTCCTGCAGGAGAGCAGGCTGCTACGTGTGCGTCAGATGTATTCCTTACCTGGTAAGTCAGCCTGGATTAGGGATGGGACAGTAAAAAGCTGCTTTTCCTGGAGCACAGTGTTATCTGGTGGGTACATCTAACGAAAACAGACATAACCATTCTGGTCAAGAGATACATTAACTCTTCGTCTTTCCAGCCTTCATCTCATGGAGTTTGTATGAGGGTTGTGCTGGCTTCACAGGCAGCCTGCTCTTGAAGGAACTGAAGAAGACAGGGCAGTTATTTCCTCTCCGAAGGCAGAAAATGCCCTCTCTGAGTCTTACAGCCCAGTTTAGTCCAGGAAGCAGCAAAAAAGCTTTATGGAGCTCTTCACTGTGCAGATGTGGAGACGTACAAATGATAAGCGTGGGCAAATGGGGAGATCATGGTGTATCCCAGAAATCTGGGTCAGAAGCCACATCAGCATGAAGACCACAACCAAGGACAGAGCTTCCCTCTTGCTTGCCTCCCCATTTCTACAGCCTGAGCTGACCCCAGCTTCGCCAGAGTGCTCTGCATCATGGAAGAAGAACTTCTTGGTGTTGGAGATATCCTACAAGCCATACCAAAAGAAAACGATACCAAGGGTTTAATACAGAATAAGCTTCAGCACAGCAGCAGACTGTACCAATCATTGTGTTCTTGGCGCTCATTTGTAGGCAGACCTTCAAAGTCAGCTTTGGTTTATTTGACATAATTACTATAATAGCGCTCATCAGCTTGTTAATGTAGAAGGCTCAGATATTTGGCATTCAGGTCAATATGCCATACATAGATATTCCCTATCTTTGCACAGTGCTTGTTAGTGTAAAGCTCAGGAATGGACAAATGTGTGAATAATTTCAGCAGGGCAAGATTATTTAGATCTATTCACCCCCAAACTCACATTATTTTTTAAGAGCCATATTTAAATTCATAGGAAGCAGAGAAGACTGCACAAGTGAAAGGCTGCCTCACAGCAATCTGCAGTTTTAAAGAAATTAACCCTTTGCATGGATGTGTGTCTAACTTTGTTTATCGTTTCTTTGCCTCCAGCTCAGTGAAGCATGAAGAAGATCCACTCCCTCTTCCAAACTCAACCCAAGTACTTAGGTGAAAGCTAACTCAGAGAAAAGCAGCACATAATAGTCTTGCAGACCTGGAAGCTGAGAGGTGTGGTCTTATCTTGGAGCCCACATTAATAATCCAGTCTCTTCCAAGAGTTTCAGATATTAGTCAGTGCTCATCACCGTTAAGTTTATAGAGCCATGGACACTTATAATGGGTCTATAAATACCCTTCCCTAAGTCACTGTTAAGACTGTAATTAGTTAGGAAATTATTTGGCTTTTCTGTTTCAGGCCTCAGCCGGTAGGTTCATGTAATTTTTGGTTGCTTTTATGAGAAAAAAAAGTGTTCTGTGTAATCATCATCAACAATAAGGTTACAGAAAGAGAGTTCCTTTTCTCCAGAATATTTTCCACTTTGCCACAAAAAGCATTTCTTGTTTTGCATAAACATTTGAGTGGAAGATTTTTCATTATTCCGGAAGGAACACTAATACCATTGCCTTTTTTATGCAAAGGAAAATCAGACAAGGAAGAGGTTAAATGATTTATTTTGGTTTCTGGTAGAGTAGCGATGAGAGGTGTATGCTGAGAGATGTGACCTTGGAGGCCAATATTCTGGGCACCCTGGATTCCCGCAGCCGTAGAGGAATAGGACCAAGCCTGGGAGAACAGGCTGTCTTTACACAGCTTTGGACCGTCTCAGGTCACAGGCTCCCCCATGCCTGCAATGTGCTGTGCAAACTAGAATATGCTTAGATGTCCACACGTCTCAGATTGCAGGGTGATGTAGCTTCATAGTGCCTTGATTTCTTCTGTAGGAGTTATGATCCCGCTCCAGAAAAATGCCATGAAATTGAACTCACTCACAGTGGGATGAGACAAGAAGTTGTAGAAGTACAGTCACCTATGTATAGCCCAATGAAATATGTCTACAAGGTATACTAAGCGGATACGTAAACCTGTTCCCAGAGACAATCAAAAACCATGTTGTTACTGTTGTTATTATTATTGTTGTGGTTATTACCTAATATTAATTTATTTTACCTAGGATTTTTTTTGGCTGCGTTCCTCAATGAGTATTTTTGGACTGTCTCTGTTCTTTTGTAGGTGTGTCCACCAGATCAGGGCAAGAAGAGAGGATTGCTGTTTGATAGCCCACACATGTGAAGAGATCAGAAACATGGAGAGTGGCGAACAAGCAATAAGAAGTCAAGGTAAACATTTCACTGCCTTTTGAAGGGTCCTTACTGAAAACTAGCTCAAGACAATGCGAATCTTTCAGTTGTGTAGGGTGAGGACTTTATCAAAGAGCAGATCATCACCATTCTACTTCTGTTCAAAATATGATAGTGCTTAAGTGTTTTGAGCTCCCCTTAGTTGAACATGTGATGAGATGATAGCTGGCTATTTAAAGTGACTTGAAGGATTTTTTGGAGATATTCGGGAGTGAAAACTTTGCTACTATTTCCTTCTGATATGGAATTGGTTATGGGGCTCCATAGTCTGCCTTATTTCAAGATTTGTCTAATACCCTTGTGTTTACTTTAAACGGGCCAGGAAGAAGACTGAAGTAGAGGATATGGAGGCCTGCCCACTGTGAACAATCCTGGGTGGGAGCCTGAATAATCATCATTCCAAGTTTGCAGTTGTTTCATTGTATTTTCAATATGGAACAAAGGTACTTCTGTATTTTTAATGTTTTTTTATAGATCTAGTTCGATTTGTGTAAGGGGGAGTTTTATGATGTGGACATGTTATATTACCATTTATATAACAGCAGTCTGGTAGGAGTCCAGAGCTATTAACTAGGATTGTCCAAACATAGCGAGCAAAGGATAGAAACTGGGGAAGGGAACAGATACAGCCATAGCTGCCTGCTCCGCTTCAGTCCCTCTGTCCCTTCCAAATATAAAGATCAAACAAAAATTTTTCACATTGACCGTGATTTGATATAGGCTAAATTCACTTTAGGCCCCTCAGGCCCATTTTTCATCTCCACTGCAACAAGAAATTTTCATTTGATTTCCAAGGGACTTGAGTTTGGGTTTCTACTAAAATTAAGTTATTTGAATATTAGGGCCTCTGAAAGCTGTTACTGAACTCTTCCATCCTCCTCCATTCAATTTAATGCTTCTAATTTCTGTACTTCTAATGAAAGGGATGTTTACTACCAGGCATCTAACTTGAACTGGTCTGTCAAGTTGCTGAGAAATGTAAGTTGCAAAACATTTGATACGGATGAAGTTTTCTCCATCAAAAAGGTCTCGTGTCAAAAGTGAAGACAAGTCTCTGCCTTTGCTCTTCTTAAGTGCTGGATGTTAGACATTAATCATTGAACTGCAAATCCAATTACATGATTATTAATCAGATGCATTTTTTTCAACTTGGGGAGAAAAAGGCCAAGTGAAACATGAAAGTCCATTGGGAAACACTGCCAATTACAGCAATTAAAAGAGGATGTGGAATTCTTAATTCTTACACTTGGCTAGAAAGATGATTGACTGGGCTTGACTCTCCTGGGAGTGGGTGTGCAGGGCAGTTTTTTATTTGCTTCTTAAGATCAAATGCTTCTGTTTCCCTTATGAGGCATAATTAATTTTCTTTGCAGGAAACTTTACTTATTATGATATGGGTAGCTGATCAAGTTTAAAATGTTTGATCAGGTTAAGTGATGCCTGTCACTTAACATTCCCACTCATGGAGAGAAGCACATATTCCTTCCACTCTCATAACATTCTGCAGACAGACTTTCTGACAGCTGAAGTGTAGCCAGTAAATTTCTTTTCCATTAGTTGCAAATTGTACAATAATATACTAAAGTAATTACACCATAAATCTTCTTGCCATGAAGTTAGGCTCTGCGGTACACACTCATAAAATAGTGCAGTAGCAAATAAAATCACTGCATCTGTATATATTAGTCTTGCAGTAACTTTTCTGAGGGTGGTCTAAAACATTGACAAGAGTGAATTGGGAGGAACTGGCAGGAATTCAAAGTTTCTTGGTTTTTATAAGAGAGGGGCTATAGTTCTTCAATAATCAGGGCCGCCTTGTAGGTGTGCACGGATCAGAGTGAGGATTATTGCCAACAATCTCCTTAGATGAGCACTGTGGACTAGAATATAATATTCCCTGGATCATCCAGGATACGGTGAGTCTTAGTTGAAGATCTGAGTCCAAGACAGGCTGTGTTGAAGCACCTAAGGTGTCTACCCAATCCAGACAGAATACCTCTAGGCTAAATCTAACAATTGCATGGCTCTAAAATGCTTTGAAGATCAGGGAAACACAAATGAGAATATTTGCACTAAAAGAAGTAGCACTTCTTTTACTACTTTTACTTCTCTTGCACTAAAAGAATACATCTATTTTTCTTAGGTCCCTAGAAAAGAACAGACAGGTACTTTACCTAAAGCACCCTCTCAGCTCTTGAATGTGAAGAGGCATCATTTAGCATTCACAGTGTTTTGCAAACTGTGGCAATAAAATTATGGTTTCTAGGCAGTTTTGTTCCCAAAGCGAAGGGCTGCCCTGGAGACAAAGTTGCCTGTGACGCTCCTGATACTCCTTGAATTGTGCAATAGGACAACTGGAATTGTGCAATAGTTCCTTTCTTTTTTGGGAGAGGGTGGCAGTAGTGATCCCATCCCACCTCATCCCACAATTTTTTTTGTCTTTAGGACAAAGGCTGTAAAGGTCTTTTTATTTCCAGAGAGACCAGAGGCTGATGCGGTCTTCCTTCAAGCTGTGGTAGGTGTTTCCACCCAGACAGCCCCAAACCTTTCACAGGACAAGGAGCACATGCTTAAAACTTCTATATTGCTGCCAAGGAATGGGTATGTGCATGAACATTTTGACTGTACAGCACCTGCTCTGCCTTCCTCCTTCTCCAGGTGGGCGAGCTGGTCACCAGGAAGCCGTACATTGCTGAAGAGCTCTGGATCCAGAGCTTCCATTGCCCAGCTGGATGCCCTGAGATAAGAACTGCAGGCTGGATTTATAGGAGCCTGTGTCAAGTTTAATTTGCTACACTGTGTATGGCTCAGCAGTCCGAATGTGTGAGCTCTGCTCTCTCCCCAGAGCAATGTCGATCAATACTGCCATGCGCTCCTCCTGCGCAAGGGGCAGCATTTATAGAGGTCGGGTTATTTCCACGACCATTCATTTCTGTGGCATCTTCTGGTGGCACAGGTAGAGAGGTGGATTCATGGTAGTGATCAGATTGCTGGAGAAAACAGTGCAGAGGCAGGGCAGGAAAAACTTATGCTGAAAAAGCCAACATTGCGGCTTCTGATTCTATGTAACGCTGCAGCCATGGGCCTCTGCCAGGGATCAGCCACGGTGGCCAGAGCACAAATAACCCCCAGCGTGGGAGCATTTCAGGTGAATGGGCTTTGCTATTCTGTGAATAATTACCCTCATATAGGCAGCATCTTTGACTAGGTCTCGAGTGACAGTGGCGTGAAACAGGCATTTGACTTTGATTCATCTGGGAACCGGGCACGTACAGGAGCACTGCAGAGATATTTTCTCTGCACATTGAGGCCCAGGAAGTACATTTGATGATATACACTATATTTGGTGTGATTTGCTGCACTCAGACATTCAGCACCAATTAGGTGGTTAGAGGCTCATCATTAATCTTCAGCTCTGTGCTGCCTATCATTCTGTTCCCTCACATATCTTAGTTTATGGCATTATTCTGAATGTTTTGATTAGGAAACATCCCTGCCTTGGAGCTGTTGCTGGTGGCAGGGTTTCTGTGTGCATCTCCTGTCAGCATCTAAATCACTTCTATTCAAGGCTCTTTAGAACCCTTGTCTCTCAACTGACAATTATTACACCTCTTGTCTAATTCAGAGATCTATCTATATCCTGCTGAGTTCGTGCCCTGACATTAGACCCCCAAGAAATTTCTTGTTCCTTGATACCTGAGCAAATTCCTTGATGAACCTTCTGATTTTTTTTTCCTCCCATTAGGATTTCTTAGGATGTTCAGATTCATCTGTTATCTTCTTCTGCTTTCTTCCTTCCTAAGAAGGCTCATACTCTCGATGTCCTTATATTAAAAATAATTTGAATCTGATTCTCCACTCACTGGCCTTCCTGCTTTTCAGTTCACTCTTTCATAAATAAT
Organism: Dromas ardeola; assembly: GCA_013398915.1. Classification (NCBI taxonomy): domain Eukaryota; kingdom Metazoa; phylum Chordata; class Aves; order Charadriiformes; family Dromadidae; genus Dromas; species Dromas ardeola. The sequence goes on along the minus strand of VYZM01016463.1, from coordinate 265,410 downwards.
TAAATTAGAGAAAAACAGGGGACATTTAATTGAACTTGTGATGGGGAAAGAACTTAATAGAAAAGCCACTGTGGGGGTGACAGTGGGGAACCTCTGCTCTTCAGGGAGTTCTCTTCCAGGTCAGGACACTTAAAGACAGCTCTTAATGCTTTTAACTGATGAGAGAGGCCAGTAAGTGGATGGTCTTCTCCCCGCTTGCATCCTTCTCTCTGGAAGCTTTCATCTTGTCTAGCCCTGGTCTGATATGGACACGTGGTTCATTGGTGATAACTCCTACCAGGGAAGAAGATCTTAATACATCACAGGTAAAGCTGATCTTTATCCATGTAGTGCTCAGCAGCCCTGAAGAAATCACCCTCTACAGGTTTGTGGGGAATGTTTTACACATATCTAATCACCCTGTTGCATTCTATATCACAGATGACATTCCCTTTGAAATCCTCAGGGTGGTTTCAGATAGCTATGAACTTGAGGATTGTTTTCAAGTACTAGTAAGAATAGATTCATTCAAGATAGGAACTAAAACCAAATCCTTACGCTATACCATGCTGAAGATCACCACGAAAGACACTGGGGAAGTGACGGACAGAATCCAAGAAGTTCATTTATTTCTGTCCATGAACAAATCCCATTGCTCTCCCTGGGATCAGGGGAGATCATATATCTTCCTCCATCATATATTTTGCCTGGTAATAGAGCTGTCCAGTCACTATGCTAATGTTAGTCTTCCATTTTAGATCTTCCAAGATTAAAGGCCTGCCTTCAAAAAAAACCAACAAACCCAACCCCCTAAAAAGCTGTTATTCAAAGAGGGTATTGGGTGTGCTGAAAAATGTGATATGAGTGAAGCTATGAAGAGATCAGACCTGACAGTCTTAGTTTTTTTTGAAATCTGTGGATCTATCTCTCAGTTATACCCTCCCGCTGATGAAAAAGCATGGAGTGAAGCTGTGAAGCTGGGCATTTTGTGGAGTTTAACATAAATGGCCATTAGCTCCTCTGAAGTTTTCTTTCCCTGGGAATATCTCTAGTACATCTCTTAAGCTCCCTTGAAGTTGAAATCTTTTTTTTGTCTCTGTTTAAACAAATGTGGGTTGTGCTCTATTATGTTTGTGTCACAGATATAGGAGAAATGGAAAACTGAGCTGAGTTTTGAGTATTTTTCCTGTACTTCAAATATTTACCTTCAACTTCTTTGAGATATTGTATTAGATTGATTCTAATTGTCCTATATATATTAAAATTGCAAAATGTCCATTTTAACAGTTGCAATCACCTACACAAAACCCTGCCCCAACTTTTAACCAACAAACTAAATCCTGTGGACATCTACAGTATAAAGAATAAAAAAAAGAAGAAAAAAAGAAAAAAAGAAAGAAACGTGTCAGACAAATGCATATGAATTTCATATGATAAGCATTTGCAGTTACTTTAGCAATAGCTAGATTTATTACAAATGCTATAACTATACTATTGAAATTAAACAGTAGGAAGAGAACAACACAAAACTAGACATTAATCTTTCTGCATCCAAAACTGTCATGAGAAGAAAAGAGTTTTAGAAAAGGATCAGAGACTCCTCACTGTCTAAAGTCCCTGCTGTGCTTTACTTTCCACTGCTGGATACAGAGAAGCAAATCCAAATCATTCACTGCATATCTTGCCTTGCTTTTATTTACGTTTGGCATCAGGATGCAGCTGTACTGACTCTTCCTGTGTAAGACAAGACCATATTGATCATTCCATGTTTAAATAATCCTTGTGTTTTCAGTCTCTTGTAGCACACATCCTACTAGACCATTAAACTATCATCTGTGTTGGGTTTCTATGAAATTTTTCATTTTTCCTGTGGCTGATGAAATGAATGATAATGATGTACTACTTACCAAAAGCATCTATCATTTAAACTCCCACACTTCCCCGAGCCTTCAGTACTGTTAAAAGTCAACTTAATGCCTTTATCCCTTCAATTCATGAAGACTGACAATAGTGTTTAAATGGAGTCCAAGGCGTACCTCCAGGTATGTGTTATTCGGGTAAAATCTGGACTGCTTTGTCAGAAGTTCAATTTCCTCTAGGGTTCAGACTTTATGCATTTATCCATGCATTTATGGAAGATCAGGTAAAAGTTTTTCTATTAGCTTCTAGGAAAAAATGCTTATTGGGCAAGGAAGCTGGAAAGTTTTGCTTTATGAAATTGTGTTTTCTCTGTCTTGCCCTCTTTCTGGGAACTGCAGAGATATTAAGCACAAGGCTCAATTTGTTGTCTAGTTCCATAGTGGAATTCATCCAATTGAATGAGTAGTAAACAAGTTTAGGTCGGCCAATTCTTAAAAAAAGAAAGACAGACTAAGGTGTCAGCTGAACTAATGCTAGTGGGGATATTATACTTTGAAATAGACAGGTTAACTAACGCTTGTGAAGATATTATATTTTGTAATATCCAATATCAAAGCTCATGGGAAAAGACAGACTGCCTAGGAAAGGTGGAACTGGCTGTTACTGGCAGAGGTTTTTCCAGTGTTGATTCACAGTCCCATCCCCAAACAGTTGCCAGCCTCATCAGCAGCTTTCAAAAAGTTATTCCATTTTTATTTTACCCCCTTGATGTCATACTTTTTGTCTCCTGGTGGTTCCTACAGGGATAATACAGGGACCTTCCAGTGGAAGGCAGCACTTTGGCAAGGGTTGAGATGGATGAAGTTGATTCATGCTAATAGACTCTAATAATTAATGACATTAAAAGCTGGAATAAACACATTCAGCCTGTATTGTGACTTGATCCGAAGGACATGCCTACCTATTCTTCACGTAAGTCAGGGCGTCAGGACTTTTCACAGATGAGGTGGTTGTGGCAAGCCCTGAGCATCACTCAGGAAGCACAGAGGGAGATGCTGTTTTTCTAGAAGAGACTTCCCTAGCATTTTTGATTGGCTGTTGGCAATGACAATCTCAGGCACTAAAAGGAATCCCAGAAAGACACAGACCAGTCACATAAAAAAAAAAGAGAGAGAGAGAAAAAAGAGAAAATAAAAAGAGTTGAACGCTGTGGCTGAGAGACAGTCAGTGCAGAAGACCATTTTGCAGGTTTAGCAGAAGACTATAACAGGCAGGACTGGGAATTCATGCTAACATAAATATGAATTTGCATGCTTAAATTTAAAATCTTACAGCTGCTTGGTTCAGTATAGTTTGTATAGTCTCATTCTCTGTGTGTGTGTGTATGCCTTTCGCTTCTGAGTTTATTAGCCAATTTCAGCTAAATCAGATGAAGGGGACCAGGACAGTAGGACTTGGGATAATTCAATTCCCATGAGGTTTTTGGAACATAGCAGCTACAGATTGTGCCAACGTGAAAACTAAGCACTCTGAGAAATTGTATTTGTTCCTTGGTTGTACATCACTTACAGGATATTCTCAAAAGAAATGAGGAGACCACAGGAAATGCTTTTAAGCTGATATGCCGGAGGCTTAGAGCCACGTTAGCTTTCTGCTATGGGCAAAAGTCACTTTAGAGTGCTTCGATGGTGTAGCAGTGCTACTCGAGAAATTACTTGAATCCCAGGTTTTCTACATTGCCTACATTCTGCCTGGTAAAATATCACAAACACGGAGTAAAGCAGGGGAGTGATCTCTGCTGGAGACATATCTGTAACATCAGAAATTGAGTACAGATAGAGCAAAACTCACTATGCAACATTAAGATGAAATGGAGCACAGTCTAAGCAGGGTGAGTCATATCCTCAGTCCTTAAATTGCCGTCAGGGAGATGTGTTGGTCAACGAGCAGCTCCAGTCTTTCTGCATTCGTTATTATTTGTACAGCCTGTGCATGTAGGAGCTCAGTTGTGGTTGGTGATCCCACCGGTCTGCACAGTGCAGATCTGAAAAAACCCTAACAGATTCCACCTCATGGAGGTAAGTATATTCTGCTGTATTTTTGTTTTCGTTGTACATGTCACTCTTTCCTCATCTGGACTGCCTCTAGGGAGAAAAGGAAAAATTAAATGTCTCATCTTGGGCAAGAGAGAATAATTCAAGAGATTTTCACTTCAGTACAAGGCTTCAGAGTTGGTTCTTTGTTGATAAATAGTATCAGATACTTGGAGGAAGAAACTGAGCAATTTCAGCTGTGATGATTGAAAATTTAACTGAGAACTCCTTCTCCAGAATGTGTGGATTTCAGAGGGGCCGTGGGGTTGAAAGCAAACAAAAGAGTGAAGCTGGGGGACGTCATCTGACCGCCTCCTTATAGATATGGAGCAGGAATAAGGGAAATCCTCGTGCTGAGCTTTCCACAGATCCTCCCAGAGGCTGTGAAACTCTGGTCTCTAGGAATCAAAAAACAAACCAGGTGCTGAAATTGCAGCAAGCCTGCAATAATGGCTGCATGCTGGCAGCTTCCCATAGTGAATGATGTCTTTATTTTGCTACAGAAAGTGCTCTAGGAAAGCTGTGGAGTGTGACTGAGGGCTGGCTTGACCCTCTAACAGAATTGCAGACGGGACTAGACAACAGTGAGACTTGAGGGAGCAAAATTTGCTCCTTCTTCCTACTTCATGACACAAGAACTCCTGATTGAGAAAAGTCATGGCGTGCTGGGAGGGACCGTTGGACCTTTTTTTTTTTTTTTTTTTTTTTTGATCTTCCTCATAATTAGCTCTGTTGTTGTCTCCCAAGACCTGGAATACTGCTGCTGAAAATGTCGAGGCATTTCTTATGTTCTTCAGTATCAGAAACCACAAGTGATGACAAATCCAGCTATCAGCCACTCTTTTATCATTATGCAGCATTATGAAAATCATCTCTCTATTTTGATAGGCCAGCGGTGCCATTGATTGTACTATTCTCTGGCAGTCGGCGCCACGCTTGTGATCCTTTAAACAACATAAAGATTATCTCGGTTTCCTTTCAGCTGCATAATTTGTTTCTTGCCACTTGCTGCAAGAACACATTTGGGACTACCTGGCTTTCTACCTTCAAGTATCCTATCAGGCTTACTTTCTTGTAGGAACTCAAGACATCCTTCTTTGTGGTGGTGAACATCAGGGGTTCAAATAGCTAAGATGAAACATGAAAATCTCCTCAAAAATGTAAAATGTGACTCCTCTACCACAATGCTGGACCCTGCTCTAGATCTAAAGAAGATGGGCCCGTGCCTCTTGCTGTAAGGAAGGTCCATATCTCCATAACCCAATGGTACTGGGACACCTTGAGGTCTTTAATCTATCTGTGCTCACAGAAGCCAAAGACTACCATTACCCACTATTTTAGAGATAAGGACAGAGAAAGACTGACTCATCTAGGTAGCCTGGGAATTAATGTTCCTCAAGGGCACACATTCCTCTTTGCTGGAGGTTTCAGGGATCTCACAGCAGAGCTCTGGTTCTCGATACCTGTGGACAGTTGGAGTAACATCACTGCTCACTGCACCCTGGTTGCACCTCCAGTGGATGACTAGGTAGGGGCTGCAACTCCTGCACACGTCAGGATGGTGCATCACCAGTGCTGTGGTGGAAACTGAGGTAGGGAAGGAGGGAGCCACTAGGGGACTCGGTGGGTCCACTCCCCTTGGGAAGAAATGAAGAGAGCCCCTCTGGAGAACAAGGACGCTGCAGACAAGCCAAGAGAGGCATTCCATTCAGTTCAACTCGCAGAGGGTATTGTGAAGATCAACAACCTAACAGAGTGTGACCATCTTTGCTGAAGATAAATGGTCGCAACACTTAGAAAAGACAGCACGATTTAAAAATGCTCAAGCTCAAAATTTATGAAGAAGATGTCAAGACTGGGGCCAGTGGCTGCAAAGTCCCTCAGGTTTCCTCAGCTGGTGATCACACTGTCCTGCCCACATGGTGTGGGGAGAGCATGGCACAGCCACCTGAGGATGTCCAGTGACAGGTGACCATATCGGCCAGCTGTTGCGTCGAGGGTGTCACGAACATGCAGTGTCACAGCAGAGGTGCCTCTCTCCATGGGCAGGCTCACTGGGACCCTCCTGAGGTGAGACGCTTGACAGGCTGTGGTCAGTTCTGCTCTGTGAAGTCTGATCTGTCGTTGCGCTGGCAGGGACGAGGGCGGGAGGGATGTGTCCCTACTCACCCCCCTGGTGGGTGGCTGGGCTGCGAGTGCTGTAACCCACACTGCATTGCAGAGAGGTTGAAATCACCACCTCTTCTCCCTGGTTGTGTGCCCTGTATTTAATACCATGTAAGGGCAGGAAGTGTCAAGGTCTAAGGCAAGAGAGAAAAAAAGATAGTAACAGAAAGCCAGTGAACTAAGCAACCTGAGAGAGGACGAGGCCTAACCTGATTTAATGACACAAACTGCTGAATATCTTAGGCCCTGTTCTGATTTTGCAAAAAAACCTTTACAAAAAGGGTGAAAAGACTTAACTATGAAACTTTTGTGCAGCCCTTCTGTATGCATTGGGGTATGGGCTTTGTGTTTAACAGGGCATTTAAATATTCTGCCACCATGTTGAGCCACATGGACCTCACAGCAGACTGCAGTCACCAGCCAACAAGAGATGGTTTTAGCATGAATGGGCTGCAGGCAAACAGCACAAATGGAGGGGAAAAAGGAGCTAAGACACATTTAAGGCTTTTACGTCCCTTAATACTCGCTGTGTTTTCACATCCAGTACATGAGAAAGTTAGAGAGAGAGGTGTACTGCAGGAGGTATTCTCACAGCATGGTGACTCAGGACATTGTCCTGAGCTGGTGTCATGTTCTGGTGGCCACTGTCAGCCCCTGCTATGAGGTATGCCTTGGAGATAGGAAGTCTGCAGGTACAATAGTCCTGCAGCAGAGGTGGCTGCAGCAAAGCTCAGGACAACCTTGGCTCAGCAGAGATACACCACCCTCCGGGAGCCATTCTGCCTTTGCTTGGAGCAAGTACTGGGGAGAGAAAACTGGGCTTTCTGCTGCTTGCCACTGCTGCTCTGTCCAGATGGGATCAGCAGCTAATACTTTCCCAAGGTAACATTTATCCAGTATTAAGAACCTGGGAGACTTCATGAAATGATGTCATCTTGCATTGCCTGGCAAAATATTATGAGTAAAAATAATTAAAGCATGCTTTGCATGTAAAATGCAATGGCAGATCTGCGGCAATATCATGACTCATTTGGGGTGAAACTATGAGTCTTCATACAGCATTATTTGTAAAAAAAACCCAGCGATGGCTGGAATCACCTTGCAATCGTAATACAACTGTTTCTTTAGGGCCTTCCTCTGTCCACTGGACTTGATCTCTTTCCAAGTTGTTTAAGTCCTCGGGGCTTTGAAAAAACTTCTGGCAACTTTCTTTTGTGTTGTGGTTAAGAAGATGCACTTACTGCCAGAGGGCCATAAAATTAAAGAAGTCAATAGCAAATAATGACAACTGTTTATCTTATTTGAGATCTACAAAGCAACTAAAACTGAAATTGACTTTAAGCGGACACAAAATATAGTTTATGTGATAAAGATACTTGTGGATCCCAAATCAACCTAGCATCTCTTCCTAGCTGGAATAGCAAGAGCCTGTATTTCACTTGGTTATGTGGTATAATACACCGGATTTAGGAGTGTATAACCCAGTTCAGAAAATGGTCAAACACACTATGGAAAGCGGTTAAAAATATGGTCTAAGCCAAGAATTTAAAACCTATGTTTAAAGTTAAGCACATTGCAAAATTGTTAGGAATTGGGAGTTCCCCTTGTTTTAGTTGCTGGGTACTGAAAACTCTTGAATATCTGGCAATGACAGATAGTGAATAAGACAATTTTCTTGAATTGGTGCCTGAAACTACTAAGTCTGTAAGCACTTGCAGGAAACACATCTAAGGATTTATTTGAGAATCAGCACATCATGAGACCCTCTGGGAGCCTTCCTTCAGTCCTTCATAGATTGTAAGGCTCCAGCCAGCTGGATGTAAGTCATTAAAGCTCCTTATTCTATCCATTAGTACACTCATTAATATTTCTCAGTAACTTGGGACACAACGTTTCTCATGCCAAGCTTAGAAAAGTTTTCTCTTCCATCTAATTTTGACCTAGAGACAGCTGTAAGGACCAAAACCTCACCACTGAGTGGAAAAAAAAACTTTTTATAAAATTTATGTTTGCAGAATCTGTCAATTGTCTGGGCAAAGCCGTAGAGGCATTTTACTTTAGAGATTAAAATCTTCCACGAAGTTGTTGACTGTAGGGGTATTTAACTTCTGTCACTGGGCTCAATGTTCCTGTCTGAAGCTTATTGAACTACTAACAGTAAAACAATAAGCTTTTCACAGCAGGTTTAAAAAATAAAAAAGAAATACGAAGAAAGACTTCTTCCAGGACCTTAGGAACTAGATAAACATGGTGCTAAATTGTTCATATACTCTAGAGATGGGTATACCATTAGAAGACAGCCAACCTGAGCACAAATGATTACTTTTGGGTAGAAAACCAGAATGACGGAATGGCTGAGGTCGGAAGGGACCTCTGGAGGTCATCTTGCCCATCCCCACTGCTCAAGCACGGCCATCTAGAACCAGTTGCCCAGGACCATGTCCAGATGGCTTTTTAGTATCTCTAAGGTGCAATCCAAGTTTTCTTCCATTCCGTGATTATATTTGTACACACATAGACATATCTATATACTTTTATACTTATATGAGTATAGATTATATATGCACATTTATACATATAAACTATATAAACTATCATATATGTACATATGGCCATGTATTTTAACAGCACCATCTGGGTTCTCAGCAGGAATTTGAGGATTTGCATTTACAGAGATATTCTGTAAAGCTGAGGGGAAAAAAACCCTGAACTATTTGATTCCACCAAGAAAAAAAAACACTTCAGTGCTAAACACAGCAGCAGTACTTAATTGCTCTCTGAAAATTGTGACATTGTTACTGCTCTTAAAGCAAACAGTAAGCAGTGGCTCCTCATCACTTACCCTGGTGTAATTTAGCCTTGAGGTCAGAGGTTAAACATTTACTTTTTGCTCTTGGCCATACATGAGAAAACTTGTTAAGTGGATCTGTTTTTTTAAATAAAGTTCCTTCATACCTAAGAGGAATTTATGGGAGAAGAGAGCTAGGGGCAGCAGGAAGAGACTCAGAGCCCTGCAGGGTGTACGCTGTGCTGCCAAAGTCAATATTCCCTTTCTGTACACAAAACAAGGAGCCCCCAGGCTCCAAAAACAAGAACAAGAACTCCCTTTCTGCAGGTTTTTGTTTTAGGTTTTCAACTGGGATATAGTGTTTTGGTTCTTGCATGCACAGCAACACTACCAGAATTTTATTTTCTCTTTGGTGTTTTCGACCAACTTGGATATTTATGGCATATCTCCACTGATCAGAGATTAATTATTTCTCCAGTCTCTCGTTTCCTTTTTGTGTTGACAGTCATTGAAAGCTCAGTAGCATGCTTTCTTGGTAAAGTCTAGATAGTGTGGGACTGGAGCAGTGTTGTGTGTGTGCTGAGTCGAGCCATCTAATGGAAGAAGACCAAGCAATATGGCCAGAGGGGCTGATGTGAGGATGGGATGGAGGTGGCCCATGGAGACAGTCCAGGCTGGAGGGAGTGCATTGGATCCCATGTATTTTAAGCTTTGCTGCTTGGAAGACTCTCTTGGAGCACTATGGGGCCCTGTTGCTGAAGGTGTGGAGGGTTGCTAGGCCCGTGGCACCTTGCCCAGCAAGAGCTGATGTGGTGGGTGTCTGATACCTTCAGCTGAGAGACTGATACTGCTGGTATTTTGGTTGCAGCCACATTTCCTCCTGTGCATAGCAGCATGGGGAATGATGAACAGAGCCCCTTCCGCTTGATGTCTCCCTTCCTGATGCGTCCACCTACAGCCTTCCCACCCTGGTAAGTGTGTTCTTACCAAGTGGGCTTGGTGGGAGCCCATGAGGCCAACAGTGGCTGACAGAGAGGCTTCTGACAACGCTGCCAAGTTAGAACAGTGGCTTTTCTGGCTTTCCAAGCCAAATTCCCCCTATGGATTCAATGCAACTCTTGGTAGAAGCAAAACTCAGAGGATTAAAATACACATCTCTTCTGCCTATGCCTCCTTGCACTCATACTCCTTTTCCAGCATTGTATGCACTTTTCTTCCTCTGCCCCAGCTCAGAACTCCTTGTTCTGCTGGGGCTTCTGCATAGCTGAGGACTTCAAAGCCTTTGCTTAATTTGTGTTTGCACTTCTAAGTACCGAATGAAGGTGTTAGGCAGAGGCAGGTTCTTTCCAAGTATTTGTGTATAAACATGAAAGTTACAACCTTCTGCTCCTTGCTCCTTTCATCTTTTCAGGCTCACAGATAAAATGCAGTTGGGTTTTTGAACTTTACAAAAGTTTTATTAGAAGAGTGACTCAGACTCAGAAGTTCTTCTGCTGAGTTCCTTTTCTCTTTCTCCACTCCTTTCCTTTTGTTTTTTTTTTTTTCTTTTTTTTTTTTTCTGGTTTACTTGTTACTTTCTCCTACATTTAATCCTTTTCATCACTGTTTTCAGATGGTTTTGGTGGGCATCTTGTTGCAATGTTGCTTTGCGGGACATCAGGGCTGTGTACCTGGGGGTCTCATTTATTGCAGCCCCCAAATCTGTCCACTGCACAACTCCTATCACCTCTGATGTGGGTGAAAATTTGTGGAAAATGAATTATTTCAGTATCGTATTGCCAGTTTACCTCCAGACCTTCATGGGAAAAGGTACTAAGGATGTCTCTCCATAGACAACAGAGACAGCACAGAAGACTAAAATCCCCAATTTTCAGAATTTTTACCCCTTTTTTTTTGGAGGTATTCAAGCTCAAGAAATATTTCTACAAAAAGGTGGGAGTTGGAGCAGGAATGGCAATGATCTATCACAAAGAGAGATGCCTTTGAATGCTGCCATATTGTCCAGCAAACAGAAAGAACTTCTGCTCCCCCAGGTTCTCAGGAGGTTCCCAGCTTCCTTTTCTTTATCACTCTTCAGGTAGTTTGGTTTATTTACACAAAGTTTCATCTCTTATATTGATACCAACTGGAAAGTAGCATTGACATGTAAAATAACACCAATAATTTCAACTGTTGGTACTTACATGTCTAGGTTTCAGTGCCCAGGTAACTGTAACGAAGATATTAATGATAAAACCAGAGACAGGATCAAGGACTACTGAGACTTTTTGTGCTTTACTCACTAGATCAAAGATATAGAGCAGCTGTAAATATGTAGGTCAGTGACATATGATATTTATTTTACTGGGCCTTCCATTAGTCCAGTTTTCTTTCAATCTTCTGACTGAAATCTGAGCAATGAACACTCTAGTTACAAATATCTTCTTTTTTGGGAACAGAGGTAACTATCGGACATGAGGTCTTCCATGAGTGTATCATTCTAGTGACTTTCAGGATGAACCCCATATGCATATGCCTCCTCTTGGAAGCTTGTGTTATTTGCTTGACTTGACTTTTGTGTCAGCTGGAATCTGATAATTTAACTGATAATAACTTGTACTGTTGCAGCTGTTTGTTTTCAAGTACTCACTCTGTGAAGTATTGTCAAAAATTTGTTGCTTCAAAGGTTATAAAGACCATAGTTCCTTGAGGTATGCTTTTTTTTTCTTTTTCTTTTTTCTTCTTTTTTCTGATGTTGAGAGCAGTTGCTATAATTTAACCTTTCTTGTGCCTGAAAGAAAGCTTGCTGAACTCCATTACTTTGACTTCAATGGCTTGACACAGTGCTTGGTCTATATGTGGACACGAAAAAAATCCTAATATTCTGCAAAGTGATTAGCTCTTTTACGTGATTGCCAATGTGACATTCACCCACAGACATCTCTACAGTTTCCTGAGATTAAGATCTTGGCCACACTGATTAGACTGGGCCAAGGATATAGGGTATCAGGTGGAATTTGCAGCTCTTTCCTTTTAATGAGTATTTTAATGAGGAATTTTCTTGTTCAAATTCTATCCACTGCCTTGGCATAAAAGTTCAATGCAAGCTTTCTTTTAAGGTCCACAAAGAATTCCTTAAAATTATGGTCAGATAGTTGCAAACAATGAAATTACCATCTCCCAGGTGAGAGGTGGCAACTTCTTGCATACATTTGTGCAGACCATTTCCAGAAACGGTTATTTACGATAATATATTTTATCTTGCATTGCAAGATGCAGGAAGCACAGTAGCTTTCAATTTCTGTAGTTCAGCTAAGCGTAGGTAAGTTCTTTAAATATGCATTAGTATCATTATAAATTCGATATATGTTAACATAAAAAATACTTATTGATTGCCTGGGACCTGTGACCCTACCTTTGGTAACCAGTGATACAGAGGCCTTAGAAATCTGACTCTGTTGCTGAAAGGAATGCACTTCAGATGCTTTTTTTTTCCCGTTCAGTTTTTTGAATTCCTCATGGTGCACTTTGCTGAAAATCTTCTCTGTGTTCCCCGGGAGTTGGTGCAGGGGGGATCTGTAAGCCTGTAGGACGTTGTGCTGCTCAGCTGAAGAACTCCCACTTCTCATGAAGCCCACCTCCTCCCCAGCCTCACTTGGCACCTGGACAGCAGCCACCCACATGTGGCACGTTAAAGGATTAAGGCCTTAATGACAATTTTTAAATGCCGTTATTAAATGGCGACTTCCATCCTGTAGAACACTTGAAAAGTAACATTTGTAAAACTGCTTCCTGAGCAGTATATTCCCTTTTCCATTATCTCATCTCTTTGTATGCTAATAAGAATTCTTCTTCCCTTCTACTCAGTCACTGCTTGAGCAGTTCAATACCGAATTAATGATTCTTCTGTGTTTTGGTCTGTCAAGATTTTACTTATATTTAAAAAAAAAATGGTATCTCAATAATTAATTACAGATAAATTATTGAGAAAGCAGCAGCAGATGCAAAGGAAGAGTGCTCTCTATCTAAGAGAGGTTTTTCAAACAGACATCTTTGTAATATCACAGATATATATTCTTTTAATATTCAGTTATCAGAAATAAATCAATGTTAGTCTAGCATTTTATGCTTTATGTGATACCACAAACTACTACAAAAAAATTAGCATTTGCTCTCAAAGTATATCCATAACCAATATGCACATCTGTTAAAATTGTCTCCCAAGAGAAAAATATACTAGTATATCCAGGCTACACTTCTGTGAAGAAAGTCCTGCATATTTAGGAAGCACAGCTTTGCTATCAGAGAAACTAAGTTAAGAGAAGACATATAATTTTGCAATTTTCTGCTGTTTTGAAAATGCTTATAGAATCTGAATGTTCACATACATTAGTAACAGCTCTGGAGCTCATTCAAGAAATTTACTGAAACTTCAATGCCTGCTGAAAGAGTCCTTAGCCAAAGTTTTTAGTATCTTTTCTGATGCAGGAAGAGCTCTTACTGAGCTTAGTATGTTCCTATGCATGTCTAAACCTCAGTAAGGGTTTGGATACCCAGTTTTTGCCCAATGTAATGTGCCTTATGCTAGCCCCCTTGTGAGTCACTGACCCAAGGAATGGTTCAGGCTGGAAGGGACCTCTGGAGGTTGTCCAGCCCAACCTCCAGCCCAAAGCAGGGTCAACTCCAAGGGCAGGTCAGGTTGCTCAGGGCTTTGGACTGAGGGTGCAGAGTCCACAGACTCTCCGATCCTGTGTTTCAGTAATTAATGTCTTCCACAGTGAAGATTTTTTTCCATGACCTTGTGATTGTTGTCCCTCATCCTTTCATTGCGCTTCTACAAGAGGAGCTTGGCTCATTTTCTGTAACCTCCTTTCAGGTGTGGAAGACAGCAACCAAATTCCTCCTTAAGCTTCTCACCCGCAGACCGAACATCCCCTGTGCTTCCAGCCTCCCTGCATGCAGGGATGTCAGCAAACCATGTTACATCTTGTATGTGACACATACACATACACAAGGCTGTGAGTATGGACTTTTACTGCAGCTCAAGTGACACACCCAGGTATCTCTGAGCTCTGAGCAATGTTGGCCAGATCCAGAAACTTATATACTTTTTTCCTAGATCTCTGAATAAGCCTGTATCAATATTATCTGTTCTCTGCTCTTTCGTACCTCTGCAGAGAACTGGCTTTGAAGGGCTAAGTGTGGCAGGGAGAGTCTTCCTCTTTAATGTGACTGTAAAATATTTAAGAGTTTAGACTAGGGAAGTAATTTCAGGGTCTATTTCAACATTACATCTCTCTTCATGAAGACACATCTTCAAAGAGCTGCTCCAAGGCCCAGGGATGCCAAAAAGAATATTTCCATTGACTTTTGTCTGCTTTGCTCTCTGTTCTAAAGAAAATCCAATTTTCAACTAAGCTATCAGCTGCATTTGGCATAAAACATGGGGCAATTTCACATCTCGGCTACCTCAAGGAGAGATGACTCCAAAGCTGAGCTTCTGTTTTCATGAAGAACAGCATAAAAAACAGGCTCCTTGTTAGCAACACAAAAAGCTCTGCATGGGGAAATGAGCTGTCTTTGGAAAGGGACAACTGATATTTTAGCCTCAGGATCCTTTTCTGTTCTAAAGGTCACAGCACAATTTTAAACCCAGAATATTGCAATGCATTTAAATATCTGAAGTCTAGGGTAAATAAGATCTACCTAATGTAAAACAGAAATGAAGAAATCACATCTACCTCCCTCATGCCAGAATTGACTCATCCCAGGAATAGCAATTCCAAGCAGTGGGAACATAAATCTGGCCTTTCGGTGCCATAACCTTGGATTTAAGACCTTTTTCATCACTGCACAGAGGGATGATAGTCTCTACAACAAGATGACTGGCTTAGTGGATGAGAGGAGAGCAGTGGATGTTCCTATGAGCATAGGATGTGACTTTCAACACTGTCTTCTATTAGGATCTCAGAAACAAGCTGGTGAAGTATAGGGCCAATAAATGGAAATGTTATGGGGTGAAACTGGCTGAATGGCTGGGCCTAGAGGGGTGAGACCAGCAGTAAAAAGTCCAGCTGGAGGACAGTGCTAGTAGTGTACTCCAGGGGTTGATATTGGCTCCTATACTGTTTAATATTTTCATTAATTACCTAGGTGATGGGACAAAGTGTACCCTCAATGAGTTTGCAGATGATACAAAACTGGGAGGAGTGGATACACCAGCTGAGTGAGCTGCCGTTCAAAGGGACCGAAGAAATGGATGGAGAAATGGGACAACAGGTATCTCATGAAGTTCAACAAATGAAAAGGCAGTGTCCTGTCCCTTGGTAAGAATAACCACATGCACTAGGTGGGGGATAACTGGTGGGGATGGAAATCAGCTCTGCAGGAAAGGCCCTGGCAGTCCTGGTTGACAGCAAGTTTAACATGAGCCGGCAATGTGCTTTTGAGGCAAATGACAGCCTGAGCTGCATTAGATGGAGTGTCGCCCGCATGTTGGGGGAAGGTGATCCTTCCCCTTTATTCAGCACTGTTGAGACACATTGGGTTGAGACACTGGGTCCAGTTCTGGACTCCCCAGTATAAGAGAGAAATGGACATACTGGAATGAGTCCGGCAAAGGGCCAAAAGACGATTTGGGGATTGGAGTATCTGTCACATGAGAGCAGCTGAGAGCGCTGGTGTTGTTCAGCTTGGAGGTGACAAAGCTCAGGGGGAACTTACCATTTGTATAAATAACTGGTGGAGGAGTAAAGAAGATGGAGCCAGACTCTTTGCAGTGATTTTCATTGACAGGATGAGAAGCAAAGGGCACAAACTTAAATACAGAAAATTCTATTTAAACATAAGAAAAATCGCTTTTACTGTGAGGCCGTTTGAATACTGGCACGGGCTGACCAGAGAGGCTGTGGAGGCTCCATCCTTAGAGCTGTTCAAAACCCAACTGGACACAGCCCTGAGCAATGTGCTGCAGCTGACCCTACTCTGAGAAGGCATCTGGAAGATCTCCAGAGGTGCCTGCCCACCTCACCCATTCTGTGATGCTTTGATTGGGGTATACAAAGGATTTTTGCAAGACATGTTAAAGAAAATGGTATGGTATCTAATGCCAAGTATCACCAAGGCCACTAGGAACTGATAAATCCTGACTACCACTGTGAGAGAAATTCAGAGCAAGACTTCACTGTAGCTGAGAATACGTGTTTATAACACAAAATTATGATGGGCACATGTTAATTGTTCTCCACCAAAATGCAGGCTTTTTTACAAATGTTTTTATCCTAGGAAAAACATCTTCATTAAAGTATTTGAACCTTCAAAACATGTCAGTCATTCTATCTGTAAGATGGTAAAACCAGTGAATTGCTCTCATGACTATTTCCTTACTAAAAAATCAATGCAATTGAAACTACCTCAGTATGCGTGTATTGACTTTTATTCCTAACACTGATTTAACTGCAAAGGCCTATTTAAATAGACATCAAAGCATCTACCAAGGAGTTCACTTAGCTCTGTAAAAGCATACAGTACTTAGAAGAGAATATAAGAAAATGGAAGAAAATACAGGTTTACAATGTAATTTATGATGGAAGTGTAATGGGTGCTCATTGTACTAAATCCTCCTGAAGAAAAAACACCTTGGACTTTGCCTGGAGTGAGAATAGGATGAAAGACAATGTTTTATTGCACTTTTGCCTAATAGAAGATGAGTGACTGAGTCACACCAGAAGTTTGAATCAGTATTGAATATGAAAGCTGGATCTGAGTCCTAATCTGATGTCTTCATCATAGAAAAGTCTTTCCTCATGCTATACAGAGAGGAGGGTACGCTGTATTCCAAATAACCTCTGGACTGTGCACTTGAGTTAAGGAACATAAAGGCGTGAACACCGTCGCTCGTGCAGCCGTGGAGTGGCATGAAGATAGATGGTGTCTGGGATGAGACGGGGCTAAAAGAAGAGAAGAGGCAGTAGGGTTTTTTCCATTGCAGTGAGTCACGTAAAGCAGGAATATGCACATAAACTGAAGATTTTTTCCTTTCTCTTTCAACTGCCACAAAGAAGCCGTTTCAGCAGCCACATAATTAAAGCAACCTGAGCTTCTCTCATGCACAGGGAGTAATTGTTTCATGCTTGCAGAAGGGAAGGCACGGATGTGTGCACGTGTGCACACACACGCACGATTAAAAATGGTTTAAAAATGTCATATTTGACTTCCTGGTTACTTTGACTATTCTCTTCAAAAATAGCTCTCATGAGTGCAGGCTGGCAGAGCTGTTCCTGCCTTGTTTTAAATGGGAAAACTCAATTAGAGTTTGAATCTGTTGCACTGAAATGGAATTGTCTCTTGCAGGCAGAGCTCGGTCATGGACACAGAGCAGCGTGAGCGAGAGGGCAGAGGAGGAGGCCGTGCCTGTGCGGAGGGCAGGTTGTGGGGGGCTCTGAGCTAGTTGGGACAGGGATTTCCCAGGTGGTGTCACTCTGGAAAGGGTCACTTCATTGCTCTTCTCCAAACAGTTCAAGGAACTGCTGCTTCTTGCAGGCTTTTGCTCTCCAAACCCCTCCATGCCTGAGGAGTCCTACTGGGTCTGGGGGTGGCAGGGAGCTGGCACCGAGCAGCTCACGGGCATAGGGCAGTGACTGGGTTCATGGGGACGATCTCCCTTTGCTTTGCCTTGCCCCTCTGGCTTTGAACAAATCTCCACCCTTCCCCAGGCTCTTTCCCTCGGGTTTAAGGATGCCATTTGTGTTCCTGTAGTCAAGAAATATTTGTGAGGATCTTGGCTAGGCTGGAGTTAAGGCACAGGCAAAATCTGGTTTTTTGGTGGCAGGTTCACCACAGGATACCCTCCTTTCCTTGTCCCTCCCAGTGTCCCCTCACAGTCCCAAGTGTCCTTGCTGCCTCCACAGCAGGCTGTTTCCAGCTGTGAGAAGAGACACTTCAATACTGCCTCTGCTGCTGGGAGCCCTGGGTTGGCCTCCACATTTTTCTCATCATCATGCATTGAGATACATGTCTAGAAATCACGGACTCTCCCCCTGCCTCTCTTATCTGGGATCTCAGCCTGAGCGTTACTTTCCATTTGCTCTTTAAGTCATCTGTGTTAAACTGCTCCTCATAAATAGCAGCTTCCAGCATGACTTCTTTCATCTGTGGCTTGTGTTTGTGGGTGAGAGGGAGAAAACAAGTCTAATTTACATCACAGCAGCTGGCTCCTCTGATCTGCCACCTGGGGACTTGGCCGATGGGGAATGTGTGTCTGCAAAACAGGCCGGACCTTTGCCCTCCCCGGCTGTGCCTGTCTCTGCTCTTGTCACCCTGCTGGCAGGGGTCAAGCGTACCCCTTCACCCAACCCTTTGGGACCTGCTGGACGCTGTTAGTGGATGTTATGGATTGCAAAGAGGATGCAAAATTGCGAAGCAGAGCAGGTTCCTCTTGCGAAACCTGCAGTGCAAAGATTCCAGTGTGTTCACAGAAGCAACCCAGGAGAACGGCTTGTGCACGGGCTGGATGGGGCAGTGGGGCCTGCTCCGATCCTCTGCCCCTACCCAGTTAGTAGGGGGTCTGGTAACCATTAGTAACCTATGCCAGTTAGTAACCAGGCCATAAAAATCTACCTGGAGGTGTCTGTGTGTACTGCATTGCCATTTGTCCAGGGGAGAAGGGCAATAATAATCAAACACTTCTACTGAATAACTGTTATCCTTGGAGAATCTGTTGCAGAAGCGGTCTTTAGGTCTCCCTTTGTGTATGTTGTGTGCAGATGAGACCCGATGGAGGTACAGGAGTTTTGACAGCCAGGCCTCAGCCACACACTCAGGGAGCCCTGGGTAAGGGTGAGTGCCCTGCACTGAAATGTTGGTTACAGCTTATCTGTTTTTGAGCAAGTTAATGCTTTAAAGCTCTTCCCTGCAGGCTCCTGCTGCTCTTGCACGCGTGGATGGATGCATGTGCGTGGTCTGAGTCGAGACGGTGTTGCATGTACTCAGGTTACCCTGCAGTTGACATGGGGCAGTTGAAATGCTCAGGCTGGGGCAGGCCAGGGACATTTAACAAACTGTGGCAGCTACTGTAATAACACTCTCCATACTCCAGGGAGACACTGCAGGGACTTTTGGCTTTTACCTGTTTTATTTTTTTTTTCTTGGTAGGTTGGGATTTTCTTTGGAGTCAGTTTCAAAAGAGCAGAGGAGAGAGTTCGGAAAAAAATGCCATATATGAATTCTGAAAATCACATTGTGGTTAGTAAAGGCAAGGCCAGTTAGCAAGGCAAGAGCTATGGCTCTGCAGCAGGGGGGATTTTCTGAGGAGGGCATTCAGAACAAGGCTAGTGGTTGTCTGTCACACTTTTGCAGGAACAGCGAGAAATACATCAATGCCAAAGCTGTGATGGGGCCAGCAGCTGCCTGATGTTCTGAGGGCTGAGTAGGACTCTCAGCAAATGTCAGAGCTTGTCAGTGAGAAGGGGAGATTGTTCTCACTCGAACAAGTCCCACAGAGACAGGCAGGGAAATTTTCTGGAAAAGTGTCCTGAGAATCACAGAATCATAGAATGGTTTGGGTTGGAAGGGATACCTTCCACTAGACCAGGTTGCTCAAAGCTCCATCCAACCTGGCCGTGAACATTTCCAGGGATGGGGCATCCACAACTTCCCTGGGCAACCTATTCCAGTGTCTCACCACCCTCAGAAAAACTAGCGGAGCTGTGGTGGCAAAAGGGTGAAGATGAAGAACAGCTCAGGCTACGGCTCCTGCAGTGAGAGCAGTGACTGCAGCACCTGGGAGAAACCCTAGGATGAGGGAGGTGATGGGAATGGGGATCAGGTCCAAGAGGGAACTGTTCCTGGTCACGCAATGCAGACACCAGCCATGTGGCCACCTCTGCCTGCAGCCAAAGTTTTAATGATCTCAGAAGAGAAAGAGCTAAAAGGAAAACAAAAGCTTTTCCTACTCTGAGGTTCTTTAGAAAGAGGTAAATACGACTCAAAAGAGAGGTCAAGCACTTCCAACATGGCATGTCTGTGAAGCACATCATCCCCCTAGCCAGGTTGCTGCCTGCTCTGCTGCCCTACGCCAGCTCGTTTCCTCAGCTAATGCTGCGCAGAGGCATCCCAGTCCCCCAGCTGAGTGAAGAAGTGGTGGCTGCGGGAGACTTCATTCCCATGCTGGGCCCAGGGAGAGGGGATGTCACCAGCCAGTGGTCATCAGCAGTGGCTGGTTAAGAAGGGCCAGGTGAGGAAAAATTCATCGCTGAGTGGAATGGCATGTGGTGGGGCTGCCTGTGTGCAGCCACAGAGCCCTCTTGTGTTGTCTGCTGGGCTGCAGACCAGCCAGAAGAGCAGTCTTTTCCTTTCGCAAGACCAGGGAGGGTAAAAAATGAATGGCTTAGGGTTGGGGTTTTTTTTTTTCCTATTAGAAGTTTTCAGCTTGTGGGTGTTTCTAGAAGGCAAGAATGGGAGGAATGATATGATCCCAGTCCATCTTCTCCGTGGGAGGAGGGGACATATTCCACACATCTTCTGAAGAGCCATACAGCAGGAAGGGGGATTTGTACTGGAGCTGTTCCCATGGTGTTACCTGTTATTAATTGGTTGATTTTCCAGACAGTATTATGGTTTCTTGCAGAAACCCCAGCCCCTAGGACTTATTGTTTCAGCCCAAAAAAATCTATAAAAAATTGTTTTTCTTACAAAAATCCCATTCATATTTTTTTCTGTGGGAAATAGACACTTTTTTTTTTTTTTCCCAAAAGTAAGGGGACAAAAACACCCTTTGGCTGTACTGTCTCTGAAAACTAAAAGTTCAGGCATCCTCCCTTCAGGCAATATTAAAGCCACAATGGGCTGTTCAACCCCACGTTTTTTATTCTGACCTATGCAATCATTGCTACAAAAGGAAAATTGTTTAGTGGAGAAGAAGAAAGGAGATACGGTTTTACCAGCCACCTCTTTCTTCTATAAAATAGGGCTTATATTTCCTCCCTTCTGTAGTGCTCTGTGCTTTGCTCCTGCTCCTGCAAAACACCTAAGTCTCTGCCTAAGCTTAAGGCTGCAAATAAGCCCCTTCACTGCAATGTCCCTTTAGGGGAAGCCACCTTAGGCACAAGGGCTTTGTGCAGCGGAGGCTGATGAAGTACCAGGGAGCCCTGCGCAGCAGAGTCCCCAGGGAGACAATACTGTCTTTCCTTGGCAGTCATACATTGCTGGGCAGGTTCCCAGAAACCACGAGCAGCATATTATAGGACTTTTTTCCTTACAATAGCACAGGTATGCTTGTCTTTTTAATGGTTTCAAAAAGTGTAAAGCCAGAAAGGACTATTAGATCATTTTAATTTCCTCGCTGATGGTTTTGTGTAAAGTCTTCCATTAAGTAGGCATTAATCTCCAGCAGATACCACCAGCAAGGAAAAAAGACGCTATCAAAGCTAAGAACCCTTTAAAACTGCTGTGGGAGGAAAAAAAGGGTGGAAAATGCTTATCAAAATATGTCCCATGGTGCAGAAAAAGGTAAATGTTGTCCTTCCCTGTGTCTGCACTAAATTGCAATGAATCTGAACAGAGAGAAAATTATTTCCTGCATTCAGATCCAATGGTCTCCAAGACCCTGAGAATACAAACAAGGAGTGTACGACTCAATCATCCAAATACAGTGCAAGGGAGGTCTTGTTTTCAATCACGTCCATAAATGGCAAACAGAGCTGTATGTCAGGATCTGTTCTTTTCCTATTTATAATCTGTCAAATAGACTCTTCTTGTATATGTCTAATATGTTCATGAGGTTAGAAGGAAGTTATGAGAGGTTAGGAAGCTGATGTATGTTTTGGAATTTCCTATCCACTTTTCCTAATAACTCAAGATGTTCTCAAATGAAATAAAATCATTCCAACGATGATGCTACGTATGTGTCAGCTTCTATTTGAATAATGTATCCTATATTTTTAATGCTTAGGGTTGGATTTTTGATAATTTCTTTTTCTCAACATTGCTGCCAGCATGATCCTATTTGATTTCAGTGTTGGCAACAGAAATGTAAGAAAGAGGACCTGTTTTAGCTGTACCTTCAGTTTACCTTGATGCCACTTTTGACCTGAGCTGTTGCATTAGCACCTTACCAAAATATTTGGGTTGGAATTATTTATTTTTTTTAAAAAGGTCTTCCCTTCAAAATTTAAGTCATTTAGTTCATGAAAATACTTTTACTCATTGCAGATTTGGGAAATACTGTATTATTTCAGAACAAAGCTCACAGGTCTCTTTCTTCACCATCCTCAGAACGTGTGTTCATAAAAGACTGGAAAGTATATAGATTTGAAAAACAATCATAATAGCTGTGTGTTATTGCGTGACTTTTTGGTGTTGCATTGCTGTGCCAAGACAAAGAAGGTGCTGCCCAGTGCATTCCCTGGTATAGCTCCCATTACGCTTTTTGGTAGGAGACAGATGCTTAGCCTGGCCCATGGTAGATACAATTAATATTTCATCCATTTACTGATTGCCTCTCTCATTGTCTTCTTGCAAAGCCACCCCTTCTCCTACTGGCTGTAATTGAATTGTCTGTCTGTATTAGGTTCTTAGATTCACCATATGTTCTCGGTCTAATATTATTTATTTGAGATTAATGGTAACAACAGCAAGACCGAGTGAATGCAAAGCCTATAGGAGCGGTGATCTTGTTGTGCCAGATGGTGTTGTAGCCATCCTGAAAGCTATCAGGTAGGTGTTACAGACACTTACATATTCTTTACTTTTTGAATTTGAGGAAAATTTAAGAAACTGCTACAAGATGATCCCTAAAGCCTTCCAGTCCAGAGAACGAGAGAAGTGTCATTTAAATGGACAGTCGGGGAAAGAAGCTGAAGTTCCTATGCTATGATTCTCAGATATAAGGTAAGTCTGTAAAAATGCCACAGATTTTCAGGACTTATGTCTGAACATGAATTTTGCTTCTCTGACCCTAATTATCTCTGTCTTGGGAATTTTTTCATGGATTACTTATAAAAAAAGGGTGTTATTTGCAAGCTATGCTGTCTGTTCCATGTTACCCTTGCCAGAAGGTGTCTCACTTGCATGGTCATTGCAAGAAACTGTATGTTCATTTACTCTCTATGAGATATCTTTAGGTGCACTGCATATTGCTAGTTTGGTTTAAGATGATGTATTGCAACCGTTCAGCAACATGATTAAGAGAATATATTAACCTAAACTGGGTATTGTGGGTGCAAGACTTGAATAAGCACCGCACATCTCACAAATGCTAGTTAGCAGCAGAAAGACTTTTTCAAGGGAGATTATGTTGAAAAGAGAGAAAGCCAACAAAGAAAAGGGAAAAAGAGAAAAGGAGGAGGACAGAAAAAACTGACTGGTGAAGGGAGAGAAGGCTGTGTAGAGGGGGAGTGATTGACAGAGCTGAAGGAGACGGGAGATGATGGGAGTTCGTGTACCAGAGAGAAATAGGGCAATGGGGGATTGCAGTCTGGCTAGGAGAGGAGACGCCTGTAGAGGGAGGAGATCTCTGGTTAGAGGAGACGATGTAAGCAGGAAAGAGGGAACAAGTGTCTCAGGATCCTCCTAACAGCTCTGCTGGTGGTCACATCCCTGCTGGATGTGGTGGTCCTTTACCCAGCTGGATCCCGCCCATGTGAGATGTTCTCCCAGGGCTGAGCCCTGCCCTGACAAGAGCCTCTGTAGCTCCAATTACAAATCAATTAACTCAGCTGAGAACAGGAGATAGGATGGAATGAGGGGGAGAGAGAAAAGCATAGCTAAGAAGTTGCTTTAATGAATTTGGCTTTCCTCAGTGAAGTTTTGAAGACATGAAAGATGTTTTCCAGGAAGCAGGAAGGTTTGCTTAAGGAATGGATTATTCAGAGCTTAAAAAGTGCTGATTACAAATTGCTCTGCGTATGCTTTAGGTTGTTAAGTGTAAAGAGCTCTTAATAACTAAGCTAATAAACTAAGTGTTTCACCTTGATATTTTTATTTATGTCTTTGGAAATATGCTACTTTGCTGCATAAATAGCAAGGCATATTTCGTCTTGGAACAAATAACAAACACACTTAAAGGTTTCTTCATCATAGCAAGAAGTGAGGATTTTTTTCATTTATTTTGTTGTCCTTTGGTATCTTTCGTGTTTCACATTGTCCACCAGTGAAGTGGACACAAACTTTACCTGCATGATCTTTGTGGAGTATCTAGCAGATCTCTGATTGCGTCCAAGTGACACGTGAAACCTGCCAACGCTGATGGGGAGGGAGGTGGCACTTTTAAATGTGGATTAATTTAAAATGCTTTAAGATTTAGAATGTTTTTAAACAAAACCTTCTCTGGTTAACTTGATTCCTTAATGCCAAGTGAAAGCTCTTGCCATCTTCTGTTTCAAAAGCAGTTCAAAGACTGAGATGCAAATAAGACCTTTTCCTGAGAAGATGAGAGTTTAAAGTGAGTTTCCTTTGTTTGGTGGGCAGAAAAATCTCTTGACAAAGCTGTAACCCAGCTACTCTTAATGCCTCTACCCTGAGGCAGGCAGGGCCTATTTTAACTGCACTTATTGATCTGTTTAATGAAAACAATTACGATAGCATTCGTGAGCCTTAAAAAACATAAGCAAAGATAATTTGCATACTTCACTTAATTCAATAAGTTTGCTGGGGGGGTGTAATATGCCTCTTGGAGCGTAGCTTGTGGAAATAATCTTGGTTTACACTGCTTGAGGAGGCCCTGGTAATGTATTTAATAATAAAAAGAATAAATATAAGGCTCAGCAAACTACCTGGTTTACACAGTGTCACAAAACCTCTGCTCTCTGCTGTCATGCACACCAGCCTCGGCTGCCCCCAGACCTCCTCCAGCCCCATGTCTGCAGGAGGAGAAGGAGCAAGTGCCCCCCTGTCCTCCTCCTTTCTGTTGGGATGGCAAATCCTGTAGGCAGGGACCGCCTCTGGCCGGCTCTGCACAGCACCCGCTAGAAGGTGCTGGGGCTCTCAAGCACTATAGTAGCACAAATAATTTTATGTAATGATTTCATTTTGTTTCCAGTCCCGGGCTTTGTCCAGAGACTCACGGTGGAACTATTAGGCATGTCTGGAATTGTTATGAACCTCTTTCCCCAAAAGTGATTTATCTGACTGAGGATAATACAGTGTAATTCCACGCCAGCCTCTGACTATTCTTCTAAGACAGCTCAGCTCCTGTCTCTCTGAAAACCAGCTGAAGGTGAATAGGAGCTGGACTGCTCTGAAAACAGCCACTGCCCCTTCATGCTGGGCTGGTATTGTAGAAAGCAAAGGCATGTTGCCTGGATGTGTGTGTTGTGTACGCGCCTCTAGTACCGACCTCCTGGGACGTCCCCAGCTGCTCATGGCATTTGCTGCATTTTCAGACCCTGACAGCACATCATATCAGAAATGAAAGGCCCAGGGGATCGAAAGTCCCCAAGACACCAGGAGCAGTGGCAAAACTGCATGTATGTATGTTCATCTCACCCTGTTCTGTTTTCCCCAGCTTTAAAACAAAGTTTCTCCTTCTCTTTGGAAAGGATGGGGCTGATGAACAGCTGAGTGTCTGCAGCGCCTTTCCAAGACTGTTGACTACTATGAGAGCTGGCTGGTTTCCCTGAGTTGCCTTTCTGAGTGAGGAAGATCTCATTAGAGCAACCCCTGCAATGCTGATGGGGTCTAAGCAATGGATCGATCTGGCCAAAGAGGCTGCTAGGAGCATCTCTAGCATGAAAGAAGGGGAGGAATGTGATACAGTAAATGCCCAGGGAATAATATTATTCTGAGCTACTCTGTGAATGAAACAATAGAGGGGACCAGCTTTGCCTTGCTGAAGGAAACACGTGGGCCTGCAGGAACAATTTAAAAGGGCTGGACTTTGAAAAATATTCTGCAGCTGAGCTGAGAACGAAAGCCAGTGTTGGGCTGACCATCTTCTTTAAGCTCCTAGCTGTCTGTGTTAAAATGTCTTTCATACTTCAGTTCTGAAAGCCTTCCTGTGCAAACACTAAACCTCTTTGTCACTGCCCTAACTCCGACCACCACACACGGCCTATTTTCTGCCATTCAAGCGGTCTGTCTGCAGAAGAGGATGGAGCCATCCCTGCTGGAGTTTAGTCCAGCTGCTCTTCTGACCTGGAGCTATCACCACTGCTGCACCGCTCTGTGGCCAAAGCCCATGCTGGGAACTGCCAGTGAATTTCACATAGCTGACTGATGTGGCAAAGTGGTGGGTTTTGGGATGTGCAACTTTGTGTCCTGTCTCCCGGGCTCGCTGCCTGGCTGAACCTCAGAAGCATAACGCAGAAACATGTTGTCTTCTTTGGGGCTTTGTAGGTTCCACATCCCAACTGCTGATAGCAAAAAGTGAGGTAATTTTAGGCACTGGGCATGAGTAATTGCAAATTCTTATTCTCTGCATATGTACTGCGAACACTGAAACACTAAACTGCTATTCAGAAGTACCTGGCTCCAGCCAGAAATGATGAAGACAAGCATGACAATGATCAGAAATGTATTTGTGGACAGACGCTCAGTCACTAGATGAACTCCCTCTGTAACTAGTGGTCTTGAAATCCTGTAGCTTCAGTGAACTTTAAAACAGGCCTTTTTAGGGCATCCTGAAAATAGCGGCCTCTGGCGAGAAAGATCCTCATTTGCTGCAATGCCCAGCGCTTGGCATATAACAGCCTCAGCAACCCAGAAGTCTCCCTGCTTGACGTGCAGCAGGAGTACCTTTCTGCATTATGTGCCCTTCAACATGGCCTGACTGATGCAGTCCAGACCCCCCGTGTTTCTCTTGCCAGAACATGTGAATATATCTGATAAAAATTAACATTTGGGCAGAGCTCAAAAGCACATGGAAAATACTAATTTTTTGCTTCTTGAGCAATTTTGTATTCAAATTCTTGTACCTTCTTCCTTGCATACAAGGCTGCTCCTGTGACGGGACTACTGGGCTTTTACCCAGTGCTCACTAAGGGGAAGCCTGGTAGATGGGCTCTGTGCTGGATGTTGCCTCCACCATCACTGAGAGATGGAGGCTGTAAGGTGCAGGGGTGTGTGGATAAGGGTAAGAGAGCCACTATGAAGAATGTCTACAAAAGGACATTCATACTGGCAAATACAGAGAGCATCCTTTCTTCCTTTGCCCCAGCCCTACGCTGAATGAATTTAATGCCCTGCAAAATACCCTGGTAGGTGACTTGGTCCAACAGTTGTGCTGGAATACCACGCTATCAAATTTGGGATATAGATTTCTGGGACCATGAAAAGCAGAAGAAAACTTTAAAAATGTGATTGGAGGCAGAAAATTCAGAATCTTAAGCTCAATCAAAGAAGCATGTCTGGGCAATTAGTGAGTGCCAGTAGTCTGCTCTTTTGAAATTGAGTGCTATCTTAGTGGAACAGACTCTGCTTTAAAGCAGGTAAAATGTACGACCTCAGAAACACTTCACACTGACAGGCATGAGCTATGTGCAGATTGGTAAAATCTGTCCATGTTTTCCCTAGTGTTTTTCTTCAGTGTAAGCATTTGTTCTGCTTTTGCTTTAATTAGTCCCTCATAGTGCTACTCTGACAGACTAAATTAGGTGTCAGTAATAATATACTTTGTAAATGCCATCATTTTTTCTGTACAGAAATTCTCCATGCTCAGGTTTCCATGTCTATTCACTGCCTGTAATTATATAATAATCTTCTAGAAATAAACATGCAATAGTGGCTAGATCTTAAACTGTGCCATTTCTCAGTTGTTACTGATGGGGTGCGAGTGGACAGCTAGCCCTGAGGACAGTAAGTCTGCTCCTCAGTCAGGTAATAGAAATGTTTAATATGGGGGATAAGGAATAGCAATTAGCAATAATCTATTTAGAGCTGATCCATTTATTTAGAAGAGATGATTGTAAAGTGCAGGCGCTGAGAGTTTTTGCAAACGTTTTCCTGCCTGCTGGGTTTCTTAAGCTATGATCTTCAACACTATACCCGAATCCTCTGTGCTGTTCGTGTACCCTGCTTAGGGGACAAATTCAGTTCAACCCAATTCCTTTCCTCTGTTTGTGTGAGCTTTGGCTAAGACACTTGGTGTGTTTCAGATTAGAGCCATTGTGTGAATCAAAAGTCTAGGGTGTGAGCTTGAGCATGAGTTCAAGTTGCAAGCTAACACAACAGGTGCCAAGTGAGATTTTAAGATCTTTATAACATTGACCACAGAATTTCTTGTGATTACACCTGTTTGGAGTCCAGCAGATCATGTCTTCATCAAAGCACAGCTTCTATATCTGTTCCTGTCTTAACCAGAAGACAATAAGAGACAGAGAGCCCACCAACTCCCTTTGCTGATTGTTCTTATCCCCGGCCACCCTTACTTTTAAATAATTGTGTATGTTTTACTGATGAGACAATAGTGAACCACTGGAAAACAGAACAATATTTGATCCGTATTTGCAGCTTGTAAAAAGCAACGCCTCTCCTTTTTACCAAGGAACAGCTGTTTCCTACTTCAGCAGATGTTTTGTAGGAAGATGAGGAGTATAATCTTGTTCCTAACCAAAGTCCTCTTTCTGGTTAGATTTTCTTGTAGCTGACAATGCAAAAGGTGGAAGTGATCACCGTGTGCTGAGACTTCTCTGTGCCATTTCAGAGAGAGACGCAATATAGGAAGAAGTGGACCATATGCTTTTCATCAGTAAGTTTCATAGAAAAGCATTCTCTCTTTCTCTTCATACTCTATATACTTTGAATTTAGAAATTCATACACAGAATTTAGAAAATTCTGGGTAAATAGCAAGTCAAACCACTAGGTTTTGTCTGTTTTCTTTTTCTTTTTAATCCTTGTAAAAAACAGAGATATGTCTTTTTCTGTATTCTTTTTTTTTT
>VYZM01016463.1:164835-236654 GCA_013398915.1 Dromas ardeola | reverse complement strand
TTTTTTTTTTTTTTTTTTTGCTTTAAAACCAAATTCAATACCACAGGGAAATAAGACAGGAGTCACATTTTTTGCTCATATTTTGTAATATCTTGTTCTAAAATTAGCTGCTTATGAGACTGTTTCAAAATATTCGATATAAATGGGCACTCTGTAGAAATAATGGACTTAAATTTGTCTAGTGGGCCGTTGCCTGAATAGAGAGAAAGTCTTATTGTGGTTTCTCAGTGGTGGCTGCATTCTCAATAATGAAATGTGAAGAACAATTTTCTTACCTTGCATTTATACAAAACTTAACAGTAGAAAAATGAGAAACTTAAGAAAACTTCCCAAACAACCATTCTTCAAACCTCCCAAGCATCAGAGAGCTTTGCAGATCAATGCCATTATTATATGAATGAGAGGACTTCAGAAAACCATCAGATACAAGGAGGTCTATAGTTTGTGGCAGATCCTATTGGAAATGAGCATCCCTTATCCCTGTGTGACTCCCTATGTTTTTCAAAGGGTGTAGTTTCAGAGGTCTTTGGGATTCAGCATTTATGATGCAATCTGTAACAAAACTCAGCATGGGAACTGCAAGAAGGTATTTAAGTAGTTGTCAGAAACTGGTTTAAAAAGCATTTCCTGAAGGTACAATCACTTCTGGCACCAGAGTAGAAACACTTATGCATATTTCTGCACCCTGGGGCAGTTTTCAAGAATGTAGCTAATGTTAAATCTGAACTCAAAGGGCTTTAATTTTTCTGTTTGATGGGGAGCACTCATTATGCAAATAAGATAGCCTTTGGGCAGCTGTCTATTTTCCAAAGTTTTTTTCTTTTTTTGGAGGGATGCTAGTTTAAAATGGAAATTTCCACACTGAAGTTACCTATTTAGTCACAGCTTTTTAGTGTGCCTGGAAAACGTGAAGTGGAACACAATCAGATACAAGCATGATTGGTAAAGCCCCATCCCGGCATAAAAGGAGCCTTGTTTCAGTTTGGCACTGTCAGTGTTGTGACTACTCCTAGACAGGGAAATTGCACCAACCTCCACTCGTCCTTGACCTCATGGCACAGGTAAAAAGTCCTTGATTATTTCCATAGCTGGCCTCTGGTAGCCAGCTAAATCCCATCATTCTTCCCGACTTCCCTCCACACTAGGCTTTTTGGAGCAGGGACGGTTTGGGTGAGGGTTTTCTCAGTAGCTAATCTCTGTACTCTGCGTTACAGTACTCTTGCTGCCCTTCTGCCATTTGATGTTGTAGGAGGGACCTCAATCCAGTCTTCCTGGACAGCATTTCCCGTGTGGCAGTCCCATGGAGAGCGGTGGGAGACACGGCCATGTGAGAGGTAGGTGGACATTTTGGCCTATTCTGTCCTACAGTTTTCCCATCTGGTGGATTCCATGGCTTTCCCGAATGCGGGCATGCATCCAGGCAGGCTTTGTCAGTGCAATTACATAAGGTAAGAACATGGTCTTTGGTAAGCAAGGGCCTTATTCATCACTAGCAATGTCAAAGAATTAGTCAGAAGAGAATCTGAGGACATGTTCTGCACTTGGGTAACTCACGTGCCATGACCAAAGCCAACGGAGCGAGAGTATTTTATATCTGCAGAGATTTTTTTCTTCTGCTGATACTTTTCTTCTTCCCACACCACAGCCTCAAAAATCTTATGGAGGATTCATGGGTTTTGACCCCCATCACCACCTCAAAGTCTAGGGGCCTATAAGAACCAGGCTTTAACCTCTGGGGAAAAGGCAGACCATAAAGAACATGTAAAATTGAAAACCAAGAAAAACCTTTTAGTAATTTATTTTAACTTATTCCGCATTGACTGCTTTGTCTCAGAACATGGAGGCAAGAACCTGGACAGGACCTCAGAGGGGGTCTGGAGCAACCCCTCCCTGGGAGCACTGGAGGAAAAGAACCAGCCTCCCCTTTACCGTTCTTCTTGTTTAGATGAAATAGTAAATTATCTGACTTGGTACCTGTGATACACTCAGATGTTTCCTCCCCAGTCTGAGTTTTGTTACCAAGAGCCCTCATTGCTCGTGTTGGGCTGGAGGTAAAACATCTGTTTCCCGACATCCAAAAGGGATTTGTTGTGCAGTATTAAGGAGAGCTTTCATTGCTGAGTTTGGCTTGCTTAATTAAGTAACAGTTTGCCAAATGCTTTGGATCCATCTGGAGGGAAGTTTCTCCTGAAATGGATCTCATTATCCTAACAATGCAAACCAACCTGGGTGAGCAAGGGCCAGGGGAACCAAACCTCATCCGTAAGGAAGATGCATGACAAAAGATGGGCAGCTTGCTGAGGGGAAGGCAGGTGGCTCTTGTAGGTTGAGTGGGAGCTCTGCTCTCCTGGGGAGCGGAGCAACAGCAGTGTAAGTGCTGAGGCTGACAGGAAAAGTTAGTGGAAGTGCTTTCCTAAGTTGCCGGGCACAGCTGCAGCACAGTGCTTTGCCGTGCTTGAAGCCTTAGTGTTGCTGAGCTTGCAGCTGGAGGTGTTGAGCTGCAGAGCCAGGCAGGGAAAGCTGTACAAAGAGAACTTCATTTTTCATCCATCTCTGTAAAATGATCGGGGTGCGTGGTATCAGGACTCCAGGCTTTCAAAAATTTGGGATGAAGTTAAACAATCCTGGGACACTTGTAGATGAAGAGCACACAACTAGTTGCTGAGCAGCCTGGCATAGGGATGTGGCTCGGTCTCCCTTCTTCCCAAGCACTCTGCTTGTCACATGCTGCTCGTGGTTGTGTCTAAGGGTGGTCAAAGTTATTAACTCCCAGTTGCCTCTAGTTAATCGCTGCGCAGAGGAACATCAGGGCAGGGCCCTCAGAAGCGTGCCAGGCAGCTCCCGGGGTAATGGTCCACAGCATTCCCTTCACCATTGAGGCTGCTTTCCGCTTGGGGTGAGGACTATTCTGCTGTGCCGCTTTCTGCTTAAGGGGTCTTGCTCCTTGTTTTTTAATGCCAGGAACAACCTGAGTACGGTGGTCAGAGTGGCTTTCTGTGTTGTCAAGCATATTTTGGAAGGAAGGAGTGCTGTTACCTTATCAGCAAATCATTTGCCACAGGCATTTTGTTCATCTGCTGCAGAGGACAAAGTGAGCTGTGGGGAAGGCTGCTGAGGGAGTTGTGGCTGGGTGAACCAAAGCTGATTGCTTCATGCAGTGGAGGTTTTCTTCTCTCTGCCATCTGGATCGTGTTTGGTACGGTTGTAGGACCCTTTGATTTTCCTAACACTTGGAAAAAATAGATCTTTAAGGAGGGACAACAAGCAAACTAAATCAAAACATATTTTCCCAAAATACACATAAACTTCCCCTTCCAGTAAGAAAATACCCTAAGGACATTGGATCTCAGCACTAAATCCAAGCCTTTGGAAACAGCCTGCATAAGACAAACAAGTCAAGAAGTAAACCCCGCTGTCCTGCCAAGGTCAACCACGTGTTTCTAGTGCCTTCATTCTTGGAGGCAATGCTGGGGTCACCAGGACTATCCATGTTCCCGTGGCATTTCAGGAACAAGCCAGGAGGAGAGCTTGGACCAAGTGCCACCTAACCTGCTGTCTCTACAGCTGAACAGGTGCAAATCCTACACAAGCTGGGTCTTCTCTGTTTTTGACTAAACAAGGATGGAGGGTGTTTTCTTAGCTGGGGTGCATTATTATACTGGCTCAAATAAAAACAAAGCTGTGCTTTCTGTTTATGAAAGTACACTGCAGGCTTCCTTCACTCTCCCTGCTAATTTTATTCTAACAGAACACCGGTGACTTTAGGGAATTTCCTGGTGTCACCACAGAATCAGACACTAATGCTGCCAATTTACACATGAAAGGGACAAGTACTGACCTAAGGTGCCATATAAAGAATGGTTACAGCTATGCTTTAGGACTGGGTTGGTATTTTCTCTTTCTTTTCAGAAATGAGTTGACAGCGCTAACGTTGGTGACCAGACATCACACAAACATGCCCTGAGTTTCACTGTGCATCCATAGCCCGCCCAGGAAAGCTCCCTTCTGTGCAAAAAGCCATGAAAGAGGATTCAGAGACATAAAGACTCCATTTGAAGAGACAGAAGAGGTGTTCAAGAACTGTTTTTGTGATTTTCGTTTTGAACAGAACCAGGTGCTTGATTAAAGGCCCAGCAGCTGGCATTTCAAAAGCCACAGAAGGGTCCTGACCTATCTACAAAGTACAGTGAAAGAGAGAAGAAGAAAGGATGCCAGGGAGTGGCTTCATTTTTCCTTTATGCCAAGAAAACATCCTGGTGTGATGGCTTCTAGAAGGTTATTGGAAAAGGTCCTCTGAAGAGGTGAGGTGGATGACAGTACTATAAGAGGAGACACTGACCTTGTGTCCCTTATCTGGGACTTTACAGAACCCAGGAACAATTGCACAGAGATACTCAGTGGCATTCGACATGAGTTTTCATCACTCCTCAGAGAGTCACAGATGTACCTGGGGTCACATTTCTCTCTTGTGGATGAAATAAGCCTGTGATAGCCAGATAGGAATTGCAAAGATTCCGTTTTCCAGGTAGCAACGCTCATGGTGCCGAGACCTTATGGAGTGTTTCATGCAGGGTATCAACATTCAGGTTTTTTATTACCTCCTGTGCAACAATGCCAGTGCTGTGGGCAAGAACTATGGGCAGTTATCTCAGCTGAAAATCAGAGCCATGCTGCAAAATGGGATGAAGATAGTAAAGCCCATTTCACAGAGGTCAGGAATTAAACTCTGTAACTTGACTGTCAAAGGGAATCAAGCTCCTGCTCCAGTGCAGTATGATACAGAGCTGTGGTACATGGGCAACCTCATCACGCTGCCAGCCACAGACATCTGGTAGGTATTTCCCCGTCTTTAACTCTGCTGCTCTTCTGAGTGTCCTCACACAACTTTTTGAAGTTACTGAACTGGCAAATTCTGCTTCTTTGGGTGTTTCTCACTCTCTCGGCAGCCCTAGATGTGAGAACACTGTGACTGCTACAGGATGGGCCCATATGCTGTACAGCAGATATCGCTCCCAGGCAGCTGGGATGGGTTGCTTATATGCTGTGAAGGTTTCTATCCTTTGCCAGGAAATGTCAACTGGTGCTTGATTTGTTAAAATGAAAATTCAGAATAAAATTCAGCAAAGGAAATAAAATATTTCATGAGTAATTTGAACATCAGCTATAATAAAATGTACTACTTTTAAAATGAAAAATCAGATGCTTTCACCTATTTGCTCTCAGGCTCAATTTCCCAAGTTTTCACAACTGCAGATCTGAAAAAAACCAAACCATGTTTGCTTTTAATACATTTGAAAGTCCAGAGAAAGACTTTAAGCTGAAACTCTAAAATAATTTTAGTGAAATTACTCCAGATTTATAGCTGAGTTCAATTCCTATTTCCTTTTCAGGTGTATTTGCTATATGCCATTACAAGAGACTTTAAAAAAGATGTAAATCTTTTAATCTCTTTTTTTTTCCCTTTTCCAGGCAGAATTTAGTATTTATGCTAAATTGCCAGCAGTTTGTATAAGGTAAGTACGAATTTGAACTGATATTTAGCTTTAAAAATCCAGCCAATATTTGTGTAAACGACATCATTTAAACATAATATGCTCAAATCCCATTGTTATTTGTAAGTTGAGCAAGTAGTAGATGGGTCAAAACTGAGGTAAATTGTAATAACGTCACTGAAGTTGATTGAACTTGGGCTCATTTGCTTTAGATATGATCCAGTCCATTTTTCCCTTTAGCACTATATTGCACTACTTTCTTTTCCATGACACTTCTTATGCTGGCCTCCAAATTCCTTTGAAAAAAAAAAAAAAAAAGAAAAAGAAGGGTTTTCTGCATCCTCTCTGGTCATAATTTCTATGGTAATCTCATGATTTTTCTCATCATTAAAAAAGCCATGAAAGCTGCACCTTCCCCTCCCCTCCCGTCCCCTCTCCTCTCCTCTCCTCTCTCCTCTCCTTTCTTTTTTTTTTTTTCCTTTTTTAAAATGATTTAAATTCAAGCTATCGCAAACCCAACACTGGGCAAATATTAAACAACACACAGAAGAAAAACGCAGTGACTTGGGTGGTGTTTGCAGTTTTGGAGCTAA
This sequence comes from Dromas ardeola, assembly GCA_013398915.1. Classification (NCBI taxonomy): domain Eukaryota; kingdom Metazoa; phylum Chordata; class Aves; order Charadriiformes; family Dromadidae; genus Dromas; species Dromas ardeola. The sequence goes on along the minus strand of VYZM01016463.1, from coordinate 230,569 downwards.
AAAAATGCATTCATGCTTTGTGTAAAGGATTAAGCACTTGATCCTGTTTTCATGGTGTCAGTGGGAGTCCTGCCACCATTCAACAAGGGAGGGATCAGATCCTTAAGATATTTGATGAAACGGCTCGTCCAAGGATTGTAACTTTCAATACACAAAAGCACACATAAACTGTGGCCAAAATCAACTCAAAATAAAATACCTGTCTCTGGTGACTAAGATCCTGCTTTGAAACTGGGGCTGTTATGTGTAAATGACTGAGCAGGTTCAGTAGAGAGGGCACAGAATGATATTTTCCCCAGGACTATTTGCTGAAATGTTCAAATTTTGCTACACGGAATAGGCTGATCTGCAAAGATACTGATAACCCAGGAACAGAACATGCAAGGCCAAGGGACTTAATGTGGATCTCAAGTCGGGAGTCAAGTCGCTCATAATCTGTCCCTTACCCCTTCATGGCCCACAGAGACCATAGGATGAAGCTCTCTGCCTCTCTAATCCATAATCCAGAGCAGAAATCTCCCTGGGGAAAGGGTACGATCAAAAAGCTGAGAATGAGCCTCTTTTATAGTTATTTTCTGGCTAGCAACCCGGACCAGCACTTTTCAGTGTATTGTTCCCAAAGCAATCAGAACATGCAAACAATGAAAAAACAATAGACAGTGTTCTCCAGAAACCTTCTCTGTCTCATATCTCCCTTCCATCCTGTGCTCCGCTTCCCCACCAATTACACAATGCGAACACTTGCTTAAAGTCATCTCCCCCAGTTTTGTGAAAGGTCTCAAAATCAAGGGCTGATCTTTACATCCCTCTTTCTGTCTGTCAGATTCCAGCTGGCTGAAATCTCTCAGTCCTACAGAGGCAAGAAATGGTTAAGACGGCTTCAGTCTCATCTGGCCCTTTCTGTTGGCTTTCCTCATCTAAGCCAGGGAAAGTCAGATCCTTCTGGGAGGTGATTGTTAGCAAACAGCAGCAGTAATGTCTACTGTGTACTGTGACATCTGATGCTCCTGCATTTCCTCAAGGTGTTTGCATGCTGTAATGTCATTGCTATGAGGAAGAATGTGTTTACAGAGAAACCTTGGCACACCATTTGAGTTCTCAAATTTCCTTCTCTGAACTCCACACCTCTCATGAAGAACCAAACAGGAAGGGGAGCAGCTGCATGTCTGTAAGGAACATTACGGGAGTCTTTCATGTTGCTTCTAACAAGTGCCAATCACCTCAAAAGAGATGGCTGTGTATTAATATCCTGTATTCAAACTCTGTTGGAGATTACCTTGGTTCATGGCATGTCAGCCATAGTTGTAAGAGTCTACAGCACATCACCTGGCATCTGGACTGCTTCATCTCAGTAGGTTTAGTTGTATGCCAGCGTTGTTCCCAAACTGACTTGCCATAGGGTCAAATGTGAGTCAGAGCCAGAGCGGTGGGCAGGAGGGACCAAGAGCACAGCTTCTGGCAGGGAATATAAGCTTTACCCGGTCCTGCACCCTTAGGTTAGCCTCTGGTGACAGAGGTCACTGCTAGGAAAATCCCCAGTGCCGGGAGGATGGATCACAGTTGTTAATAGGCCTTTTGTAACTCTGAGCCTTTTATTCTGTATGTGTTTGTGCTAAAAGTTCAGATGCCATAATATTTTATTGCACATGAGACAGCATGTAATAAACACTTTTAGCACTGCAAAAATTCAACAGTAGCCCATTGGTTATAAGTAGAAAATGGGGGATTTTTCCATCTGTACTCGGCTTTAAGTGGAAGCAATAACTTAAATGGAAATATAGTTGTTGTGCAGACTACTACACATACTGAAAGACAGCTCCTGGTTCTCCTTAACATATGAAAGACTAACTGATTTCTGTGTGAAGAAGCTGTCAGATTTTGTATAGTACAGCAGAAAATACTGCATGGATATTATTAATGAAGCTAAAGAGGCAGAAAGTATAGAACTGATCTTGCTCAGAAAAAGGGATCCTAGAGTCCTAATGTGTGTGGATAAAAGCAGACAAAAGATACCATTGTAGACAAAAGATATTATTCCAGTCAAAAAAATAACTTATGAGCTGGAGAAGTACTGGTTACAGTTTTGTTTCTCATTAAGTAAAAATACTTTTTTTCATTACTTTTTTCTAATATCCTTCTTGAGTTGGAAGCAAAACTGCTTTGTGGCCAAACCAGATTCACAGCAGGGTGATTAGGCGCCGTTGTGACCTTGTCGTTAAAATAACTGTCCCAGTGCTGTATCATGTAAATTCAATTCCAGTGCAGTCGTGCAGCAGTATAACTGGGTTGCGAAAGATAACAAGTGCTCTCTCAAGAGGCTGCCTTTAGTAGCAGAAATCCTTTTGAGGTCAGCATCTAGAAGGACTAGACCATTAGACTCTGCTGCCTATCTGATGAGTGCTTTTGGGAGGAGGTGAGCAGTGTTGTTCTGGTTACCTGTGGAGAAACATCTGCCCAGATGACAGAAGGACCCAGCACAAGTGGGAAATGTGTTGTCTGTCAGTCTTTGCAGGGAAGTCAAAAATGCAAAAGCTCCTAAGGTTCACCCAGACCTGGAGTGATTAAGCCATTGTGGCTGGCGGCACATTGCTAATTGATGTAAATATATGAAGCTCATAACACTGCTAACCTTGTTCTTTGAACAGTGTGTTTCATTTTCCACATTTGCCAGTTGAGTATGTTCCTTGAAAATGACATTTGCTTGGAAAGAAAAATATAGTAAAATATAGTAAAGGCTGGTAAAAATTGACAACAGTGTAATAGGGTTATGAGAAAGAGAATGTAAAGAATTTCAAATAACTGTCTCTTGCAATTCTGAGCTTTTTCCTTCCCCCTATCTGTCAGCAGCTTAGCACAGAGAGCAACTACAGGAACAGAATTTAGGCATTAAAGCTGTCATGGCGAGGACTTTGTGTAGGCAGAAATGATTCTTGTTTAACCCCAGGTTAGTGACAAATGCAGAATCTAAAATAAAAGCGCTAACCCTAAAGAACAAAGAAGAAAGCACGTGCTTGTGTACATGGGTCTCAATCTCAAAATGGACCAAAAGAGGAATAGTTGGAGAGAGACCGGAGAGATCTTTTACATAATTTAAGCTATCCTCCTTGTTTTTGACTTGAAACTAAATCATTTCTAAGTGTCCAGTGCCTTTATGTGGCTCCCTCCAGGGTACCAGTGTTTTATTTGCAGTGGCTCTTCTAATCCATCAACCCCAAGTAGTGTGAGGATGGCAGTGAATGTAGGAACTTTAATGGCATGGAAACTTGATAAACTCTACACTCAAGAAAGGTAAAAGGGAAGCTCTACTTCATGAGGAGCTCTGAAATTTTGACATCTTTTTATCTTGAATCACAGCACACTGACATATTTCAAAATTTCATCAAGAACAGAATTTTTGCAAATATATTACTTTGGATCTCAGCTTTTCCAATATTATCTCTAAATTTACATTTTGCATCACTTGGTTTATTATTGTACAAGATGCTCCTGTGCTCCATTTCCACTTTTGATGCTCAGTTTTAATGAAATCAATGTGTTCCCATGAAAGAAATTTTATCATCTGGCACATTTTATGACAGAAAGATGTGGTTTTTTAGAAAATCTTTAACTAGCTTTAGACTTCAGCATGCAAATATGATTAATCAAAAAACCAATCAAAAAAAATGGCTCTTTTTAATGCCAGTAAGGCTACTAAATGGTGTGTGTGTTGCAATTACAATCAAGCAGAGCAATTAAACTGGAAAATAACAACAGCAATTGCTTGTACAGAGTTGAAATCCATTGATTTTCCACTATATGTTCATTCTTACAAGATCCAGAACACTTTTGGTTTAGAGAATCCAGCCCGTGGCCATTAAATATTTAAAAAACTCACAAAAGGAAAGGTTTTCCTTTCACATTGTTGCCTTATGACTCAAGAATATGTCTCTGTCAGGTGTGGTGTGGCAAATAGGGCTATCTGAAGTTTTCTGAGACATGTTTTTTAAAAATTGCATAAAGTGCTTTTAATTTGTCTTGGCCTGACAAGCACAGGCATGCGAAATCCAGAATTTCAGATCAGCCTTTGAAAACTGTAAGCTGGTTGACCCAGAATTGGCTTTGACATGAAAAACTGCTTGTAGAAAGACTAAAGTTTATAGCTGATTTAATGCTAGTTGGGTGCAGAGCTTCTTAGCTGTATCTTCCAACAGAGATATACTCTAATGAAGTCTATATTGTTCTCCTCATGTACCAGCAAGAGTGAAAAAGAACAGATGGATTGACTTTTTGCTGGCATCCCTAGACAAAATGCAGCAGTGCACCAATTCTCTTCTTTCTGCCTAGAAAAATCCCTTCTGTAAAGATTTTGGCATCTAAGCATCATTACATACTCTGTCTTCTTGTTAATTTCTGAGTCCCTCTGTTGTATTTTTTTCTAATTTTAGCTTCTTCTCTACACTGAAAACTAATTATAGTAGGGGCCTTTTATTCACGTGTAGCACTGATCAGGTTCCTTTTTTTGATTTCAGCAATGATTACCATTTATATCATGTTTATAATAATAAGTTTGACTACTTTTCTCTTTGCTAGGGATGAGCATCAGGGAAGACAGTGACAGAATGAAGTCATACATGGGGTCATACATTGGTAGGAAAACCCTTCACATTTTGAAGACAGGCAAAGACAGGTAAAGACAGAAAAATAATACAGAAAATACATTAACAAGATTAAATAAAACAGCACAACATCATTTCCCATTGCGTTTCAAAATTTATTACAAATCAGTCAAGAAGCTTGTTGAAAAGAAGAAAGTTTCTTGGTTAATTCCTGGGTCAGTACAGAAACAGATTTCTGCAGGAAAGCTGTGAATTTCTGCAGGAAGGCTGGCTACAGACATACAAGCGAGTGTCAGTAAGGTCCATCTGGCTCCATATCCTGTCTCTGTTTGGGGCCAGGGAAGGATGCTCAGGAAACAGTTTAAAAACAGTTCCTCTAAGGACTGATGCAGCTCCAGGTATATTCTTATTTCTTTTCCAAGCTAGAGAGACCCTGGGTCATTCATCCTCTCCACGACTAGAAAACATCCATCCTTCTCAGCCTTTTCTGTTCATTTTCCAGGACTACTGCTCAGTCTGTGAGATGGGCGGCCTCACCTCTTGCTGTACTGAAAGCACCAAAGAGTCAATTAAAGTTGGTGAAAAGGAACTAGTGAATTCACTGAGCCTTTGGATCCAGCTTGCTTTTGTGTAATGAAATTGAAAGGTACAGTTGATTTTCAGAAAGGTGATTAACTCCAATCAGGTAGATAAGCAAACTTATTAAATCAACAAACTATGGCATGTCCCCAAGTGCCCCTATGAACTAAGAACTATAATGACATAATTTAAAAGTTTTTAATTAATACTTTTGGAATCTCTGGTTTAGTTAGGATCTAGAAAATATACAGTGATTAATGACTAGCAGTCAAGTGCCCATAAAAATGTATTAATCCCCCTGAGAATGATAAATCTTCTTTAAATGAATAGAGGCTGACAATCAAGGATCACATGTTCCCCAGACCTTTTGATAAATGTTCTTCCTATTATTTCCAATAAACTTTGATACATGAAACTGGATAATTTATTCCCAGTAATTTATCTTTGTTCTCATGGGTATCAGCTCCTCGCTTTCTCTATTTCCTTCCCAGAGAAACACAGTGGAGGTTAGATTAACATCAGTAACAGTAGGCATCCTAAAAATCAGCTGGAAGATACTACGTAAGTTCAAATTAATAGTATGGCAGCTGCTTGATTAGATTAGAAAAAGAGTATGGTAAAGAACCATGCATTGTGTCTTCTGTACTTTGGAAAATCTGTACGTCTCTACTATGAATAATTTCATGTTGTCCTTAATTCACACAATGCTTCAGTAGCGTACTATATTGCTATGAGTAGTAATGGGCCATGTTATATTATATGTGCTCTACATACCAAGAATAAAAGAGCAAGTTCTGGATGCATGGATTTTAATTGAGTTTTCTGCTGCATGGAACATGGATTAGAAAGCTATCAGAGCAGGGAGAAATCTGCCTTTTTTGTTTAGGTAGATTTTCAGATGTTCATAGCTTTTTGCATGTTGTTATTCATCCATCCATCCCTCCATCTATACAACCAATCAACCACTTGCTAATTAATACAAAAATGCTGGCTAAGACTATACTCAGCTCAAAGAATTTTAAGTATTACCCATCTGCAGATTCTTTTTCGGGTTATATAAAATTAATTGAGTTAATTTCAGTCCCAATAAATAAGGGGGACTAAAATCCAGAACCGCATCTTTCTTTTTTTTTAATTTTGCAAGTGATTAGGAATCTGCACCAGCCATCTCAGACACTATTCTCCTGCCATTCTTTTCCAGTAGTGGAGATTTTGCCTTCACAAAATACGGTCTATCAGAAAAAAACCAGCATACTGCCTCCCTATAGAAAATAGAAATCTAGTTGGGATGCAGAGAGAAATGGCTCTGATGCCAGGTGCTGCAGGCATGATCATAAGTAGAGGAACGGAGCATTTCTGAAGGAGATGCCACCCCTGACTAGACAGAAGTAGGAATGAAAAGAGAAACTTCAAGGTTCTAAGCTGAAACACTGTAAAGTGCTCACCCTGAGGAGCAGATTAGGAGGTGTATCTTGGAAGGCTGAGGGCAGTGTATGCTTTTTGGGGGTCGCTGTTCAGGCAAGGGGATTCTCAGAATGAAGAGCTTTAAAATGCATGCTAAGGTGGGAGTGGAGCTTAAAGGACTTACCAGGATGCAAGAAATCTGCAGAGCTTGCTGCCCTCAGAAGGATGAGTAGTGACTTCACTGGGGAGCTGGAGGAGAGACATCAGGCTTGACTAATGTAGAAAGGATCTGTTTGGGTTGATAGGTCAGAAAACAAAGGATTTGAGATGGAGAAGATGGATCAGTCCTCTATGTAAATTAAACCAAAGGCCAGTTCTTTTCCCAACTTATATGTCATTTCAGAGGGAAGAAGCTTGCAAAGTACTGTGAACAGGGTGTACTGTGTACTGCACTGTACAGCTGGGAAAATGCCTCAATGATATTCAAACTGCAGAAACTAATGTTTATTCCCAGTTTTCACTCAAGCTGTTTCAGCTAAATATACTGCAGGACTGTAAGAAAGTCTATGATACGATATAAACCACCTTCTTTCTTTTTATAGAGTTAATGGGACAATTTTAAGTGAATTTTCCTTCTAAGTAATAAATTTCTTTAGGGATTAACAATTTTTTTACTTAGGTAGAACATTTATTCCCCAATGATGGACTGCTTTGATCATTAGAATAAGCTGCCACTACAGTGTTATCACGTTCTTTATCATTTATTCAAGGTTGTTGAAAGAAGACTAAACCTCTTATGAATATTAAGTATTCAGACATGCTTTTTTTATTACCTTCAAACTATTTCTATTAAGGAAAAGTGGGGAAACAATGACCTTACTCTAGTCAGTCCTTCTACATGTAAAAGCACATCTCACCATTGTTCTTTCAGCTCTGATGCCAAAACTCAGGGAGATGGAAATGGAAGATGTGGGGGGTCACTTGCAACATGAGGGGCTGTAACAATTGTTGGCTGCTGCAATTTGTCCTTACTATAGTTAGTAATTAATCCTTGAAAAAAGGTGACTCCAGATTTTTTTTTGTCATCTATCAAAGTAGCTCTGGCACCATTTCATATCTATGCAAAAATTTCAGAAAACAGGATCAGGGGGTGGGAATGTATGTTGTTTCATATTGATAGTGCATTGCTGGTCTGGTTTGATTTAATTTCTTAATGGAAGTGCATGGTTATCTCCTTTATATTACTATGTTCTCGGGGGCTTGTTTGTTCTTTTGGAGGGTTGTGTTTTAAAAACCTGGATTATTTCCTTGCTCTGGAATGCAGCATGTCCCCCAGCGGTGAGCTGAAGGTAAGCCACTGGTGCTGTGCGCCTTGTCCTGGCTGCTCTTGTGACTGCACTTTTGGAGTGGTTGAAGTGCAACGCTGTGGTCAGGGACTGGCGGGTGCATTAGCTTGGTGCAGCTGTGACCAAAAGCTGTGCTCCCTCCTACCCCTCTCCTCCCAGACTTCACTAAAAACAGCCTTTCACCCCACAAGGAGGGTTCTGGGTTAGCAGCACTCTCTTTCCCCTCGCCTGTTGGCAGAAATGGTGCCATTGCTGCCACATGACTTCACTTCATGGCTTGGGGTGTCAGAAGTGACTTGTCCAGGGGTACCTTCCAGAGCTCAAGTTACTGGTGAACAACAAACTGACCAAGTCTGGGATTTTGGACTTAATTTGTAATGGTTTATCCCAAGTTTTATTTCTAGCTCTGATTTGTTCCTACAAACTTTCACCTCTAGATTTCACCCCATGTAATTGATATAATGTCATTGCTTCAAAGCATGTTGTCTGCTCAGTAACAGCTCCAATTAACCAGGGGCTACTGACTTTGGCCTTTTAAAATGCACTAGCTACAGGAAGTACCGTGACCCCAATTAGTACAAATATGTTCACGGATCAAAGACCCTGCAGTCAGACTTCTCCTGACTAATCATTAACCAGGAGGTACATGGTGGAGCTGCCACTGATTTTTCTTGAGTTACTTTAATGGGATGACCATATGGCGTGTACCTTGCTCCTTTCATTCTTAGAGAACTTCCAGAATATTAGTCAGTTAAACCTGACAGGACTTCTGGAAGTGACTTGGATCAACCTAGCAGAAACTGAGCTTGAAAATACTTTGGGGTGCAAATCTGTCCCATTTTTCCCATCCTTATTTGTTGTTCCATTAGCATAAATGTAATGAAGAACAATTTTTTCATACCTAATTCATGGGAAGTTTTAGAAAAATAACACTGCAGCTATGTGTGGCTGAGGGAAGAACCCCAAATCAGTTCTTGTTTTCGTTTTCTAGATACCTTTCAATATTGAGATGGGGAGGGAGACAAAGGCGTGTTTAAAGGTGCATGAAAGGAAGAACATCTCCCAAGTCTGTGAGTCCTTTCTGCCCCTCTGTCTCCTGAGGACACAAGCTCAAAGGGAACTTGAACTCCCGGGACCTTTTACACGAGCTGTCCCTAAGTGTTCAAGGTGAATGGAGGTCACTTTAGGGTAAAAGTAGTTGGAGTCCTGCCTTGGTATACTCACAGATTATTGTAGACGACATTCAAGGCAACAGATCCTCAACTGTATTTTTGATGGGACAAATAATTTCTAGAGTGCTGGGTATTTCTGTAGATGGGGGGGCTTTCTGATGTGATCACCTAACATTTTTCACAGGAGCAGATAGCCCTTGCTGCATTTGTAGTCAGATCCTCTTTTGAACCACCAGGAAATGCATTCCGTTACCCACGCAGTAAATTAAAAAAACATACACACATCTACAGAGTCATTTATATAAGCACCACAAAATTGTGATTGTCAGGAAGCCTTGCGTTAAAACATTCATTCCTGATTAGAAGATGGCATGCTGAGTACTTCAACCCACTTTACACTTCAAATCAAGCTATTATTAGGGCATCTGTCCGTTCACGCTTTCACTTAATGAGAGCTGTTCTTTAGAGATGCAACAATGATGCACCCAATATAAACTTTCGGCAAAAAGTATGATTTTGTAAGGCAAAAATCCTTACAGAATAAAAAGGTGAATCCTGCTTTTGCAAGGCTTGAATAACACTGAGTACATTGATGTGAACCTGAATATTGCCATTTTCTCTTCAGCATAACTTTATAACTCTCACATGGACCCTGGCCTGTGTTGCATCCCTGTTGGGTTAATGTAATGCCTAGGATCTAGCCTTTGGGATACTAGAAAAAGCATATCATAGAACCATAGAACTGTTTGGATTGAAAGGGATCTTTAAAGGTCACCTAGTCCGAGCCTCCTGCAATGAGCAGGGACATCTTCAGCTAGATCAAGCTGCTCAGAGCCCACTCCAACCTGACCTGGAATGTTTCCAGAGATGGGGCATCTACCACCTCTCCGGGTAACTTGTTCCAGTGATACACCACCCTCACTGTAAAAAATTTCATCCTCCTTATGGTTTAGGGAGGAAAGAAATATGGGGTCCTCGGGCTGGAAAGCGTGTCAGATTTCTCATCTCCTTTCTTAGTTCGGGGAGAAAAAATTATGTGCTAAGGAGCTTTGCCAAAATGATCAGGGAAGCTGGGTTGCAGGAAGGCAATACAGACAGCAATGCCTGGAGACAGGGCTGCTCCTGAGAGATGGTTTGGCAAAAGCAGCCAGGACCCACTGGAGATAACTCACATGTGGCCACGTGGGAGCCATCAGCCAGGCTGGACTGAGCTTTCTCTACAGTAGCCCTGGGAATGACCAGGCCTCGTTTTGAAGCAGTGGTCACTGATTTCAAGAGCTTTTCAGTGAGTTTCAAAACCTTGCACTGATGTACTGGAGATCAACCAGTATGAAAATCACTTTTTCCTAGTGCTCTCAATACACTTTATCAGCATTCACTACAGCAAGGTCTGCTCCCACCCCCACCAAATCAGAGCCCTGCAGCCATCTGTGATGTTAGATTTCTCAACAGAGAATATCTGCTCTGCTTTTTGGTGGTAACATTCGCTATCCAATCATTGTGCTTAGTGGAGCATTTTGGCTTTTTTCTCCTACCTCAGCTTCTATGGTGGTATTGCTCATGTGATAGCTAGCGTATTGCTTATGTGATAGCTAGCAAAATCACAGGGATTATAGGAACAAGAAAGTGTTAAAGGAATAGTACTTTTGTTTCTTGTATTTCTTAATTTGAAGTGGTTTTAAATTCAGAAAAATGCAGGGTCCAAAAATGCATGAACTAAATCTACAGCCTACCATGACTAATATTTTATAAATACTCAGATGGAGACAGACAGATTGAAAAATTGCTGGAGTCAAACATACAACTATTAAATAAGTTCTCTTGCATGCTCTCAGCTCTTTCTTGAACATGATATAGTTAAGGGAAAAACACACTGTCTCTTCATTGTAGTTATAAAAGATAATGTTGTATAAATAAATGAGAAATCATTAAATAATATTTACTTTAAATATGTATCTACAGACATTCATGCAGATAATGCTCATAAAAAAAATGAGCAGCTTGTTCTTCAGCCATGACTTATTCAATTTTATGTCGCTTGTATTTGAAGGGTGATTTATTCAGAGCTTTTTGCGACACCATTTGTTTTACATTTGAAATGTCAATGGTAACTGAGGTATCTTCTGTGAAATGTCAAAAAACAAAATCCAGGGAGCCCTCAGGGTGATAAAAAAAGACCTCTGATCGTAAAGTGAGACTGGACGGTGCAGATTCGTGTCGGGATGGTATGTTTTGCTCTAGCACCTGGTATGTATGGGGGCACCTGGACTAGGTTGGGAGTTACTTCATTAGTGATTAGGGCCACTGTTCATCAGCACAGCTCCTTCCTTGTGGTGTGACTTCAAGCACATGGTGCCTCAAGAAGAGCTGGTGTGAAGGACACTGACCTCTGGCTACCTTCTCCCTCTGCGTTTGTGTATTACAGACCTCAGTGTTCCAAAGATGCAAACTGTCAATGTGCAAAGTTTCATTAACTTGCAAGGCAGTAAGACAGAGTCCCCCAGGCCAAACTGCAGATCTGAAAATCATGGTGTAATGTAGAGGTGAATAATAAAATAGTAGAAAAGGAGAGCAGAGGGAACAGTACTGATGTTTCCCGTTACTCCTTGCTGAGACTGCTCCAAGTGCCCACCGAAATACCCGGCAACACAGCCTTGACCTTTGGGGAATGGACCCAGCTTCTCCAGACCTCCCTCTGGGCAGAAGATCTGCTGACATTGTCACAACCACAGCCCAAAGGAAAAAAGCTGCCCCTAGAAAGAAAAATTTTCTCCTCTTAGGAGTTTTCAGGGTTGCAATAGATTTACTACTCCCTACCCCATTGTGTAAGCTTCTGCTCTGCTGCTTCTAAAACCCAGGATTGTAAGAGTGGTAAGTGTGTCAGTTTTATAGTACTTTGAATGTATTATTCAATGATCTGACAATGTGGTTTTCTTAGTGGTTATGTTGCTGATTACCTCCATTTTAATATTAATGACCTATTCTGTTATGGGAATTCTCTGTGCTTTAAGAAAGAAAGATAAACGCAAATAATCTGCAGTTAGCAAGCTTTCTCAGCCTCACTCTATCAAAGTCCTATGGAAGCATAAGGATTTGAACTTCCATGTACTATAATCTGAGGGAAAAGTTCATATATGCTCTGAAAAGCAACACTTTGGGACTCTCACTGCTTCACACATTGCCAGCTTATGTAATGTTTTCCACTCAGTGTGTAATAAATGATAACGGAGCAAGTCACTAAGAGATAACATAGCTTGCCAAAAGTGTGCAGACATAACCAAATTAAGGCACTGTGCACCCTTAAGTTTTCAGGCTACCTTGGCAACGCTAATGAACTTTTAATAGTTGGAAAGTCTAGAACAGTTTAGGCTTTTCTTTTTTAAACAAACTTTGAGCAACCTTCCCTCAAATTAAACACAGTTCCCTACCTCTTCTTACTTTTGCAATAGATTTTTTTCCTAGGCTGGACTCAATAATGAATTATTTCCTCTGATTCATGGGTAGAGAATACTTCCTCAAGTCTTTTTCAGTTTGACACTGAAAATGAACCCATAGAGTGGAGATCCAGGCTGAGTCAGCTTTCACATCAGTTTCTGTGAAAGAATCACCTTTATTTCCAATTATCCAAACCAGTGGCTGCTAAAGTATTGATGCTTCTAAGCTACAGACATCAGAAATTAGTTACTGAGGCAAATTGCCTTGCTGTGCTTCCATTTTCAAATGTAATTCCACAGAAGGGACACTTGATTTTCTCATTAAGTCCTTATTTCAAAGGGCAAATCAACATGGAGAACTTTTTTGGACATGTAGTTCTGTTGCACAGTGCAGTTTTATGGGGGAGGCATTAAAGAACTCAAAATATTGTGATTCTGTCTGAGGCCACTATTTTGACATCTTTCTGAACAGGTCTTCTGCAAGGATCTGGGCCTATCAAGACCAGCTGATGGACCTTGACAAGCATAGATTTTTTGGCTCCAGTAATGAGCTCAGGATCAGTGTGCAGAATTACTGTGATTAAGGGCAGCGGTTGTGCATGAACTCCAGAGCTTCTGCCCTAAAGCCAGCCCAGACAGACTATTTCTGGTGCTTCTAGAACATTTCAGGTGGGAAATCAGTGAAGGGTCTGTGGGTAACGCCCCATGAATTACTTTGTTTAGCCTTATTCTTGTGCTTCTAGTTTCCTGAATTAGGCACCTAATTGTGCGTAAAATGTGATAAGAAAAAATGAAAGTGACAAATCAACGCCCCTATTGGGCAACTGCCATATACTGGTGGAGACACTGAGTAGACAAGTGTGGACTCAGTGTTATCTGCCAGCAGGTCAGATGTCTATGTGTGACTAAGAAGGAGCCCACACGCTGCTCAGCATGTGTTGCTCCTTGAAGGGAACTGTCTGAACAGTTTCTTCTCATAGGTGAAATGCAGTGACTAGGGGAGACCTCTTCTCATCCTGTACCCTTATCCAGGAATGCAGAGTCACCTGGGCTGAGATTGAGCATCTCACCCTGCCTGCTCTAATTATAGATGCGGTTTGAGCCCAGCTCTTGATGAGAGCAGTAAGGAATGAGACAGCTTGGGTGAGGTGCCCAAAGTGTGAGTCCTGCTCTGAGATAGTCCCCAGGGCCCTGAAGGATGACTGGACAGGAATGTGCTGGTTCTGTTGATTCTGTTCAGCAGCTCACATGCCCTGTAACAGCATTTAGAGAAGCTGCAGAACTTCATTTGTGAAGACTTTGAACAAACAGGAGTGAGAAATCTCTGAGTTAGGCAGCATCTCAGAGATGTCTTGGAGGAGCTGGGTGCTTACATCTCTCTGTACATCTAGCTTTAGGTCATGCACTTTGTTCCACAGCTGTTCTCAAATGGAATAAGTTAGTGTCTCTGGTGCTGTGTATATCTACCGCATGAACATAAATGAACGCAAAGTGCACCTGCACTTCCTCATTGCACTCACCCAGACAAATAACATCCTCACACTTGCAAACCATTCAGAGCTGCCCAGATGGCTGCTTTGCTCGCAGTTACCAATGCTTATTTCCTGCATGTGTAGGGTGTGTGGCTGTGATTGGGACACTATTCTTCCAGAGGTAGCTCATAAAGTAGTGATGACCTAAAATCCCATCAGCATTTATGGAGAAATAAGTGCTAGTTATCTAGGGTCCCCATAATGGCAGATCCATGGATTTGTACATGTGGACAGGTAGAACTTTCTGTCAGAAGACTTCATGTATGGGTTTAATGCAATTTGAATGGGAAGCACTAAAAATAATAATAGCAATGCTGACAAAATAAGAAGGATTTTGGGTCAAGCTCAGGCCTTTTAATTATTCAACTTCCTTTTTTTAGGCACTTTCCTTGATCTACTTTTCTAATTTCTATTTAATGTCAGACATTTTCTTTCAGTGCCTTAATTAGTCCATCCATAAATATGGTTTGGCTCTTACATATTGAAGGAATATCACAGTAATCCTTATTATATTAATTTTCACCATAAGAGCAGCCATTTCGCTAATTTGAATCAATTCGTTGTTTATTAAAGTTTGGCTTAAAACTTTTATGTAATATGTGGTTTTAAAAAATGACTGCTTTCCATTTATTTGGCCACGCGTCTTCAATAATACTTCTAAAACTTCTCAAGTTTTGAAACATTTCCACTTTAATTTGTACTTCATGCTTAAGAAAAAATCAGTTTTGCTTGTAATCCAAGCACACCTTCGTTTTATCTTTAAAAATGTCTTGTGTTAAAAAGAAACAATGATACCACAATCTTCCTGAAGCTGGGGCAAAATCCCTGTGCTCGCCAGATAAGGCTATGGCTTTCCAGAAAGAATTGAAGATGGAATCATGGAAGTTACAAAAAAAAATCCACAATACCTCACTGTAATGAAACCTGAAATCTATCATCGGTATCTCTAGCTCTCTCCATTAGCCAGGTTAGCTGCACATGTGTATAGCTAATATTATACACACAGCCGGTGCTCCATTCTGAATATATGACTTAGGATATTCCCAAGGTCAGGGGCTCAAGAGGGAGGAAAGTTAGGCCTGTGCAAAACAGGCAGGATGGGACGTGGGAGATTAGTGTCTATGAATAAACTGCCTATAATAAGAATGTTATATAGTTAATATCTAATAATACCTTATCAAATATAAGATGAAGTTCCTGGTATGATGAAGTAACTATGCCGTGCATCTGAGAAAAATCCCTCCAAGGCTGTTGCTTCCTTTCACTTCTCCGAACCCTTCAGAGAATTTAAATTAATGAGGAGCTTTCCCAATGGACATTGACAGAATAAAGCCCAGATCTTTGCAACTCTCTTGTGTATATGCCCACAGAAAGCTGCAAACCAGACTCTAGGGATGAGATGCCAGAGAGAGAGAATTACTGTATGTATGTCTAGTTTCTTATGCTCTTTCAGCAACTGGTTACTGTCACATACAAAGCAGCAGGTAAAAGAAGTGGTTTGTTTTTGCATGCAACTAAAGACACCTATATTAATATATATTTTTAAATACACTTTTTGTTTTAATCTTAACAAAATAAAATCGATACAATTAAACATGTTAAAAGGATTGCATAAAGTAACTGTTAAATTCTGGAAACGTTTTTCATATGTCTGATACAAAAGGACTGAGAAATAGCCTCTAAGCAATCATATTCTGGAATTTCAAGTCAATACCTTTCAGCAAATATCCCAAAGTCCTACAAGAATAATGATCATAATTCAAAACTAATGCCATCCATTCAAATCAGGGGAAAATGTTAGGAGATATAACTCTCTAATTTTTTTTTTTTTTTTGTGTCAGTTTGGCTTGTGTGTTGCACTATACTGGCAAAGGTAATTAAATAAATTCCCTTGCATTTCTACTGCCAGGCCCTGCCTCCAACTGAGCAAACTGTCCAGAAAGTGGGATTCAGTGGACCTCTTGGTATGTGGTAAAAGGAGGGAGAATATCAGATTCAGATAACAGAGAAAAAATTTTAATTGAATCCAGCTATAATTCTTTCAAAATCATTATTCCTTCTTGGTCCAAACCAGAAGGCCAGTTGCTGCTGGTTTGCAGTTCCCTCTGGGAATGTGCTCTATAGAGACTCCTGATTCATTGCTTTAGTTGGCTTCTTCCACGGGAAAAGTCTATTCATTTAACTGCTCTGAATGCTGCAGGAAACTGGAAGCAAAGCAATATTATTTGACTTTCATGTTTTCTGCTTTTGGCCAGCAGCCGAAGCTCTCATTGTTCAAGCCATTTCCTACAGGTTCAGTGCAAGACTTGGGTCACATCATTCGTGTTAACTTAAGTTAGAGTTTAGTTCCGAATCAAATGAGGTCCATTCAGGTCCCTCCATCAGGTGGATATGATCTAGCAGCTAACGAGGAGCTACCGTCAGAGTAAGATTTGAGAAAAATCACCTCCTTCAGGCACCATGTCTCCTTTCCCCGTCTCTGGGGACTTGATTTTGGCTATGACATTATGATGAAGTACAGGACTGGAGCAATAAAGACTCTTTGACAATCAAAATCAGGTGACATAGGATCTCTTTCCATCCCATCCTAAACCTTTCCTCCTGAGAGAAGCACGCAGGCTGAGATTAGACTGCAACAATCACAGAAACACTGAGATGATGAACAGGCCCTTTCTAACCATTAGAGGACCGGCTTTTTACACATTGCTGCAACATACAAAGTATTATGCTGGTTATTTTGAGAGGTGAAGGTTAGCAGCTTTGACAGGACAGATGGAGCAGAACTCGGGGCCTACATTGATAGCTTATGAATGGAGTCACGTTACCTTCATTGGAAACGTGAGGGCAGGAGTTTGTGCTCATCACCCCACACCCCATCCCCATTGCAGCTGTGTGGAGCAGGAGAGGGGATGCCGGCTGCTTGGGCAGTCCCAGGACTTCTGGGCCTTTTGGCTTTGCAGTCGTCTGCAGTCTGCATGTGAGCTTCCCGCTAGATACTGTGGGAACATAGGGAAAGGGAGCTTGCAGGCCCAGAGTATTAACTTCAGCTCCTTTCACCCTATTTAGTCCTAGTGGAAAAGAAAGTAAAGACAAAAAAAGTCACCCATTTATACAAACCCACTGTCACTGGTGCTCCTGTCATTCTCTTAATTGTAGATTGCACCATTTTTGGAGAAGGCTATTGGCTAGATTTTCTTTAAAAACAAGGCTGAAGACCTTCAGGGTCAAAAGCATTTGCAATTGAACTTTTCTAATCTTTTTTTCTTCCATTCTTGCTAGTTTAGGAGAACATAAAAAGATTTTTGTTTAAATGTAATTAACAAAGAAATCTAAGTCACCTCAGGTTGGAATTTGAAAGCCTGGATTCAACTCAGATGAACTTTTAAAGATCCATTCATAATACCTTAAAACATTTGTGTATGAGGAATGCTTTTAGTTTTTTCCACAGTTCTTCCAAGAATGTAAGCATCCTTTCTCTTTAACTCGGGGCCTGTTTTCTCCTTGATATATCTTCTCATTGAGAATTCTAAATCTAATGATTTTTCTCATGCTGACAAAGAGAATAAAAGGCTCTGCACTGTTTTCTGTAACATTTTTAAATCTCAAGCAAACCTGAAAACTGCAAGAAGCCACTTTAAAAGACTTATATTAAATAAATGCTGCAGCAGGATTAGGTCCTTCTCCCTAAAGAAAAGCAAAATAAAATGAAAAAAAGACTCTTCAAATAACCACTGAATTTCCCCAGGTGGAGATGAAACACTGACTGTTATCTCCAAGGCTATTTATATTAGTCAGAGTGTTGAGCCCTAGGAACCTGAACATCTTAGTGTTTGGAGATCAAATGCGGGGCCTTAATTTTACCTTGTGTCTAATCAACAGTATTATAAGTTACCCAGCATGCTAACAACCGCCTATTCAAGCAACATGCATTGCAATGGAAAAAAACCTCTCTCACCACGACTCATATTCCCAGGTATCCATATACTGTACGTACATCTGCTCTTCACATCCAGTCAAAATGTTTCCCCACGCATTCTAACAAACATATGTTCCTTGCTACACAAAACCCAAACCCACAAAAAACGTGAATGAATTCCTTGTGGTGTTCCTGCTTCATACCTGCAAGTATCCCCTTCCAATCGTCCATTGGTTTTGTTTTTGTCATTGCAACAGTTGCTAACAGAAACTGCTAGAGTGAAGGTTTATAACAGCTTGCATTATACCCTCTTGAATTTTTTTTCCACACACATACAACTTTCCCAAACTTCCCATTATGAAAAGAAATTTTCCCAGGCTCAGTTATATTCAAAAGAAAATTTATTTGGAAAGTTGCAGTAAGGTCTTATAAGTGGCTTCTAAATGAAGCGAGAATGAGGAGCATAGGAAACTTGGTAAGGTCACAGGACATGATCCTGCTCCCACAGACGTCAACAACTATGTTCCCAAAGTCCTCCCAGAGGATCTAGAACCAGGGACAGGGGATGTTGCTCTGCATTCCTCGTATAGACAGAGTTGCCAATGAATCTTGGTGTAAGACCAGTGCAGAGTACAATCCCAAACCCAACAAGGCAACATGAGCCTGTACAGACCACTAGGTTCTGGGAGAACGACTTAACTAAGCACAAGACCCATTAGTCCAGTGTTTCTTAGTTGGTTCTCGGTCAACAAAATACTATCCAGAAAACTTGCCTGATTAACGTGTGTCAGAGAAAGCAGAACGTCCATCAAACCCTTATTTTGCAACTGTGCATAACTTTGCTTTTTCCCTGATACAGGCTTATTTAAAAAAAGAAGACCAATCAAAAACCCAACAACTAGCAAAAGCCCTTCTTCCCTGTGCAGAGATCAGCACTCTCTCAGTCTTGGTGCTGGAACTAGACTCTGCTTGTGATCAAGGAAATAAGCTTGTTTTCATCTATATCTGTGTTGTGTCAAGAGTCTGTTGCAAGGTTAGCTTCATGTTCTATGCAAGAATGCTCAGGTGTCAGCACTGTGCAAATGGCCAATGGCAGAAAGATTTTGCAAGTTTAACATGTCGCTTTTGCTGATGCAATTGTAATCCTCTCTATTTTTCTGCATTCTCCCCTTCTTTCAGAAGAGAGAGTCTGCCACACTGTGTGCTGTATTTCACAACAGGCTCATTCAGCAGAACCAGGGAAGCTCATTATTGGGCCAAGACTGCAAAGGTACCAAAGTATATGTGTGCAAGGTATGTATCTAAGTATCCAAGATACAGTTCAAGCAAGCAAGCATGCCTGATAAAGATTTTGAATGCCTAACTCTTTTCAGATCTGTGAAAATACTGATTTACAAAAATAGGAAGTGTGTTGGATCCAAAACTGATGATAAGTATCAGGACAACCTAGAATCCAGAAGCATGGAGGGAGGGTAGAGTAAGGACAATGCCAGACTCCTGTTTCAAAAGAAGTTGCCCTAAGTTCCCTAAAGGTAGCTAATTCGGGAGCTACTGGTTAAGACTAACAGGGACAATCCAGGTAGAGAGTGACAGGACTGCATGGAAATCTCTGCCTTCTGATTCACTTTGTTTGAAAGGACGCTACAATCTGCAATGCAACTAGCAATCTACTATCCCTGAATGATGGTAACTGCCAAACCAGCTTCCAGCTTCCTCATTGCTTGGATCAGGATGTTGCAAAAGAAAACCCTTCGATCTTGTCACAGCAACTGGAGTGTATGAGGCAGGGTGAACACAGGCTGTCTTAGTTTCTAAAATATATAATGTTATAGCTGCTGCATCTGCTCCTTCTTTTAGTTTAATCATTCAAACATCATGAGGAAACCCTTCTTTCTTACAAAACACGTATAGTTTGTAATGTAAGCAAGGACTATGTGTATGATACTCCAGTATCTTTTTTTCTATGCAAACATTTTGAGTAACTGTGAAATAAAGAGATGCTGGCAGGCCTCCAAGAAGAATTCAGGGTGGAAGTTAAACAGCGTGAGTTGTTATGGTTCAGCAAATAACATCTCTTTTGCCTGGTAGGTCCTACAGTTTCTTAATAATTTCTGGACGTAGAACAGTAATGTCTCACAGCTGTGTGCCTTTGGCTTGCTATAAGACCCATCAAGACAGGGCACTGAGTCCATGGACTCCAGCTTGGAAATCATGTGCTGTGCCAGCAGGAGCTGAGACAGATGCATGTCTTGCTGCTACCAGAAGTTATTTAATACGTGATGATCATTGAACTACATGATCTTCCTGGGTCTTCCTGAGTTCTTGCTCCCAATTAAAGGCAAGATCAAGAAGAGAAATGGTGATGCCTGTCTTGAGTCTTGTAAGGTGAGAAATTAAGTGATGACCTTTGGGGGGTGATAAAAAAAAGTTAGGGAGGACACTTTCTGTTCTGTCACGATCTGGGACATTGGTCTGGTAGAGGAATCTGTGTAGGCTTAGCAGAAGCCCGTGGAGAACAGCATCCAGGAGACACATCTACACTCCCACCCTTCCCTGGAGCATAAGTGTTTCACTGGTTCATGCCAATTAATGTTTGTAAACACCTGTCGATCATTTAATACCATATGATTCCCCTTGACAATTGGGATTTTTCCTCTGATAGATCAGCTCAGTTCCTATGTCTGCAATTGTACATGACGATATAACCTATATTTCTTCAGTTTTCATGACAACTAATAGTTTTCCCTGCTTTCAGTCCTGAAGCCTCATTTGTAGTAGATGAATGCAATTAGACTTCTGCATTTAGTTGGCAGGTGAAAGGATCCTGGTGCACAGACTGTATTTCAACCTGTAAAGACATTAGCAGTCCTTCAAAATAAAAGGTACTAATGAACCAAGGCTAACCAGCATTCCTTCAGCATAATACAGCACTTTCAGTCTTGTTGTTCCCTTGCAGCTTCTTCCTTTAAGTGACTTAAAAAGCAACTTCTGAGGGTGTTGCTCAGAGGGAGTACATTCCTGAAGAAGGAGTTAATGAGGTTCTCAATCCATCTGCCAGTCTCGTCTCCCACCCCAACTTCTCAAGAATAACATAGCTCAGATTAGTGTCATCTTTCATTATCCTCCCTGGGAGCTGGGACAGGTCATCCCTCCTCTAAGCAGAATAGGCGATGAAATATTTATTCAGTTAAATTATCTAAGCTGGAGTTCAGCATGCAGATGATAAGGATGTAGAAAGCAGAGTATGTTTGCATTCATGTCTCTGTGTGTGCGTGTGCAGATTGCAAAAGGATGGACAAATGCTTCCTTGGGTCACAGCGCTGCATTTAGCCAATCTCTGAAGGTTAGAATGGCCCTTGCTTGTGCCAGTCACTGAGAGCTGACAAACCGAGCTGTGCTGGGATTTCCAACACTCAGCTGTGTGGGCCACAAGGATGACAACTCCTCTTTGCCATCGTGTGATTGCCCTTAGCCTGGTGGGGGTTATGCAGCAGACTCGTTGTTGTGGCACTGCAAAGGGCAGTTCATGCTCCAGCAGGCTGTTAAGCTCAACCACCAAACTGATGGGCGGAGCTCTCTCTGTTGGGTATGCTCGAAGCACGTGCATCCTTCATGAATTTTTGCTGTCACCAACAGTCAGTGAGAGCATCAGAATGACCCGGATACTATTCTCATTTTACATTTCTTCCTGGAGATAAATCTAGTTGATTCAAATTTTGATCATGGGACGTGAGAATGGGTAGGAAAGATGAACTTTCTTATGCTGGCTGTTCTGCACCATCATGTTAAAGATGTCTGTAAACAAACCAGCCTTTTCCTTAACTCTCTCTCTGACATTTGAGAGGCTAAAAAAATGACAACTTTAGTTTGTCAGTAAACACTGTGTCTATAGCAGCTGGCAATATTCCCTGTGAAAGGAATTTAAATGAAAAAAGAATCAAACCCTTGCCATCTCCAAGTGTGTGATATTAAGGAGGTAGATGCCCTCCGCAGATGAGTCTTTGGAGTTGTACTGGTTTGGAAACTGTCCTACTGAGTTGGCCCTTGCTGACGTGCAATTAAATATCTGGGGAAGGGAGAATCATGCCACTGCTTTCCTCTGCTGCCTTGTACAGGTGAGAGTATCTTCCACTTTTGTCTTATTCAGTGAAAAATATAGCATATTACCCAGAGGCTGAATAACCTTCTTTCAGTGGCATTGTGCACGAGGAAATTTCTGTGCTTTCTGTTTTTTCCGCTGTCCTTGGTTCCACGTCATGTATCTTGAGAACAGGAAAAGGATCTCCTAACACTTCTAATTCCACTAAAGCAATTTCTTCTCTCAGTGGTGGTTTAGATTTGTTTTGGCTTGCATTCAGGGAGACCAACCACATTGTGCTTTTGGGAACCAGACTTTGAGATTTTGAGACTGTCTCTGCTTAAGAAAGCACTGTGGTAGTGTTTGCAAACCTGTGTTTTCTCAGGCTTCAGGAAATAAAGACATGTCAGAACTCACCTTTTAAATCAAGCTCTAATTCACCTTCTAAAATAAGATCTGACCTGTGGTTTCCACATGGGGAACGAGGGAACTCTTCTTTCAAGATACTACTTCAAACGAGCAATCATTTGGAGGGGCAATTGCCTGAGGGCCAATCTTTTTTCCTTTGCTATCATTTTGAACCACAGTGGCATCTTTTATTGCCCTAGCATGGCGTTCAGTTTGCACATGGAAAGGTGTAACTATCCATATCAGACATGCTAACATGACCCTGCAGATGAGGTCCACAATGCTTATATCCCAGAGATTTCATTGGAGATAAGTGCCTAAATAATTGTGGGTCTGGGTCTGTACACCTAAGAAAGATTTCAGCTATTGTTAACTTCAGCCTCCACATTCTCACTTTCTTTTGTTAATTCAAGTCAGCAGTTTACAGAAATGCTTAATGCCCTATTTCAGACCCAGTGAACCAGGGTCGTGACAGCCTCTTGCAATGATTTACCACTGAATGGTGACTGTGTTATTGTTCTGTAAGCCAAGGCTTTTTTTTTATTCTTTTTTTTTTTTTTCCCCCACCAGCACTCAGAAATGCAATCCTGAAATCTGCAAGAACTGTGTGGCTGAGAGTCAAACTGGATTTAAAACCCAAATTTTGCTTGTGAGCAGGGTACCTCAAAAAATTCAATCAAATCAAAGGTCACCTGTGTGCCTCATGCAAGGACGTTCAGGTCTACTCCAAAACCCACTGGTTTCACTGGCTGTGAGATACAGAAAACCACATTGTTGGTATCCCAGCCCACCGACAGACAGATCACATACCAGTGGCTGATGGCATGTGCCTTCTGATGCTTTGCCTTGCTGCAGCCTGGAGCCCCTGCTGCTCTCCCTCCCTTCGTAAAGGGACTCCTGCTGGGCTGGTGATGTTTGTTAGCTCACCAAAATCACAGAGCTGATCCTCGGCTGCACAAGGTTTGCTGCTGAGAGGCCGCCTTCTGCTAGTGGAGTGCCACAGGGTATGTTGCAAGCTTTCCATATTAATGGCATAGCGTGAGGCTAAGCAGCAGGGGCTGCTGCCTGAGGACCTTTGAAGACATCAGCACTTTTACTTATTTATTCTTCACCTGCTTTTGTTATAAGATCATCAAGAATCTTTTGACTGGGCCTGAGAGCCTCAGCTTTGCCATCTTTTATGAAGAGGAGTTGATACCTCCTGCTGCCTCGTCTGCCCCACATTGTGGTCACACCATAGGAGGACAAGACATCCCCTTCAGGCACCTTTTTTCACTGTTTGTGCAGGTAAACAGTGAAATCTGTTTGGTCTTTTGTGTGTGTGTGCATATTTATGGTAAATGTAAATGTCTGCACTGAGTATTGGAGAGTTATAGCTGTGCAAAGGAATTGGACCTTCTAAACCATCTCCTTACTGGGATTTTTGGCTGGTTAAGCATTGTCTGTAGCAGTAGGTAGTAATAGCTGCCTTCTGAGGAAACACGTATTTCTATCAATAACGTTTTGTTTGTGGAGTTTGCTGCTTAATTGACTTCAACGCTGGGGTCAGATTGAACTGTTCTGTTCAGCCAAGCAAGAGAAGCTGGTCGTATTTCAGTCAGCATATAAACTCTATTGGCTGCTGCCTTGCATGAAGCCAAGAAAGAAATCAATGCAAAACAGGAGAATGATGGAAATTAGAAGCTGGTCCTCCTTCCTGAGACGTGGTGTCCCCTTACACAGCTGTTGTGTTCAACACAAGTGTGACATGTAGGCACCTGGAGCTGTAGGAGAGTTGAAAGGCTGATGCATTTCTAGACACTCTAGGTTTCAGCACTTCAATACCATGAGACTGAGCTGCCCTCCAAACTTCTGTCTTCAGATTTGAGCCTGGGGAAAGACCCTGATCTCTCTGTACTTTTTGGAATTGCTGAATTCAAACACAAAATCCATAAACTGTTCAAGCACTTGCCATTCAGGAGGAGGAAATACGCACATTGATGTTATTTGGGTTCAACAGCAATTTGGAGTTGAGACTATAGTTGAGGAGAGAGTGAAGATACAGGTGATTCCATAGGAGGAAAAGACAATGTCCATTTACAAGAAGTGGACTCAGTGGTGAAGACTTTGCTTACACACAGCAAGTGTTGAGTAGAGTTCTCCATTTGATTCTGCTGTCTTCACCAAATGATCAAATGGAAAAGAGCTTCAGTAATCAGAAGGTACAGTTCCTGGGAAGCACACCCGTCCTGTTTTTACAGGATAACTTCCACAGGAAGTACCAGACTTTGGAACAGCCCAGAGAAAAAACCTCTCAGATCCAAGCAATTTAAATTAAATGAATGTGATTTGGCTTGTAGTTAGTTCCCTAGGAAGTAATGAAAGAGGTAATTAAAGACTGGACAACTACCTTAAGTAAAGCATTATTCATTAGAGTAAAAGCATTTCAGGTAAAGTGTTTTCAGGCCACGAAAGTCAGCTCCATGTCTTTCTGTGCATCACTACGGCTGCCCAGTTCCAGAGGGGAGAATGAGACATCTTTCTGAAGATCCCATCACAGGCTGCTCGTCCCAGATGCCTGAGAAGGAGGAGACTTACATTAGAACATGTGGAAAAATCCAGGAAGCGGTAGGATCTCCCTGCACTCACTCCTTTCTGACAACATTACTCCCTGATTGCAAGCATTAGTCTTCCCAGCCTTGCTCACCTAGCCTCCTGTGCCATCCCCAAAGCCCGCCCTGAACTTTCATCTGGTAGAACAGTGGCAAAAAAGCATCCTTCAGAGAAGAGAGCTGTTCCCTGAAGAAGGTGGATTCCCCTGGGTGAAAGTGCTGTGGGGTGTTGGTCAGATGCAGTGAGGATGAAAAGGAGTCATCCAGGGAGAGTCTTTGACAATGGAGTTTGATTAGCACCTTGCTTTTGAGAAAGCAAAAAATATTACCCATGCCAAGAAGAGTAAGTCCCAGCCATGTAATGGACAGTGCACCAATGGCAACAGCAGAGCAGGCAGCAAACTGCTTCACTGAATTGAGGTGGAACAACAGTTGCTATTCAGTCAAGGAACTGGGCAATTTGTAACTTCCTGAAAGTGATTTCCCAGAAAAAAGAGAAACAATTAAAGATACAAAAACCCACTTTAAGTAAATTTACCAGTGTGAAGATAAATAGTAGCATAACAGCATCTGGCTGTGTCTTGGGAAGGAGTGGCCTGTCAACCACCACACTGTGCTTTTAATAGCACTGAGAGGCATCAGGAGTAATCAGGAATTAGATCAGGTTTTCAGCATTGTAACCGTGAGAATGTTTCACCTCTGCAAATCAGTGCAACAGTGCAATGACAATACAATTAATATCCTCTAGTAATTCCCCAGGTGCATCTTTTCCATCAAGAATATAGGCAATGAAATTATTAACGTTTCAAAATAATTAAGCCATAATTAAATTAGTAAACTTTCCCACTGCTTTGGCCATTACTACTGACTGACTCCATCACTGAAGCTTTATTAAGAATGTTTTTAAGTAGAACAAACATCAGCAAGGAATAATTCAGGTAGTGTTGATTTTGTCTGAAGGTAAAAAGCAGGACCAGATGACATCTTGAGATCCCTTCCAGACCAGTTTTTCTTCTAAAACATTCTGAAAATCTGTTTTCTCACATCACCAGTGGTTTGCATTCATTTTGAATAGGTAGAAATGAATACACCAGCTTCTTTCAATAGAGAAGTCAATCTCTATTGCATTCAGGTCAGGTCCATTTTTACCTTCTAGAAATCAAGATATTCAAACACCTGAAAAATATCTGACTTTGATGTAATGCATGCTGCTTTGCAGATTTTTAATGAGAAAACCTTCTATTTGATATATTCTTGCTCTAAAAAACTAATTGATGAGTAAGCTTAAAACCTACACTAAAATATTCTTCCTATGGCCCAGTGTTGTTTTCATTCTGCCCATTTACATTCCTCCTTCTTCCACCTTTCTTGGCATTTCAATTGCAGTTCATCTCGGATGACTGAGAAGGAAACACTTTTGCAGAAAAGTAAATCATCATTTCCTTGGTGTAAAATAATTTTTCTTTTTGTAAGCAAACACGAGCCTAGCAAAAAGCCAGAGGTGCTCTTTGTTGTTTTTTCCCATATTCTCTCTGACAAGACGAATTTTTGGATTTACTTCCATTAAGATTTTACATAAACAGAAAAGAAAAATATCAAGTTGTATACAAGTTCTTCATAATCTGTTAATCATCTACAAACTGACCTTAAGTACTCTTTAAAACATCCCTATCTGTGAACAGTAGGAAAAATAAGTATACAGAACAGTACCAAACAGTAGTAATAATTCAGAACAAGCCAACTAGCTTTAGTTTTTGGGTTGTTTTTCTGTGTGGCACTTTTTTCTGCTTTTGCAGGGTCTTGGTATTGCCATCTTGGACCTTCATTTAGAAAAAAGTCATAAAGCACCAAGTCTGAGTAAGTGGTATGACCCCAGAGTTGCTCAAAACACCCATGTAGAGTAAGAAGTGGTTTTCAAAATTCATTAGCAAGTGTTTTTGTAAATGGAATCAGTGACATGAAGACAAACTTAGATTTTCAGAGGGCGATTGGATAACAGGAACAGGTTTCCCACGAATAGCTTAATTGAGGGGTTTGGGTGTCTGTGTGTCTCCTCATGGAGGTCGGCTGTTGAGTATGGAGGCTGGCACAACTATGTAGGGACATAGGGACTTATGCCCTCAGGTCTGAAGATGCAAGAAGATGTTAGCAAGCTGAAATCACTGAAATCACAGGTGGCTGAAATCACTGTTTGGGGTGCCTTTCACAACAGACTAGTTTATAGATCCACAGAAGAGAGAATGGTCTTCCTCTTTCTATGGAGCATACAGGATTTTGTCATGCACACCTGGTACCAACAGATAGTTCTTTGGGCTATTGCCATGTTATATTTTAGGAGGAATTCAAGGGCTGAATGGCTGAGATAATTAACTATCCTTTTGTTTTCTTCATGGCCACTGTACTGAACAGTTACCCTGAACAAAACCTGCCAAAGATAAGGAAAGACATACCTTTTCTTTTCAGGCTCCCTCTGACCTTGCCCTTCCCTTACAAGGATATTCTGTAGGGTGATGGTATGTCTAATTAAAACAAAAGAAAAGTTCTTTGCTTTGTAACTAGATACCCACTTCAGACAATCAAAGAAATCTTTTATCTAACTTGATGTTAAACTAGATTGCTGTGGAAAAAAAAATCACTTGCCTTGAACAACTTGATTTGTGATCAGATCCTTACCCAGCTTGGGAAATTCATCAAGTGAGACAAAATTTACTGGGGCAACACTGTGCATGAGGGAGGTCTTGCACAGGGAATGACAGAGGTGCCTGGAATTTTAGAAAAATGCAGATACTAGGATATCAGCATGCCTGATTAATTAACACTTGTTTATGTTCTGTTTCTTTCAGCCTTGTTTCAACACCCCAGAACTGATTCTAATAAAATCCCTTTGCGAGTTCTTTTTCCTTCCACACACTTAACTCATGATTGCAAAAATCATTACCACTTTTGATTATAATCTTTAATTAGCAGGAAAATATACGTGCTGAATTATTTAGTTAGTGTTCATTTTCATCATCATGTTTTGATGGCTTTTGCATTAATAAATCTTTTGTAGACCCAAAGACCCTGGATAGCTTTGGATGGAGTTGTTTAAGGACTTCTGTTAAACACTTTGCCTTCCAAGAACCTTAAAGCACCATGTGTTACCCAGGACTTTTCACTGCCAAGTGAATTTCCTGATCACTAGCCTGTCTCTTCTGCTCACTTTATAGCTTAATGAATCTTTAAGAGCTTTCCTTCTCAATGGAACAAGTTCAAAAGGAGCGAAGATAATATCTCTGCACAGTCTGTCATGAGAGAGTGGTTGTGTGGCTTGAGGCCAAATTCATCACTCGTCTGCTGTATGGCCTTCTGAGTTCGTTCTGGAGCTGCTCAGTTGGTTTTCCACAGAGAAGAACTTTGAATATAGCTCATTCTTTATGATGTTCTCAAAGGAGCCTTTACTTGCCTCATAGAAGTGCCTCAGGGCTTCTATGCGTGATGTGCCTTAAACCCACATTTTGGTGAGTGAGTAAAATGGCTCAAAGTATTCTCAGAAGGGCCCCAACATCCCTGCCAAGGCCTTTGGGGCTGTGGGCAGCAGAAGTTATGGGGGTCCTATGGGTTGAGCCAGCCTATATAAAGCAAAGACTGCACCCGGCAATGAGCTTCAGATGGGAGGATACCTGGTTTCCTGCGCAAAGCCATGCCAGACACAGTGAGAGTCCCTGCCTGTGGAATTCACTGCCAAATTGTAATGTAAGAAAAAAGCCTCTTTGACCAGATGCATTCTTGTTATTTAAGACAAAATGCAGTCCCTGTTTGTTTAGGTCCAAGGTCACTATCGGAGTTGGCATGTAAGGCTGAGCACAGCTGACAGTGAACCAAAATTGCTGAAGTTCTCTGCCACTGTTTCAGTCTATCAAGATTTTAGGCTGTGGATAGGATGCTGAGGTTTATGTTTTCTCTGATTATTGTTTTACTGTGATTTTTCTACCCAATTTGATGAAATTACAGTGTTTATCATTGCAAGCATTGTGGGTAGGTATTTCTTAGTGAATGTAATTTATCAACTTTAATGAGTAAATAAGCACCTAACCACTGTGGCAAGAAATGCTCCCCAAGTCTTTAAGTAATAATAAATAATACAGCCACAATGGAACTCTCGGACTGGAGCGATTGCCCCATGTGCCGTTACACCCATACAATAAAACATTTAAAACTGTTTTAAATGCTTCCTGTCATCACTGCTGGTGGGAAAATAATTTTGCATGGTTCATTTGCTGCAGTACTTAGTTTTCTTTAGTGCTTCTGGAAGGAGTGATTGTTATCAGAAAAATGACTATAAAAAGACTGTGTTAAAACACGTTTAGTTTTCATCAGGACTTTCTCAATCAAACTCGGATCAATGCAGCAGAGGAGTGTTTGCAATGGAATTTGTTCAAAGCAGGGTGGTGCTGACTGATCATCTGGAAACTGGTGAACTTCAACAATTGTATGAGTTATGCAAAAGTATATTAGTACTCTGATTGTGAACTTGTTCTGAGGAAACCACAGAACTCAGAAAGACAACCTGGGACCTTTTCATAGATTTTGTTAAAAAAAATTCAGCAATGAGAAATGGGGAGTCCCTCTGGAAAGTTTCCTTTTGACATTTTCTGTCCACCCCTAAACAAAAAACATTTTACACAAAGTAAGCTAAAATGAAATTCCAGACACTCTGCTTCTAAGTAAAAGTATCCACTCAGGGTTTTATTACAATTCAACAACTTCACTTAAAATATTTATTCAGATTGGTGCTCCTGACTGTCCCTACATTGCAATGTCCTCAACTGAATGCAAAAGTATGAGCACTGATAGAAAAAATAACATGTAGATAGAGATTCTCAGAGTGTTATGGTCTTGTTTTAAACAGTGTATCTCTTTCCTGTACAATTTGAATAATACTTAACATTCCTAGAGCCATATCACTTTTTGACGCATCCTTGAATACAAGATGCTGCATCTCAAGGACTTATATCCAGACTTGCATTCTGGCAAATTAATCTTTTCAATTGCTTTTTCTTGCTTGTCAACATTTTTATGCTGGTCTTTTCACTAAATGGGTTGTTTATACGTATCACCCTTCATTTAGCTTTAAGTAGATGTTTAAACTGTGATATTACTTCTTTTTTTAAGGGACTTGCAAGTCGGGCATCTCTCTAGGGGTAGAAAGGATTAAATCGGTATTCCTGACAGCAGAAATGATTAATGGAAGGCTCTTCAGAGTGCGCTTGTGGGTTCATAGTGTGGGTATCATTATGTTTACTGAAATGGCTGTTAACGACGCATCAGAAATGAAGAAACTGTGAACATCCTTACTGCCTTTATCAAATTTCTAGTGTCTGTTGCCCTCTGGTAAACCCACAAATACCAGCCAGGAGTCTGGGAAGTGAAGGAAACATCTGATCAGAGAGCAGATTTCATAGACAAGTGCAGTGCTCTGTTTTGAAAAAGCAAAAATAAGTGAGCATAACAAAGAACTGTTCCCAAACCTGAACCTGCCTCCTGAGCAGCAGTTAAGTACTTTGGCTGAGGAGCAGTAGGAAAGCATGGCATCAACCCCAAGCAGCGTGGGAACCAGAGAACCTTCAGCTAGAGGGGCTAAAAGAGGGCAAAGAGGTAAGAAGAGTGTGGCTGCTTGGGCTGTGTGACTCTGGGCCTTGTACGCTTGTATGTGTAAGAGGTCTGAGATGGAAAATTAACATTTTTGAGTACAGTTCTGAATAGCATTCCCACTACTGCTCTGAAGCTGACCCTGACTAGCCGTACACTAATCCAGACTGGTATGTCATCACAGCCCAGCGTCTCCCCAGCTTGCCTCCCTGTTTCCCCCCAATCCCTGCATGTCACCCCCCCCCTACAAAGCCCCACTGCTGCTGCTGGGGGTTCTTGGCATGAGCCCTTTGTCTGTGGTCCTGTCCTGTGGATCCCCAAGGGAGCTTTTTGCTGCTCCAGCAGGGAAGGCGATCACCTTCCCCTGTGTTGGACAGCTGGAGTTGGGAGAGGGTCAGAAGGCAGGGGATGGAGATCCCACCCCTGGAGAAAAGCCCAGCCGCTGGCAGTCACCTTGTCCCTGCTCTGTGCTCCTGGAGGGCATGGAAAGCACCTCACCCTTCCGTCTGGGCTGATGCTTCACCTCCCTGCCTCTGTCGCGCCTGGCACCTTCCTGGGGTCACAGAAGGACTCTCCTGCTGCTTGTGATATGATGCCCTTGGCCACCGGGTGCACGGAAGAGGAGCTGGTGAGGGGGAGGGAAGGAAGTCAAGTTTAATGTCAAGTCAATGGAAAGCGGGGCAGGAAAAATGAGATTGGAGGAGGGAGATAAGGAGGGATCTCCTGGGTCATGGAGTACGCTAGCGAGCTAGGCAAACAGAGTACAAATCGATTAATTAAAGAGGAAGTAATTAAAAACAAGTTAATGAAAGATTAATTGCTTGATAATTAATTACATAATCTATAACTTCTATAATTAGATTCATTGATTAATTAGAAATAACATCTATTTATTAAAATGCAATCATATTTTAAGTCTGGTTGGTGAGTTTGCTGTCACTGTTTTGGCCTGATAAGTGCAAGTCTTCCTAAATTTCAGCCTAAATTCATTCGTGGCCACATTTAGCCAGTTTGTTCTTGTTCCCCTTTAGAAAGGAGTGTATGTTTAGCTTGACTTGGTATAACAGCTCTGTCAGCTGTACTTTGTGCACTCGAAATGCAGAGGTGTTAAGAGGTTACCGTGCCTGTCCCTTCTCTCTCGGGGTGCTTGTGTCAGCAGTCAGAGTGAAACCAGCAGCTCGGCACCGAGAAGGCTGGGCTGCCAACATGTTACCTTTTGTCAGGGAGCTCAGTACTGCCTTATATCCCCTCAACCTGTTTTGTCAGTGACAAATTAACCCTGGACTCTTTAATTTGTGCATTCTACTCATCTCATAAATTTGAAAGAGGTTTTGTACCCTATAGGAGAGACCAGCTGCCAGCCCTACAACCTGACTTTCCTAATTCCTCATGTGACATGCAGAAGTTGCAGCTCCTGGTCCTTTAGAGAGGTGGCAATCCATAGAAGAATCAGGAGATGGGTGCTGTAATTGTGGCCAACACCTTGGTAGGCATTTCCCATCTGTGAATGACTGCTTTAAAACACTTTGCAGCATCTGACCTGACATCCTGTGAGTAGCAAGATCTCATTTATACAGCTGGCATGTGGGGCTCTGAGCCTATCCACTGGCATTTGGAAGATATTTCATGGTGACAGTAATTATTATAATCATTCCCTTCAGTAGCAGGCTTGAAGCCTACTCTTTCCATTGACATAGTTGATCTAACTGCAGAATAAGTCACATGTTAACAGCTGGACTAAAAAACCACCCACAGATGTTGCTTAATAGGAGACTGAGTAAGTCCACCCACTGCTGGTACATTTAGTCCTCCTAGAGGAGGCAGGTGTATAATCTAGGAAATTTTCCAGTTCAGCCCTTAGAGACATGAATCATTAATGTTTAGTGCAAAGAAACAATGTCCTTTTTACCCATGGAGGGGAGGAAAAAAAAGACCACAAACACAGTAAAAAGGGCTAGGACATCTGGGAGAGAGCTCGCAAGCAGAAAGCAGCTGCTTTTTCTTTACACCAAAGCTAGCTACTGGTTTTCACTATAAGAAATAACACAGCAGTCTCTCCCAATACTCTGAGATATTTTTTCATGTGTTATCTAGAGCATTCACTGTCTGCAAGCCAGGGTCAGAGGCGTCAGGCTGTGAATCAGCTGAAATAGTTAGGCACTTCTGCTGCTGGTGGCTCTGGGAAGTCTGCTGCTCTAGTTTTATTTGAGGGGAACAGGCCCCTGAACTCACCTGGGCTCTGAGGCTATGAGCCACCTATGGCCAGTCCCTGGTTGCCCCCTTTGTCCCTGCCTGCCTTCCAGTGGGACAGCCCCAGCTTTTCCTGCCATGAGAGTCGCCGGAACACAGTGCTCAGGATAGACGAAGATGGTTGGAAGTGGGCATCATCCTTACAAAGCATTGACCCATTTTCAGAAAAGAAGAGGCTTCTAGGACAAAGCCCCAAAAAGTCATGCACACAGAGAGCCCTGCGTATTCCCATAACCCTGACATAATATTGAAAATGGCTAAGTAAATAATAGCCTGAGAAAAAGAGAAAAGCTACTTCCCCCTGCCCCCGCCGCTGCATTTTTCCTCATTGTCTTTCTGGACCTTTTCCAAAATTGGAGTATTTTGTAAAGGTAGAGTGGCTAAAACCTCAATCAAGCTGCCAACCCCCCCTGCTGCAGGCAACGGGGACACGGAGAGGCCCAGGATGGCCATCCCAAACCTTGGCTTTGAGTGAGGACTTTCAGCCAGAAGCCATTAGCTTTTTGGTTGTACTGGAATATCACCTAAATTGTGCGACCTTGGTGAAACAGATTCTTTTGCCTATGCAAACTGGCATTTTCTCCTCTATATGCAGCAGCTCTGTGTTGCTGTAAACTGGCTGGGTGTGTGGCTGACCACTACTATTTCTTCACTTCAGTTCTCTCGCTTGGTATTTTGTTCTTACTTCAAAAGACTTCATTTAAGGAAAGAAACAGAAAGAAAAGGGCATTTCAGCTTTGATCACTGTGATTTACTAGAGAGACGGCAGGCTGTGGAGCTGCTGTCTGGTCCCTACAAGGTATGTATAATGCAGTTAGTCACAGGGCAACAT
Source organism: Dromas ardeola (assembly GCA_013398915.1). NCBI lineage: Eukaryota > Metazoa > Chordata > Aves > Charadriiformes > Dromadidae > Dromas > Dromas ardeola. Next base: position 196,801 of record VYZM01016463.1, on the reverse strand, counting down.
AAATAGACACTTCTGAACTGTACGCACTTGCATGACTAGCAAACGTGCTGCAGCCTCATCTGGGGAAATGGCACCTTTTCTAGTGTTTACAGCACAGCTAGCAACAACCCCAGAAAGTTTTCTGCTTTTGCCCAGAGCTCTTAGTTTTGGAGCCACGAGTTTCACTTGGCATTAATCAAGAGCTGAGTTAGCCATACATTTTCATGTGATTGTTGACTTCTTAAGGATGCTAACTGAGTTCTAGTTTCTTATCTATTTTTGTTGGAGTGAATATCCTTGTCCTGGAAAAACTAAAAACAAAAATCTCTTGTTACATTTTTAAAGCCAAAATGAAAACCCTCTCGGGAAAAACACTTGACTCCGGGGATGAGAAATGGGTTGTTTTCAGTTCCCTCAGTTCAGCCAACTGTTTTGGAAGATCTGCTCAATGACTTGTGATTGCTCTTTGTCAAACAAGTGGGAGAATATTAACTCCAGCCCTGAGCCATTTTGGTGCCTGGAATGGGGATTGCTGGGAAATATCCAAGGAGAACCAATGGCAGCTGATTGAATGCAGAGTCACATTATACTAGGTTGGGAAAAAAATCACCACAGAAAGTTTTTTTTATTACATCTACAAGTAAACTTTCTTCTCCAAAGACATCACTGGGTTGGGGAAAGAAGAAGACTTCTCATTGACCAAGTGTTCATACAGCAAGAATTAGACTTTGTACTGTGACAGCAAAGAAAAGATGAACATTGGATGAGACTCACAACCATGAGGAGCTATAAACATCAGCTAGGGCAGACGTAGGTGGGTTCAACTGCTATTGATATGCTTGTTACACCCCTCCATGGGTATTTGCAAATGAGGCAGCTTTTATTCAGTGTCCTGAAGTCCTTAAATTGCTGCAAGAAGAGCAGATGAAGGGTGAAATACACAAAAGCTTTTTTTAGAAAAAACACCTGTACTGGCAGATGGTGGTGTACCAGAAGAGATGACCAATTTGCTGTTCTGTTGTTGAAGGTCCACTCCAACAATCTGAACTTATAGGGAGTCAAGTTTCCTTTTGAAATATGCAAATGACCCTTAACCAAGAGATTATACAGTAATAAAACGTTTCCCTTTAACTGTCTTTGGCACAGATAAAATCAAACCAATTTTATCAGAAGTACCCCTCCGGACAAGAGATTACAGAATCATTTTGCGTGAAATTCTTATGCTTTTTCAGCTGGGAAACATTTTAATCTGTAGTTTCCTGACAGTGTCTTTTAAACAGCTTGTCCCCAGCACAACACATGAATTCTACGTGCCATGTTTCATTGGCAAATTAACAAGGACATGAAAAAACTGCATCAACATATCATAAAAAATGCAAAAGCGTTGAACACTTAATTACAGCTTGAGCTGTTCCAAAATGCTCAGTAGCTGAAATGGTTGAACAGCCACAGTTTCTATGACTGGCTGACTATCTAAATCACTCCTGATTTTCTGGGATCTGTTGCTACCAGAAGTGGGGAAATCAGAGGTAGATGAAATGAGCAACCCAGTGCTGGCACTGGCGTACAGGAGAGCGTCTGATTCAGAGCAGACACTAATGTTTTATCTGGCAGATGCAGTTCATGAAGTCACGTGCCTCGCGGTGCAGCATGAGAGAGTGCGTGTTTGGTCTCCCCTTGACATTAGAAACAGACTTGCTCAAGCTAGCCAAGTCATTTGCAAAGCTGCTCAACAGGCTGTTCATGTGTTTGCAAGGTGAGGTCTAACCAAGACAGAGCAGAGTGCAGGCCTAGGGCCACCTTCTCCTCACAATTTCCTTTGGGGTGCCTGTTCCACAGCAGTTTCCTTTCAGGGACAGGACTGCTAGCATGGAAACCATATGTTGTACCTCAGATGTGCCACAAAGCATGTGCCAGATGGGAGGGATCACTTCCACGCGTGAGGAGGAAGATGCTGCGCAGGACCCGTTCCAGGTTGTAGATGATGGGTTTTCCAGTGGGTGTTGTTTAACATCCTCATATGGACTGAGAAGATCAAATCCCACTACACTTCAGACTCAAATGCATGATTGTCGTGGTTTAGTGAGTTACTGCCTTTAGCAGATCTGTGGTATGAAATTTCTACAGCGAATATGAAGTAAAATATATCGGTTTAAACCTCTTTCCTCGATACTGTGATTTACTCCTTACTCGTTATGTCCTTAGAAGGTAAAATGGTTAATTATTATGATTCAGGTGTTGGGCAGTAATTTATTAAACTGAGGAACCTTGATGTCGGATCCCACAGAGGTGCCTGCAGGAATTTTCCGGAGGCCTGCTGTACCCTGGGGAGTCACAATGGCTGCAAAATCTCCTCCTGGGTCCCACTGGAAGGAGCTTGCTGAATAAATTCACAGGAAAGCAGGAGTCTTTGCTTGCACCATAAATAACCTCAAAGCAAAAGAGGAGGTGCCACTCTTGAAGATACAGAAGGGAGATGGGAACATCACTAGAATTTCCTTAAGAGCTTCTTTAGGAAAAGGATGAAGGGTGAATAGGACTATCTCATTCTTGCATTGTAACTGTGCAAATGGGAGTGGTGTACTCGTATCCCTGGAAGAAACTGTTGTCTCTTTTGGAAAAGGGGGTGCCTGGCAGGGGCTTGCTGCTGACTTGACGTGGAGTTGAAATGGGAGGGAGGGAGGGAGGAAGGGAGGGAGGAGGTTGCAGCAAGCTTTTCTGCTTGGATGGAGGAAGCTAAATAACAGTGCTTGAGTGTGTGCATTCCCATGCTGACAAAATCTGGGAAAAGTCTGAGGGGGTGACAAGCTGTTCACTGTGCCCTGTGTGCATAGGACATTTCTGTTTTGGCTGAGGTGGTTTTTCAAGGTGTGGAGACACAGGGAGCGGTCCCACCTCTCCCAGGCCCAGTATCAGCAAGAACCGTAAATTGGGTTTTCTGGGACACCCCACCTCTCCACAGCTCTGTGGCAGGAACCGATCCAAATCTATGCCTTGAGTCAACATAAGTGACAGCCCTCCAGGAGACTGAGGAGCATAAGCAGGGGCTGCCGAAGGCTGTTCTCTAGTCCTTTGTCTTTTTGCTCCGTGAGCATTTTTTTGCAGCATTTCTTCCATTACCTCAAAAGCTTTCAAGTCTTGAAAACAATTTTGTCATTTTTCTAACTTTAAGAACCTGAGTCTTGATTGCCTTATTTGATGGCTTCCTTGTGGTTCCTAAATGTTCTCCCTGCAAAAAAACAGTGAAGTTAGTTTTTGAGCCTGTAAAGAAGTGTTACAGAGTATTTTTATATAAACCAGATTAATGGTTTTAGAAGACGATGCATTTGTCATAAGGCAGCATTTTGGCAGCAAACTGAGCTTCAGTGAGCAGTTGTTTTCAATCTTGTCACGCGTCTTCGAAGAGCTAACCTGAATTTTCTCCTGAATTTGAAGTTTTACAAAATCATGACTCAATCCTATAATAAAAAAAAAATAAAGAGAAAGAAAAAACACCCCCCCTACATTTTAGAAGTATGTATTCTGATAGAGAGAAAAAAGGATTTTTAAAATTCCTTCTCTGTACTTCTTTCGTCTGTGTCCTCCTAAACTGCAGGTTTGCTTGGTGGATCTAAACTAAATCGCATAGAAAGATTTATGCATTACAAATGAGCACCCTGAAATTTAAAGTCAAGCAGAAACTGTAAAAGCTGGAAGAGAAATCTTTATGTAGTATTTCTGGGGATCACATATTAGAGTTTCTTTTTTTCTTTAAATACATCAAATTCCAATATCAGCACCAGATAGCAATTAGAACAGGATTTGGAAGCAGCGTTTCATCCTTTGTAAGCTACAAGCAGAGAAACTCTTCCAATGATAAAAAAACAGCAACAAATAACTGTAAATTCTTTATTACTGACATTCTATTTCAGAGTAGAAGTCTAATGAACCACCCAAATTGGTTGCTTGAAGCCTGTCCCTTGGGAGCTCGTGAGGAGGACAATCTGCCGGCTCACACTTGAGCATGGGCAGAGCAGGAATTCTTTCCTTTAATGACACTAGTTCTGCAAACTGCAGTATGTGAACTCAGCTGGACCTTGAATGACAGACTTTCCTAAAAATGACTATTAGGTAATGTGGCCAATTCAGACAATTCAAGGTTGTTCTCTTTGGCATATTCCCCATCTTTTTGTTTATCTCTAGAATGAAGCCTAACAGTAGTCTGTTATGCTTCTCTTTGCAGTGCTCAGTGGATCTCATTTGCAACTTAAGGGAGGAAAAAGCCTGAGTGCAGAAAGACCAAGTCTGGAGCAGGAAACAGTGGTGTTCTTATGGGGGACAATTAAAACCTAATGCATGGGGCCATTGTTCTTTAGAAAAAAAAAGAAGAGCATAAAACAGACCAGGAGATCTGTCAGAGAAAATTTCTGTTTCAACAGCCAGCTCTGGGACTGTGCTAGTGATCACGTACGCCAGAAAGGTGGTGTGTTTCATGCTGAGCTTCCAGGTATTTGCTTTTATAATGCAACATCCTGAAAGATGAGCAGCCTGGAACAGAGTAAGAGGGAGAGGAGACAGAATGACAGTGTTCACATTCTGGTTTCCCTGCCTTGTTCGGCGTGTTTTGCCTGCCTGGATCAAGTATCTCTAATGTGTTTGTGATCTTTGCAGTGGTGTTCCCTGGCACCTGGCACAGGCAGACACAGAGGTCCATGGCATCGCTGGGGTGGAAGCTGCAGGGCTGGACCCAGCTGGAGTCGGGGCCCTTCCTGCAGAAGGTATTCTTCTGGCTGCTAGGAGCCTATGGGTTTAGAAACGTGAATATTATCACTTTGAGGCAGAACATGGTTAGCTGTGAGGGAGGAGTCTAATCTCCCCAAGTGGTGACCTTGGACTGTGAAAGCCCCTTCTGAGTGCCACGACAGAGCCCCAGGCTGAGGCAGGGAGAATGTGGCAGCCTCCCTGTGGATCGAGGAGCTGAGAGGGAGAAGTTGAAGCTTTCTATTTCAGCTGTCACAACAGGCTTTGAAAGACAGGGAGAGAAAAAAGGCTGCCCCACTTTCACCTGTGGCAAGTCCCCAGTGAGATGGAGTATGTCAGGAAATCATTCCTGGAGAACAAAAGGGACAGAGAGTCCTTCTCATCACACTGTCTCAAAGGTGCCCAGCAGCAAGAGCATCTGTGCTCCCTGCATTGCTGTCAGTACTTGCCTGCTTCCCTTCCTCTCTACCATGAGGTTGGGACCTGTCACACCATCACACCACGTGTGACCTTCAGAGAACAGGAGCAGCCAGAGCAGCAGGACCAGTCTTTCCCTCCCAGAGCATCCAGAAGTGGACTGTAAACATGCAAACTGCAAGAAGCTGATATATTACAGGGTACCTTGCCATGGGGAAATTTTGTTCTTTATTCCTTCTCAGCCAAATTAGATTTTTATTCTAAAATACACAGACTTCCGTCTCTTCTAAAACCCCTTTAAAAGAAAGTGGGCATCCACAGGCATGTTTTATGCGTGAAAGCAGGCGACTGTGTTTTGTTTAACAGATGTGTGTCTGTCTGTAGGCTGTGGATTTGCTACAGGGACTCTGAAAGCTGGGGGGTCACATAGCGACTGTATATTAACTAAGGCTTTTCAGAGCTGCTGAGATTAAAGTCTCAACAGTATTCAGTGTGCTGGTCAACGTGCCGATCTCCACGTGTCCAGCTTTGTTTTGTACTATCTGTCAAATGAGAAACCAGGATTTTGCAATAATTATGACTGTTATTCAGGGAATTGGTTAGAAATTAAAGGTTATCTAGAAAACCAAAACGAAAAAAATCCGCCTCAAAAAGAGAAGACAGTGATGAAAACAACTAGCACCAGGAAGTTGAAAAAACAAAGCTAAACCTTAATATTCTCCACAAAACCTTGACACAGGGGTTACAACGTATTTGGTGACTTTACTGGATATTACTGTCTGTTCCCAGCACCGAAAACAAATGCAAATCGTTCTGGGAGAATTAACCGTCAAAGGGTCCGTTCCTTTCATTCCCTTCCTTGTCATTTCTCTTTCAAACCCTGATACTTGCTTTGCAGAGTTTATTATTAGCAGCTGTGCCTAAGACTGGGGAGAGTGTTGCAGGAGGAGAAGTACAGATATTTTTTTCTTTAGGTAAAGCAATTTTTCTTTCTTGGTGTTGAGCGCCTCGGAGCAACTTCATTGTGGTGCAGCAGGTTGTGGGAGTGAAATGGAACTGGTAATCTTTGAAAAATCACCTTGGACAACCTATTTAATTTCCAGGCTGCTCTGTATTCATCTCTGGGGCTGTCCTGCATCCCTCAAAGCTCTGTTGCCAGTTTATGGAAGAGAAAACAGTCAATACAGATGTTTGCGGTATCTGCTGTGGAAGGCTGGCATTCAATTAAAAGAAGGGCAAAACAACCCTTTTCCGTTTGACATCAAATATACAGAAGACAGCACAGCAGGAACCACCTCTCTCTCGTGTGTTATTTTACCAGGGATTTAACAGGCTTGGTAACTCTCAGCCATGATAATCCTAATAATAAAATTTCCTGCTGAGTCAGTCCCAACTTTTCCCAGTGAAGACAGTCACCGAAGTGCAGAGCCGCTGCCGCACTGCTCTGGGGTGCATTTGTCGGGGCCCAGCAGAGAGGATGAGGGCAGGTGCTCTTCTCTCTGCATTGAGCCATGCTGTGGGGCAAAAATGAAGACGACTCCATGTCAAAGCAGAGCTGCTATATACTGGTTATATGGCTTGAGAGCAGCGCTGCTCTGTCCGGCCTGTGTAGCCAAGTGTCTTTTTGCAGAGCCCAGAGGGAGAAGGGGGCCAGTGCTGGTGTCCTCTCATTGTGAGATCAGGGTGCAAGCGTCTGAAATTTCTGAACACAGGTTAAGAACTATTCCTGTGTTACTATTTTTAGGAATTACTTAATCCTGTTCTCTTAGAGAGCAGTAAAGCTACGATAATATTGAGATGGTTAGAATCTTCTTTCATTTAATATGCCAGGTGGAATAGTCTCCATCAAGTCCCTGTAAATTATTAACTCTTTTTTCCTAGCTAGAAGAGGAATGTAGTTTTTTCTTTACAACTTTCTGACAGATATTAAAACATGATAAAATGAAAATGGCTTCACACTATAATTCACTGGGACTTCTCTCCTGAGAACAGAATGGAGCAATGCAGGATTAATGTTGATTTTATTACTGCTGCCTTCTCTAAGGAAAAAAGTCCTTGTAGAATTAAGAGAATGGTTTTTGTGTGGCAATCTCTGGGGAGTTGCGCTGCCTGTATTTAAGGTCCCTAGAGGTCCAAGTCCCTCAAGACTGCATGGAGGACAGTTCTAGACGAGGATCGGAGTGATTCAATATCATAACAAATTAGGCTGTGAGAACAGGAACCAGTGTAACAACAATGATAATTTAAAGTGGGTTAGATGAATGGACAGTAGGGTGGATAGAAAAGTGGTTGCAAGAAAGAACTCAGACAGTTGTGATTAGGGGCACAGAGTCTAGTTGGAGATCAGTGACGAGTGGTGTTCCCCAGGGTCCAGTCCTCTTCAATATATTCATCAATGACCTGGATGAAGGGATAGAGTGCACCCTGATGACTGATACTGTGATGATGACACAAAGCTGGGGGGGGTGGCTGACACACCGGAAGGCTGTGCCGCCATACAGAGAGACCTGGACAGGCTGGAGAGTTGGGCAGAGAGGAATCTTATGAAATTCAATAAAGGCAAGTGTAGGGTGCTGCACCTGGGGAGGAATAACCCCCTGCACCAGTACAGGTTGGGGGCTGACCTGCTGGAGAGCAGCTCTGTGGAAAGAGACCTGGGAGTCCTGGTGGACAACAGGATGACCATGAGCCAGCAATGTGCCCTTGTGGCCAAGAAGGCCAATGGCATCCTGGGGTGCATCAAGAAGAGTGTGGCCAGCAGGTCGAGGGAAGTCATCCTCCCCCCCTACTCTGCCTTGGTGAGGCCACACCTCGAGTACTGTGTCCAGTTCTGGGCTTCCCAGCTCAAGAAGGACAGGGAACTGCTGGAGAGGGTACAGCAAAGGGCTACCAAGACGATTAGGGGATTGGAACACCTCTCTTATGAAGAAAGGCTGAAGGAGTTCAGTCTCTTCAGTCTGGAAAAAAGACAACTGAGGAGGGATCTTATCAACACTTATAAATACTTAAAGGGTGGGTGTCAGGAGGATGGGGCCAGGCTCTTTTCAGTGGTGCCCGGCAACAGGACAAGAGGTAATGGGCACAACCTGGAACACAGGAAGTTCCACCTAAACATGAGGAGGAACTTCTTTACTCTGAGGGTGGCAGAGCACTGGAACAGGCTGCCCAGAGAGGTGGTGGAGTCTCCATCCCTGGAGACATTCAAGACCCACCTGGACGCGTTTCTGTGCAACCTGCTCTAGGTGGCCCTGCTCTGGCAGGGGGGTTGGACTAGATGATCTCCAGAGGTCCCTTCCAACCCTTACCATTGTGTGATTCTGTGATTCTGTAAAGGCTTGCCCCAGAGCCCATCAGACACAATGAGATTTGGACAGTCTCCATCCAGAATTCCTTTCTCAGGATTACAATTACAGGTGAAATATTGTGTTCCTCTCTGCCCTGCAGTACTTCCCTCTGCCCAAAAATTAGGCTTACAGACTGGAGTTTAGTGGGATTTTGCCCACTGTGGTCCATCCTGAACAATGTACGTTTGCACAAGGAATTTTCAAATACAACTTCCAGCCACAAGAAATGTTTTCCAGATAGCTCCAGCCCGGGTTTTGTGTGTGTGGCTCACCAAGGTCTGCATCCTGCATGAGCTGCAGGGAATACGGAGGCAGGAATGAATGGAGCGCAAACCAGCGTTAGGTAGGTGATATAGAGCTGGTATCTGACAGTACGACTGGTAGAGAAAGGAGGTCAAATGTGGCATTCATTACCTCATTCGCAGCCTGATAAATCAGTCTCTGTCTTTACCCCCAATGGTTTGACTTTTGCCACCCACAGTCCCCATGACTCCGTCATTATAATGAATAATTCAATAAATATTTTTAAACTCCAGCTATTATTGCCTATTTAAAGCTTCCTACTTCATGGTTTGTGGGGTTTGCAGGAAATGCTGAGTGTCAGTTCTGTGTGGTTTTTATAGGTTTTCTAAAGGGTATAGGGACAAAAGCAGGTGGTGTTTGTTGGTCTAACAAACAAACAATTAATTGAAACTGGCATAATTGACAGACTGGAAAAATATAATTACAACAGTGGGTAAGAAAAGAGGAAACCAGAGAGTCCTTGAGGGCTAGAAGCAACAGAAAGACAGTAAAAGAAGAGGAGTGATTTGTGGCGTTCAAGGGTGGAGAGACTGGGGAGCATTGGGGTGGACCTGAATGAATACGCAGATGGAGCATCTCTTGTTTGTACAGATTTGAGCAAAAATAAAGAAATGCCAGGAAGGCTGGGAGGTGAACAGGGACAGGAGGGCAGGGTTTGCGTTTTAGCTTTGGGGAATAATTAGTCAAAATGAGATACTTGGTCTGTGGCTGAGGGAAAAATGGCAACAGTTAGAGAGAGGTGAAAGAGAGAGACAAGAGAGTAGTTCTGAAGCAAAGCAGTATTGAAGTTCACCCTGCCCTCACCTAAACCAGTTTTGCTCTTCTCTACTTTGCAAGACAAATCATGAAAAAAGGAGTGGTTGCCTCAGACCCACACCATGCCTAGAGGTCAGTGACACTGCGTACCCTCAGTGCTTGCAAGGCACAGGACAACGGACTCTGCAATGTGAAAGAACCCGTCACGTAGCATTGTGCAACGCTTCAATGCTAGCGTGGCTTGGGACTTCTGCTCTAGTCTTGGGAGATGCTCTTGCTCTGCTTGCCCACTTTGAGTTTTAAGCAAAAGGAATCAAGTTTCTGTTTACTTCCCTGTTAAAGATAGTTTCTAAACAATTTCCAGTGTCTGGAGTATTTGACATTTCAAGGACATCACAACACGCTGTTCTAATTTCTACAACCTTATACGTTTTCTCAGTTTCTAGTAGCCGTGCCCATTCTCTAAAGCTGTGGGAATTTTTTATTTGGGGACAGAAGATATGTTAGGAGTGGACCCCTTAAGGAAAAAGAAAAAAAAAAGAAGAGCTGATGTTTCTTTCTCTTTCTTATTTCCTTTCTCTTCTCTATTTGACTTTCACCTCAGTAAATATTGATGAAACTGAATGGCAGAGAGATGGGTTTCTCGCTGTTAGTTGTACTAAGATATCAATAAATTTCATTTTCAAAATCCTACCCTATGTGCATTCATTAAATGTGGTGAATGCACCACTTCTTTCCCATTATGCCATGAGATATTTTGATATGAAAAATGTTTTCAAAGTTATCATTTTTACTTTTTTATTTTATTTTCTTAGACAATTTGGCAAAAACATGATAAATTAAAAAGAAAGTATTTTAAGTTGCTGAAAAAAATAACCCAGAACTGTGCTTTTGTCCTGGAAAGCTGTAAAGAGTTATTTACATTCTGCAGCTGGAAAACTGGATGCAGTTATAAAAAAGAATAGAATTATACAGAAATGGGTAAATTAGGCATATGAGAAGAAATTAAAACAGCTTTTTGTGAGGGAAATCAAGTCTCACAGAGAAGTCAATCAGTACGCATATAAGGATGGTCCAGTTCTTATAGTGTGTTTCAGTTACCAACACTTTTCGATGAGGCATGTCTCCAAAGGCTTTTACAATAACTAAGCTGTCGTGGAATGAATGTGTATGTCCTCCGCTGAATTAACTGTCAAAAGATAAGAAATTAAATGAAGGAATAAATGGACTGCTTTCTCATGGAAAGGCCACCAGGGGAGTCTTGCTGCATCTGTGCTTGTCCACGTATTTCTAAATGGTCTGGAAAAGATGCTGAAATTCAACGCTAGTGAATGAGAATTAATACTTATGGAAAAAGTAAGCCCTTAGCACTACGATGGAGAGACTGACTCAAAAAGAAATTGAACAGGCTTAGTGAAAGAACAGTCTAACAACAGATATCAAACACAACCAAACAAATGCATCTTCCAAAAGAGAACGTCTCCAGGTCTCCACTGGAAACTGAAATGACGTAGGAAGGGAAAGATGTCCCTATGGATGTCTTTTCTGCTCCCTCACAAGGTTTCTGCTACCAATCACACCTGGAGGACATTGACTGGAGTGACTCTAGTTCTGATGAGCTACAGATGCTGTTATGGTCCTCACCTTTTCATGTCATCCACTTTCCTCCTCCTCACAACCCCCCTCTGGATGTCAGAACAAAATCAATGGAGTTAAAACAGATTACATCAGTGAAAAAGAGGGCAAAACACTTCTTTGTGCCTTTTTTCTGGGACATACAGATGCTGCGACAGGCAGCCTTAGTTAGGAAACATCAAAAGTGTAATCGTATTAATAGAATCACTTTCTTAGGCATGTGAAAATGGAGATGATGTATCATTTACAAGTGAATGAAGACTCAACACCGGTAACTGCTGGACTGCATAATATGGCCACAAAATGCTTCCATAATAATGAGTCCAGGAAATTATTGCACAGCTGTAACACAAGTGTGGAGGAGATTAGTGGAGACTTTCAATAGATTTTTTAGGTTCTCCCTTTTTAAAAATACCTTTCATCCTCAATGCAGCCTGATTGCATACAGTAGCTGGCATGAAGGCAAGAAGCAACTACAGCAAACTCTTATAGAGAAAACACTCGCATATTGGGATGTACTGACAACGTAGCTCCAGGATGCAAAGAACTTGCAGTATCCAAATCACGGGAAGAAGGGCAGGATCATGATTCTGCAACCTTAACCAGAGGAAGAAGTCTTTTGGGGAAAATGGTTCTCCTCCACCATGACTATTTACTACAATCTTTTTTGCATTCAGTCCAATAATGTCCTGGCTGTATCAATTAGAGTTTGATTATAAGTAGACAGAAAGAGTCTGTGGAGTCATTCGCCCAGCTGCAGTGGCTGATGCTGTGTTTCTCTTCCCCTCAGGCAGAGAGGCTGGCAGAGCACAGCGAATGTCTTGGGACACTATTTCCAGATGACTGGTACAAGGACATTGGGAACAGGTATGGTGGGTAGATCTGCCCTTATCTAGAAAATTTTATTTCCCTGTTTATCCAAGGCAAGAAAGTTAATTCTTAAGACAGACATTCCTTCCTCCCTGCCCTGCAAATTAACAGAATTCTGGTCAAGGCTGAAGCAGTAGGTTCTCCCAGCTCTGAAATTGACTCTTAGATGTGCCTCCAAGGAGACATGACAACCAGAGACACACAGGCTCCCATTTGGTGTTCACAGGGAGAAGAGAAGTGGGTATAATTGTAGAGGTCCCAGTTTCAATATGCATTATGACCAGTTCTTCTAAGCTATCAACATATATGAATAAAATCCATATAAATGTCACAATACATCTTTGGTGGTAAATTTGGTCACATCCTCGGTTGATATTAATTAAAACTGAATAGAGGATTTACCTTGGCGATGCAGATTTACTCTGGTGGAAGATTCAGACCCATGTTTTTCGCTTGGCTTTGGGATTATGACGTTAGATTTATTGGCTCATTTGCTACAGTAGGTGAGAGTCTCTGGACTGAGCCACAGTCGATAGCAGAGTGGTGAATGGACTGGCTGAGAAGCCGGACAGGAATAGAGAACATTTGTTCTGAAAGACAGAACCCAGTCCTCATTCCTGTCCTAGTCCATCATTACTGCTTTCCACATCCAGTGAAGATGATCTGCTTTGGGACTTGAAATGAGCAAACATATTTTTTTCTTAAATGAAAAGTGTTGTAATGAAAAGAACTTGACAGGCCATAGAATATACTGCAGAGATTTGTTGAAGTGAACTAGCTTCGTTTTCGCTAGAATGAGAAGGAATATTCTGGTGCTAATTTCCGTGCTAGGAATTGAAGTATAAGGTATGCAATGGATTGTACACATGCTTTTACAGGGCATGATGGTGTTTGGTTTTGCAGTTACCTGCTGCCCTTGTATTAAGATCTCCAGACATGAGCTGGAAGTCACGAGAGTTTGAGGAACTTGAGCCAAAGAGCGTAGGTTCCTGAAATTATGGATTATGATCTTAGTGACAAGTGAGTAAATACAGACAGATGAGACATGATGACTCTGTGTGTGACAATAATATGAAGCTGGTGACTGCGTTGATCACATGTAACAAATGAGTAAAACATTTTTCTCTGATTTAATTTCTGACTCCGAATTTAAATCTTTCTTGGAAGATCACTAACAAGCGGACACTTTGGTAAGGAGGAAATCCGTCTAATTTACCAAAGTTCAGAGAATAAGTTTCACAGAAAGGCATCTGCAGATAGGTAGCTAAGAATGAACGCAGGTTGAGTGCCAGAGGAATGATTTTTCTGAAATATGTTCCCTATTTTATTAACACATCATTAATAAAATATTGCCTTCATCTTATGATAACTGGTAACGATCATTATGACCAATAATAGAACGAATTTGTAGCAGACTCTTCCTAGCTTGTTATATGAGTAGTTGAGTTCCCAGAGAAGTCTTGTGGGCTTGGCACGACCCCGGTGACAGATGCAAGAGAGGAGAGTATGGAGAAATACTTTCCACTCGTTGTCTGCCCAAACGTCCACTCCCTGCTTTGACTGCTGGACAACAAAGCTTCTGTTCATACAACAGCTTTCCCCGAGGCAGCACCTTTTATTGCACAGACTTATATCCTGAGTGTGTAATAATGAATTCACATCACTTCGCTGCGTGTGGGCATTGCCATTGACCTGGTCCATTTGCATATCACCTGGGGAAAAGCTTTTTCTGCAGTGCTAGACCCAAAAAAAGACAGTATCTGACATGAGTACCCTTTTAAGTATGAGGCAACTGGTACCATAAAGTGATTTATAGAGTATCCTGGCATTTACAGTTGCTAAGATGAACTGCTTTGGGGTATACGATAAAGCCCTTTATCAAAACTGGCTTTACATGTCTGCTTACAGTCGTAAAGAGAAATGTGTGAGAACATAACCTCCTCAGTTCTCCCCAGAAGGCACAAAAGGACAGCTTGTTCAGTACAATACTTGATGTTAGAGGTGGGATTTGTTTCTGGATTATCAGCTTGTAGTTAAAGGAGTTATTAATGCTGAGAAGGAATTTTGAGCTCAATCCATAATCCATTATCAACTTTAATGGACAAAAGTGCATTCAACAGGAGAGAGAATACAAGCTATCAATGTGCCAGTGACTCCACTGGTGTGAAAAGGTGTGAAAGTCTGTGGAACAGCACCCATTGGCAGGAGCTGGAGACCTACTGTGGCACTGACTGTGGGGCAGTTAAACTCCACAGGACAGCAATGTGTTTTTTGGGTTTTCTTCCACTGTGGATCCTCTCTGCGCTTTCTAGAGCTGGCTACTGGAAAGCATTCTTGGTCAGTATATGGGGCATTCCCCATGTTTCCGCAATAGCAGAGCTCTTGTTTGTTGCTCTGAGTCCTCATGGGTCATTTGTTGTGTGGGAATCTACCCACTTCAGTGCTTTCAGGGAGGCTAAATTTTGCATCTTTAGAAACCTAAATACCTCTAAAATATGATTTCCTTGTGAGCTTGAAACAATGTTTAGAGAATCAGTCTCCTGTTGACTCCAGAGCTTTGCCTCAGAGACAGTATTTGGGTTTTTTGAGTGAATGTGGACGTTCAGCACACTCCTCTGAACTATCCAGTGGCGGCTCAGGTTCCTGTGACCAGGGACATCAGCCTAAGTGGTCCAGGCATCTCTCTGGGGCCTGTGAGGCAAGATAATTGCGCTAATCACTACTACCACTTTTGCTAGCTCCTTGTTTACTGACTTTGGACAACAGCTTTCTACCAGCTAATTGCTGCTGGGTGTGACAGAGCCCAAGAAGGCTCTGGCAGAATGGACGGAAGGGAGCATAACTGTTGATAATGAGGCAACTATCAGCAAAGCATGGGAAAAAAACTGGGGGAAGTCAGGTAGCCGTCACTTCCCTGAGACTGAGGAAGCCTAATCAATTGATGAGAGGATCACTTGTTTGCTAATTGTAATTACTTGAATAAATGTCGAGCAGGGTGACTTCCCTGACAATGGGGACACTACACTGCAGAGCCCATCCATCTCAGGGGCAGTTAATTAACTTTGCTGCCTGATCCCTCACATTCAAGGAGGAAATGAGATAGCAAGTCTTGTCCCGTCTTTATAACCTTTTACATTTATTTATTTGTTTTGTCATGACTTTGTCAGTGATTTAGTTGACACTATCTACCCGGCTTGCTGCATAATCACCTCTTGTAGATGGACATTAAATATTCCTTGGTGGTGTGGGATTCAAACATTTTGTTTGCCTCCATAGTAGTTCCAGGAACTAAAATGACTTTCCTCACCTTTTCCCATAGATGGTGTGTGGAAGGAAAACAGCATTGGCTAATGCTGGTGTTCAACAAAAATGTGTGCATGACTTTGTCTTGGGGATTTTACGCAGAGGCAAGTGCTCGGGACATAATTTTTCATCTTTCAATGGAAGATCGTTCCAAATATTATAAAGAATATTGCTTTAGTTGACCAAGAAATTGAGTAAATTTCTTTTCCTGTGATTTTTCTGTTTCCCCTATTCTGCCCCTTCATGTTTTCTAGCCCTTCTCTTGCTCTGTGCACTTTAAAAGCCTTTGTACTTCTTCAAACATCAGAACCACTAAATTGCACCATAAGTCTGGCTTTTCAAAGCTAGTTAAAACTTTTGAAATTAAAAATTGTGCAAAGAAAACAGTAATTCTCTTTCAGCCATGCATTCTGCTCTTTTTTACTAGCTGGGGATAGTGACGAGGAAGGGGAAAAGGCAAAATACTGAAATATTTATCTTGCCGCCACATCTGGATTATTAGTAAAGACTTTTAAAGAAAAGAATTTCTAAAAAGCCATTTATGAAATCTGACTTTCATCTTTCCGTAATCTGCACTAAATCCAACAGTCCTCATTGTTTTTTCCTTGGGGGAGTGAAACAGAAAAACATAAAAATACATTACTCCCATTAAGCATCAAGCGTCAATTACTATACCCCCAGCCTGATGGTACGAGCCCAGAAGCAGCAGCCAAACCCAAGAGGATGAAGCCCAAGCCTGTCTCATGGTTCATTTCAGACATTCCTGATAACAAAGGTTCTTGTTAACAGGGTTTCTGTTTAATATTCATGCAGGTCTCCTGGAGAAGTGGTGGAGTCCCTGTCTTTGGGGATATTCAAGGTCTGACTGGACAATGTCCTGAGCATCGTGTTGTGGCTGACCCTGCTCTAAGCAGGTACCTGCCAGTTTGGTGAGCCCATGGCAGAGCAGAGGCAGCATTTGCTAAGGAGGAGGATCACAGGTGTAAGGGCAGTTGGGCCTCACTACCACACAGTCTCAGAGTGCCCCACGCTCTCTCAGCTACTATCCTCCAGGAACGTAATGGCCTGAAACGTGTAGAGCTGCATGACTTTCCCAAGCAAGGAGCAAGAGGCATTGTGTGGAAGAGCAGGGAGCTGGACCTGCATTTCTGGAAGACCAGACCATCAGGGCTCCCTCCTCCTGGCTGTCCCTGGCTGCTTTGCATGGACTGCTGTCGTCCTCTCAGGACTGGAGCATAATAATTTACAGACTGTGCTTGCTGCCAAGTCTCCCTGCACTGAAAGGCCGTTTGTCCCCAGCAGTACTGAAGAGAAATCACTCCACTACAAGTACATTAAGCACATGAACAGCTCTGACAAGAGACAGAGTAATAATTTGTTTGGTAAGCTCACTTATGCTTTATTGAATTCATTTATTGGCTGTCCAACAGCTCCATCAGGCGCTTTTGCAGCAGCCAGACACAGAAACATGACCTCAAGTCTGAAGTCAAGTCAAAAGGTCCTCCCTGACTCTTTACTGTAGTGATAAAATGAAAATCTCAAGCAAGCAGAGGTGTCCTGCCGCACTGACTTAAACTATGTGCAGTGCAGACTAAGCACTAGCATTATTTCAGCAGCAACAGCTAAGCAAGGCTCTGCCAAGATTTGGCAGGTTAATGTGCTCTGGACACACCTGAAGCGCTCAACAGTTTGATGTGGCAATGGCAGTGAATACAATTTTAATCAAATTTGAGCACTGTTCCCTCTCCACAAGGGAAAAGCTTCATGAATGCAACAACATGTAATCTTTCACATCCCTTTTTTCATGCAGGTTGAATGCAAATTATAGTGTGTCTTTAGCACAGTGATATGATAACAAACTCAGACAGATGGCAAATTTACCAGTGAAATGCTGAAGAAGAGGCCATTTAGGTTTAACGACTCTGCGACGTGGGAGAAACAGGTCATCGGAAGTCTACTTTTCTACTGGGGACCTTGAGACAAGCACTTCATTGTTGGCCACACATGTACAAAGCAATTACAGTAAATAAGCCATAACAGAAAGAAACATTAGTCTGTTTTTTGAGAGATAAGGCAAAGGTTGGCTGGCTTCTACTGGCTCAGCATTGAATTGCAACCTACACATTAAAAACGTATTGTACAGAATAAATGGAATGGGAATAGCTGATGAATATCACAGAACAGAGACGTGGAGGGCTTTGCCGCACTGTTGGGTAATGTTTGGGTATTTGCTAGTGACAGATGGTAGGTCTTCTCATCCATGTCTGTGTGCCCTGGATGGAGGATCACTTGATGACACGCGCACAGTTACTGTCACTGTCAACTTTGTCATTTTGTAGCCTTCTTACAGCTTTGAGGGCCTCCGTGTGTTTAGTCATTTGTGCTGAGATTTTATGAGGCAGGTGCTTAGGAGTGTGGTGAGAGGGAAGATAAAAAAAATAAATTGAAGTCAATTCCAGTTACTCTTAATCCCAGCAAATGCACAGTCTGTCATCACTTAGCTGTTCCTAAATGGCCTGGGTCTTGCATTCCACACTAGCATCCGGCCTGAAGACACACATGGTGTTAGCTGGTAACATGCAGAGGCTAAATAAATGAATACACCAATATGAAGCCATGTGTAGCCTAATTCCCTCCATGGTGGATGCCAGTGGGAAGGCACAATGTGTGTTGAATACCAGAAAATTAATTTTGAGATGAAATGCCCTTCAGACCAGCTTGCATTTTTCTGTTGCCCATACCAAAAGTTGCACGAGGCTGGAGGAGACTGAAGGTATCTCTTTGCAGTGGCAGATGTGTGCTCCCATCGAGAGCACTCTGGCTGCAGGGCACCCGTGTGTCTGCACCCATATCAGTCTCAGCCTGCTACTGAAAACTCCTCTGAACACTTCTTCAGCTATATTTTAAAAGAGAGAGAGAAACAAAAAAGAAGGTAAGCAAAAAAAAAGTAGGGTTTCTCTCTTCTTGGGAGCAATTCAGGGCTGTTACAACAGCCCAGATCAAGGTGCATGGAGGTATGTTAATAATGAGCTTTGCCCTCAACACTTCCTTTGGCCTGTGTAGAGGCAGGTGATACCAGGCCCCTCAGCATCCTGGATCCTTGAGATCCCTTTCTGTTGCACGTCTATATCTATACATACCTGGGTCCTGCTTCTACTCTGGGCCATGGAAGCAAGACGCAGGTCCTTACTATTGCATGGCACTGTCATTCCTTCACATGGCAAGTGCACCCTGTCTCTGTGCAGGTGGTGTATTTCAACCATTTTCTTCTTAAGGCAAATCAATACACCAGGAGAACAGCTCCATTGCACATCCTTTGGACACTTCATGCGCGGATATGCACATCACTGTCCTCTCTGCAAAAACCTGAGATAAAACAATTCCATCTGAGAAGGCTAGAGTCTCAGTTTACAACTATCAAACAACATTTATTTTAGATCTATGATTTTTGCCTCCCCATTTCTCACTGTGTCTTCTTCTGCCCCCAGAGGATTTTGGTCTTATTTGTTGAACTATCTTCTATCTGGATTGACTGCAAACATCAACTGTAAGCCTGATTAATTATCAAGGAGATCATCACAATTCATAATAAGTCGTGTACTAATTACATGTACCCTATGAGTATTTTCCTCTCATTTATCTTGTGAGTGCACATTTTGCAGATTAATAATGAACACGACAACTGCAAGTGAAACCAGTGCTGTGGACTGTCAAATAAAGGCATGGGGGGATTGGGCGCTTAATTAAAACTGCTATTTGCTTGGCATTACAAATGCTACTACCCATCTTGCTTCCAGGAAAGCCTATTTATTAAAAACGTATTATTCCCAAGAGACAGATAAAAGACAGTAAGGCATTCTTGTAACACCAAAAGAACCACTTAGTATTGAAAACTATTTCATGCCCACACTGAATTAACTAGTCTATGAAAAATATTAGCTTGTTAGACCTGACTAGCAATACTCTTTCTCTTATGCAGGCAAGTACAAATAAGCTTTTCTCCTCTGTCTGAGACATAATCCAAAGAACTCAAGCCTACGGTTTTCTTTCTCCAATTGGCCTAGATTCTCTTGATAAAACTGCCTGTAGGCCTCACGAATAGTTTCTGTAGTCACAAGTACAATAAAGTTGGCCATCAGTCAGAAGTAACTCTTTTGGTCACTGGCAGCTTCATGGGCTACATGAGAATCTGTGGTCTGGAAGTGAAAAATGGTTTAATTATATTTTTAAAGGAGCACCTCATTCCTCCTCACAATCTAAAAAACAGTACTTGTGGTTTTAAGACAAGAAAAGATGTGGGTAGAAATGCATGCTGTGACATCTCTGGATTTTAAGTTACAAGCCAGCACTGCAGCAATCAATGCTTCAGAGAAAATAAGTCCTTTCTTTCGGGCATAAAAATTCTGCTGGCTCCTTAGAGTTTGATTTGGGACGGAGTTCTTCTGGTTGGTTGTAGGTGTATCAGGGCAATTAACTTTGGGAATGGTAACTTTTGGGAGTGATGTCAGAAAAACAGTCCTGTTTCTCTCAATTCTATTCAAAATCCTACCACCACCTGCTCCGTTCCTTGTAGTAGCTTAGCTAAGTTTCTGATGAATGTGTTAGTTTCAATAAGATTTCTTTTGTTCCTCTAAAAAGCTCCATATTAAGCTACTACAGTTACGTGTGTCCATCCCCCATCTGTGTCATGTCCCCCTCCCCCCCCAGTCTCAGGGCTAAAATTAAAAAAGTCATTTCTAACAAGAAACAATTATTCTTACTCACAACCCTGACATTTCAGAAATAACAAGGATGAAGATGACCTCTTGTGGAATGGCTCTAAAAAGCTTATTTTTTTATCCCTCTTCATATCCCAAAAGAGCTAATTACAACCAATGTAATTTCTTGTTCATTAGTTCATGACTCCATGACACAGGTGCCATGTTCTGTTAGTCAGCATGACCTCACATGATTTACATCACAATAGCATAAAATTTTAACTACAAATAGTTGAAAAGTCACAGAGCTTGTCTAGAAACACCAGTTTTGCCCATCAAAGTAACTTCCTTTTGGTCAGTCAAAACATATTGTGGTAGTAAGAAATTGGCATATTACCTTGCTACATGAATACCAAAACACGTTTATCTTCTGCTATAAAAGGTAGTTCATCTGCTTATGATCTAAAAGATCATTCATATATCTTACCACCCTAGATGCAATCAAAGATTCTGGTGCATTAGGCCACTGCCTTTCTAAACATAGATTCTTCTTTAACTAATGCAACTCCAATTGCTAAAATGAAATCCTCTCCATAGAACGCAACATTTTGATTCACGCTACCAGCTGTCCATTCATCAGAGGAACAAAACCAAACTGATCTTTCTCTACTAAATCTTCTGGTCCTGAAAAACGTTCCTTCAAGTGGCTGGCTGCTTTCTGGCCCTGCCCTTGCCACGGTCCCTTTCTTTACTCTTGTTTTCCCACTCTCATTCTGCCAAGCAGGACTGCAGCTAGCTCACACTGCTGTCAAACCTCCGTCTTTTCCTCTTGATACCAATCTGAATACAGAGTAGGGAGGAAGTTTGCTGACACTCATACTTAAATCGGAATAATTTTTCTTATCCAGCATGTTTGGGTTTGTGACCTTTTTGACGTATTTATAGACTTCAGTTTTTCTGAGGGAGAGGCTGGTTTGTGTTTGCTCATGCAACAGCTGTGCTTTGTCCTTTAGAAAGACAGTATTGTCCCTATGCCTGGCTATTTTTAAGCTACATAGGTCTCACTGGTCATCTAAAAATAAGGTTCTAATGTTCATATGTAGTATACATAGAAACATCATTTGACCAAATATGGTAGCATAAAGGGGTCCTTATCAGGTCTTTGGCTTCTTCTATAGTGGCAATAATGATTTTAAAATACACAAAAAACCCATAAACAGACCCTGTACTTCCTGTTTGCAAAACAACATGAGCAGAAAATAGTGCTTTTGTGCAAATAGGTTCTGGACTGAGGATACATTCAGACTTCTCCCGGGGTGATCAAAAAATGATGGTTTTTACTTCCCTGAAAGGATCTGGTTAATCATAATCCCTGTATAGCAAAGAAGCCTTATATTTTGAAGGGAAAAATTATGTTGGAATGTTAAACAAAAAACTTTGATCCGCAGAAATATCTGTGAAAGATCTTTCTTTTAAATTAGCATAATCAAGACCTCCTGTTATCAAGCTTTCAAATGCGAACTCTTCTCTAAGGACAGGTCCAAAACAACTAGGCCGTGGATTCCCAAGGCTTTTAGGTTTCTTTTTTTCATTGATCCAAGCTCAGAGGAAAGATCCCCGAGGACCTTAACTGCTCAGACCCAAAGCAATCCCCATAACACAGCAGACAAGGATTTTGGCTATCCAGGCTTTCTTGAAAAAAGCATGCCAAGCTGGCTAAGAGAGAACGCCATGGGTCAGCTCAGATTCAGACAGCTGGACTGTATAAGCTTTGGCAAAATGTTTTCGTTTTGATTAACTGAGCATTTCTTTGACAATAACAGAACAGAAAATGTTTTCAAGGGACAGGTCCTTATGAAACCTGTATCTGTCACAGTTTAAAAGCACACCACGAGCAGTAGAATTAAGAGGATCTGGCATCTTATCAATTTGTGTTTCACAAATGGCGACCTTGGTGGACTTAAACATTTTTAGTAAGGCATAAGCTGGTGGTTGAAGCCTCTCTTTCTCACCTTCTATTCTTTTCACAAAACTAGGAGGAACCTCATATCACTGCGACAACTGCATTTCTTCAAACTAGTCGACACCGATGGCATCATTCCACAGTTACTGGACAAAGACAGTCAGATTGGCACGCCAAAACACGCAAAGAACTTCACAGTATCAAAAAGCTTTTAGTTACAAAGCCTACAATGCAGACATTTACCAATACAGGAAGCTCTGATCTTTTGCTTATCCATCTGTATGTCTACATTAACGTGCCCCATCCCCATGCTATTATTCTACAGTTGGAAGCATCAGGCTAAGTGTGTTGCACATAACAGAATTAAAACTAAATTAACAGGAATTTTGGTCACCTCAGGTTTTAAGGATTAATCCTAAGGACCTCAATGCATCTGCTTGGTTTTGAAAGTAGTCAGAGCCTAATTATTTCATGAACTGAACTGGAATATGTAAGTCCTTGTTTTGAAAACCTCTCAAGAAATATTTCTGTATGACAGACTGTGGATGGTGATGGGATATTTTTAGTGTAATGTTTGAGTGCGTTGCAAATCTGCTTGCATTCCTCCAGAAGAGAATGAGTCATTACCCACAGAATAGACATGCAATAAATTTAACTTGCTCTTCTCATGCAATACTGTAAAACAAAACAGAGGTTCCTGAGATGTATTCTTTACACAAGTTCATTCTTCACTGAGACTGTATTTTTTAATTTAAATATTTCTCTCACCCCTGTACCTAGTGGACGTGATTCTGAGCCATCACAGACATTAACATGACATTAATACTATCATTCTAGACATTACAGACATTAATATCATCCACCTGTAGAATAAACATACAGCTCAGATTTCAGGGAGAGTTCTGCGCCACACAAAACTTTGAAGTCTTGATTGTGTTTCATGTGTCTTACACACCTTTTCAAGATTTTCTTTAGCTTCCCTTTCACTATTTTCCTGTCTCCTCTATTTAGGTTAGCAGCTCCAGTGCTGCCTGTTTAGGTCACTAACAGCTCTCTCTATTCAAGATTTCTCTGTCAGTATTTACCCAACATCTACAATAGCAGAGTTCCAACATCCCAATTGTGTCCTACCGTAACACAAAAAATAACCACATTTTTATCGTTCCTTTCTGCAAGCTGTACATATGGCTGATATTTCCTTAAATATTCAGTGTTGCACTCAAATGAACTAAAAATGCTCTAAGGGTATTGTCATCTGGTTGTGATAGAAAGGGTTCTGCCTGTATGACAATATGAAAGGCCATTACGAGGCACAGCTTCCGACAAAACAGAAGAAAGGATGTTCTGCGGTTTCAGCTAAACATGTGAATTCTTCAACAACATTTCAGGGCTTTCTGCAGCAGCAATTTTCATAAGTGAAGATGTTGTCATAAATGAAGATGGACTCACAATCACAAGAAAGGGTTTTGAACTTCATGGTAGGATGGATGACCGAGTATTACCAGGCAGGTCCTAAGAGAAAACTTCTGTAGTGGGAACTTTGTGATGTTTATTGAAGTTTAAGTACATATTTTTCTTAATTCGTGGCAGCTCTCATGCACAAAATGCTCGGTTGAAAAAACAAAGCCCAGTTACATTTTCACACAGTTGAAAACTGAATGGTCTAGATTTCATGCAATTCAAAACAATGATGGTTCCTATTGTTCTTGCTTATATTATCATATGAACCCTGTTGTGATTATATAGGCTATTTTTTGTGCTCAGTAAAGGAAAAAACAATGCATTTACTAACCCTGGATCATAAAGCCCATAGGGCACGGTGAATTCACAAAAAGCATGGGAGAAAAGTCCATTCAGATGCTACTGACAGTGATCTGTTATGGTGATTAATGATTCTTGCAGATATACAAATTTTAAAGGCCAGAAGGAACCGGTCCATCACCCTGCCTGTTTTCTGTAGGAATGTCCTCCAGTGTCTCCTGTGAATTGTGTTTGAAGAGTTTTCCAAAAAGATATTCTATATGTAAGGACTTAAAGAGGTGGACCATCTTATATTTGTCCTTTACTGGGGACCTGAAGTTTTGGAGCTTGTATTTTAGATGTTTGCAAGTGTCCCAAAAATGAAGCTTCTACACAAAAACCTATTTTATGAGGTTTATGGCATTACTTCCTTTTTATTCTGAGTGTTGAGATCTTTACAAAATAGGGATGAGAAAGGAAAGGAGCTTGTAGTCATGAGGCCTAGTACATCTCTCTTTTTATTACTGACTGTGAACACTTCCAAAACATGGAAGCTATTGAGTTTTGTAAGATGGTGGAAGGAAAGCTGAGATATGGGAAGGCCTTCCCTGCTTTGGCTGCAACGTCATATTCCTGAGGGAAAAGAGACAATAAAAACCTAGGGCAAATAAATTGACCTTCATCTTGCTCCAGTGATGTGCTCGTCACAGCCATTAATTTCACAATGTTCTAGTTCTTGCTTCTGATTGAAGGTCTTAGTTGGGACAGCGTCATAGTTCTTTGACAGTTCAAAATATAGAGCATCTCAGACACAGGAAGAAAAGCTTCTGCATTTCATTAGACAGCTTTTGGAGGCATGACAGAAAACTGAGGGGTATGAAGAGATTGCAAATGCCAACAGAGGCATTTACACCAGGTTTCAGAACTCCACTTTAAATTCAGCTTCTGGCTTACCAGTGCTTGGCACCGTCTTTGAGCGGCACGAATCTGAGAAAAGGAAAGGAATGTGAATGAGCCCATCAGCCCAGTTCCCATAGATCTTCTGCTTTTGGGACTTCAGAAATTGACAGCATATGTTGGTAAAAAGCCTGAGAGATCAGCCAGGACAATAGTTACCGTAAGGAAACAGCTTGCTTATCTGGCTTTAATTTGCTGCAGCTGTTGCCTGTATGATTGTATGTGGCTACACATGTGCATAAAAATCTTTTCACTGCCCCACGCAATTCCAACCAGACATACATGGCATCCTTCACCCCTTGAACAGCAGGCAGCAATCCTGAGTAATGGTACAGATATTTCGCCTTTCGGAGACACAGCACCAGGAAATGTATTCTAAACTCATCTCATTCAGTTTGTGGAATTGCTTAGGTCTCTTGCCAGCTGGAAGTTGGTTGGCAAGCATGCGTCAGCTTCTAGCCTTTCTCAAACACAACCTTATGCAGCTCATCAGAGTAGGCTATTAAATAAGAAAAGTGAACCCGTAAATGAGGATGGATTTGCTACGGATGCCTGTTCAGTCTGCGCAGCCAGCACTCACTGTGTGCCATCCACACAAGGGTCACAGCTCATTGCCAGAAAAGGGAACAACACCTCAGAGAGGTCACAGCACAGGATACAGTGGAGCACATGTGCTGGGTGACATCGCTCATTGACCACCTTGTAGAGGTAAAAGCAAGCAGACTCCTGCCTTATAATATGCCTATGCCTCACACCCGTGACCCGAAGTCCTTTAGCTTTGAACTCCATAACAAAATCTTTGGCCAAGAATCACCAAACACTTAGAGAGCCAAGAACCAGACAGTCTTGGAGTAGACACTCCACTGCTGCTCCATTGCTCCAAGAGGTTGCAGAGGTTGGACGTGTAGCTTGGTCCTGGGGAGCCTAGCGATGTCAGCTTCAGTACTACTTGCTGCTTTCTCTCACCCTGACAACAGGGATTTAAATTATGCAGCATATCCCATGCCAGCACAGCCCTGTAGCCAGCTTGAGACCCATGTAATTCAAGCATTTGGCTTTTACATTTGGCTTGGTAGCCACAGCTTGGCCACCTCTACCTCACATTTGTTCTAGTTCCCCTAAACAATAGACAGGGGATTTCTGTTATATTTCCTGAGGGAAATTCCAGTATAACCAAAATACAACTCACAACAATTTCCTGTGAATTTCTTGTGGTACTCAGTATATCATCAATCAACATAAGCCACAGTCTTTTAAATGAACACCTTATATGGCAAATTATATGTTTGAAAATGTTTCTAAAGGGTGACTATTTTCGTAAGTTTTTTTTTATTATATAATTCAAGAAGTCAACAGGCTGCCTATAACCATCAAAGACATCTGCCTCAAATGTTCTGAGAGCCATCTATAAACACGTAATGTTCATATCTGTGAGGTGTGGATTACATATACTATTATGTTAAAGCTATCTATTTAAAAAGTAAAAGACCGAGCTTTACACTGGAGCTACTTCATCGAAGATCAAAGTATAGCTGGTTCTCCGGTGCAGAAGGGAGATGGAGACTACGCAGCTGCCCATGGACATGCTACAAGGGCAGCACTGTACAGGTGTACAATCTTTTTGCTGTTTTAAGGGGTTGAATGCATACAACATTCATCACCCAATCTGGAATTTGGAATCTGAATAAGCTCCAGGGCCCCCAGCATAAGAAGGGCATTGATCTGTTGGAACGAGCGCAGATAAGGGCCACGAAGATGATCAGAGGGCTGGAGCACCTCTTCTATGAAGACAGGCTGAGAGAGTTGGGGTTGTTCAGCCTGGAGAAGAGAAGGCTCCAGGGAGACCTTATAGCCCCTTCCAGTACTTAAAGGGGCTACAGGAAAGATGGGGAGGGAGTCTTTATCAGGGAGTGGAGCAACAGGATGAGGGGGAACGGTTTCAAACTGAAAGAGGGTAGAATTAGATTAGATATTGGGAAGAAATTCTTTACTGTGAGAGTGGTGAGATGCTGGAACAGATTGCCCAGAGAACTTGTGGATGCCCCATTCCTGGAAATGTTCAAGGCTAGGTTGGATGGGGATTTGAGCAACATGGTCTGGTGGAAAGCGTTCCTGCCCATGGCAGGGGGATTGGAACTAGGTGATCTTTAAGGTCTCTTCCAACCCAATTCTATGAATTTTCCCACAATGACAAAGTTAAAACATTGATGCCACCTATCTTCTCAAGAAATCATATCAGACTACCTCAAGTGGTCACCCTAGTTTGTGTGGTCCTGCCAATGCGAGATGATTGGTCATAAACAACTCAATTTCTTGCAAAGGATTGTTTTGGCTTCACTGCATAGGATAAATCCTATCACTGTTTAGGCAAAAGCAAGCCTCCTAGAACTAGATTTCAACTTGCAACGTAAAATCCAATCCCAAATCGTAACTATCACCAAAAGCTGGAACTGTGGTTCACAGTTTGTGGCCACTTCTTGCAATGCAGCTCTGGCTGGACATAAATAAAGTTTGATTTATTTGCTAATGGAAGGAGTCGGGCATACCATGACAGCTACAAATACTAAAGTATCTGGAGGTGTTTTTGGGGCAGGGACAGAGAAAGAATCAATATATACAGCTATCAGAATGGCCATGAAATTGTCCTCCCTTAGGAGACTGCTCCAGTTATGTCAGGGATACAAATCAATGCTTTTAAATTGGTTTGAGCTTTGTTTTATACTTGGGAAACTGTACCACTATTTAAGTTTTTGTTTAAAGAAATAAATAATATTGGGGAATTGAGTTTTTGTGATGGTGTTTTTTGTTTGTTTGGTTTTTGTTGTTGTTGTAGCAGCAGCATTTCTGCCTTTAAACAAACACTGTTGCCATGGGCAGAACTTTTAGTTGGTGAAATATGAAAAGCTCAGAAACGCTTTCGGTTCTTGGAATAAAAATAAGAAAGAACATTCCTAATTCACTGTTAATTCAACTCTTATCTTCAAGAAGGAAGATCTAGGGAACTACAGGCCGATCAACCTTACCTTGATCTCTGGGAAGCTAATGGGAGAAAATAATCAGGGGAAACCATTTTCAAACACATTGATTACAAGTAAGCTATTGGGAGAGGTCAGCATGGATTTGCAAAGCAATGCCTTCCCACCTCATCCCTTTTGTGTTTCTGTGAGTCTGTGACTGAAGATGAAAATTGATCCCACTCCTCTCACCTGACAAACCCCACACTACCCTCCTTGTGCCTCTCTACCTGGGAATTTCATAACTAAATAAGTAAGAGAGGGACTACTGATTGCATTTATTCATCACCACATTTAGTTAATTAAATATCTGAATAAGAAGAAATCTTAGTAGAGTAGAATTACTGAATTCAGGTTCAGGCAATAAAATGTAAAATTCTTAGTTAAGAAGGTAGCCCAAGAGCTTGCACCTAGGACTGTGCTAACAGCCCAGGCTTGGTGATTGTCCTTGCCAAAGTAGCCTCCACTCTAATAAGACTGTATTATTCTACAGTCTAATAAGACAGGGAGTAAAGCTACCTACAGGCTAGTGGTAAGTTCCCAAAATCAGTTTGTTGGTGTATCAGCTAGAAAACATCAAGTTACTTGGAACTTTAATTTGTATAGCATTGCCACAAACCCCAAATTTTATGTTGCAATGCATCCTCCCAAGCTATGAATACTGGTGTCTGGACAGATCTGGTGAATGCTTTCTTCAGCTTTGATGATACTGTAATAGCAATTTCATTTCAGCCATGCTGTCCACCTTTGTCATGGCTGTGGCATCTGGTTTCAAGAATATGGTCTGCCTGCTTGGATGATGTGGATACAACACTGTTTTCAAAAGAAACAGAACGAGGTCCCAGAAGTAAAAAAGCAAACAAAACCAGCGAGTACAGCATTATGTTATATCATTGCTTGTTGTACAGTTTGCATTGAAAATGTGCGATATTAAATACAAAAAAAAAGCAGTTGCCAGGCAGAGGATCGATTGTATGCTTGTTCTTAATACCCTGTGAATCAGAGTGCATACAGTAATGTTCAGGAATCGAAACCCTCTTAATATGCTGGTGGGATTACTTGGATTGGTGGCAAGGGAATGTGTATCTTTGTATGAGCATGTTTAAAAAATTTCCTACTCGGTTCCTTCTCTCAAACACATCGGGAATATTTTCTTCTCATTCCATGTCTGTCAATTGGAAAATCTGTACCATTATCTCCCATTTTATTACAAACACATTGTTTTTACCAAATTACAGCTCTGGAATATTGATTGCCTCTCTAAATAAAAAAAGAAGTCTAATGGTAATTAAAAGTATTTCAAAGAATTTAGCTGTAAGCCTGTTAAATAAACTTCTCAGTGTAATTTAAACTTTTTTTTTTCTACATATTCTCTCAGAAGACATTTTGCTAAATATTTTCAATTTAGTGGGAAAACAGAAAATGAACAAAAGAACACTATGCCTTTAGACTGGTGTAAGAAGAAATAATTGGCAAACAAAGGAATGACAAAGTAAGGGAAGGACACTCAGGAATACAAAAAGGGGTTTGTGGAGAGAAACTGGAATGAGTGAGTTCTGTTTTTCAATATGTATTCCAGGAAAAGTGTGGGATGCCTAGGAAGTAAGGGGGTGTGTATGGATACTGAGTACCAGATCCGAGTTCCAACATGAACAAGGAAGAAAGATGGTGTGGATTCAGGAGCGCAGGATGTTCATAACCCTGGGTGAGTTACTGATAGTGTGATTTATGAGTGGAAACAACAGCAGAGTGATGGAATAAAAAGCATGAGAACTAAGGATAAATATGGTGACAATCCCGTGTTTTGAAATGTTTCAGGGTTAAGGAGATCATTCAAGGTCCATATATGTTTGAAAAGGTGTTTTACCAACAAATAAAGAGGACAGGCTACTGGGATCCAGAAACAGACAGACCAGGGCAAAAAAACTGCAGGGTGTGAGAGATAGACAAATTAGTCTGCTGAGGGAGCAGACTAATAAAAACCACAGGAATATACCAGAGAGACGTAATGGAGAAAGAAGTATAACCTAAAGATAGAAATGAATACTGATTCCTTTTGACACCAGAACAAGTTAAATCCGTGGGATCATGAACTCCTTATCAGGGAGGAATCAGAAAGTATGTCCCCAGTGTCAGAGATCAGATGAACTGTCTGATGGGAACAAAGATAAGACAACGTAGAAACCTCTAACTGTTCTTTGTGCCGAGACAAATGACTGCTGGACTTGCTGGAATGGATCTAGCTTGTCTATGATAAACTGTGGTCCTAAGGGAATGATGCTGGGTGTTTTCCTGGTCCCAGAAGAAGGCACAAAAAGACCACGGAGATTAGCATAGGGGTCTAGACTTTGTATTCTGAAGTTTGAAGATGTCTGATCAGTGTGAGACATTCATGGAGAAAGGACTGCTGGTAGACGGGCTCCACTGGAGCCCAAGGGAAGCTGAGCTCCTCTGGAGGAGAAGATTTTCAGGACTCTAAAACCTACAGGAAAGAAAGTGAAGAATGTAGCAACAGTTAGAAGAATATCAGCATATAGAAAAATAGATATGAAAGAAACAAAGTGCTAAGATGGAGGAAAGCTGTTATCTGGACAATATTTTTTAATGAAAGACTTAATCTGATGTAGAAATCAAATTAGTTAAGGTAAATCAGTTTAAGATTCTCATTGCAAAGAAACTGGACAGCAAAATAGAAGGAACTAGACTGATTAGCGTAGGAAATGAAAATAAACAGAACAAGTATGGAAAAACAGTTGTGACTTGAACAGACTTACTAAAGGACACTCACTGTTCAAAGGGGATGGAAACAAACATGAAGTGATCTTCGAGGCTGAAGTAAAGCAGGAGTTACAGAATCACAGGAAAAAAAAAAAGTAGGTTGGAAGAGACCTCCAGAGGTCGCTAGTCCAACCTTCTGCTCAAAGCAGAGATAACTTCAAAGTTAGATCAGGTGGTTCAGGCTTTTTTCATTTGAATTCTGAAAACTTTTAAGGATGGAGGTTTCACCACCTCTCAAGAGACTCTGCTGGAGTTGCATATGTGGACTTCTAGAGACACTCAAGGTCAGATCTGTTTACAACTTGAAAGCTCTTTGATATTTTTTGGCAGCTAAATATTACAAGGAAACATCTCATTCTAAATGACAAACTTTCCCATTGTAAACTCAGAACAAATATTACTAGTATTATTGTAATTATAATTATATATATATAAATATAATTATAATAAATATTACTAGTAATATTAAAGGCTACATCGATTTTTTTTACCAAATTGCAAATGAATCAGTCAGGAGTGACAGCATTTTAGATTTGTTTAAAATAAATTATTATACATAACATCATAAGGAGAAGATGTCGGTTAAAATAGTCTTGGACAGTGTGATCATCAGTAGATGCATTGCAGTGGAAAGGTTTGCCAGTTGCAAACTGATGCTGCTGAACTCTGTCCATAGCCCAGAGATTCAGTGAAACAGGGACCAGCATGAGACCTTGCATGCTAAGAGGCGCAGAAGTAGAAAGCCAGGCTTACTATTTCCGTAATGTTTTTTATGCTTGTAAGTGGCTTTTTTTTTTTTTTTATATACAGTATGTTTGTTAGATATGTTATTTTTTTAGCTAGCATTGCTGACAGGCTATGGAGCAATTTATTAGTCTGCGAGGAGAATATTTAGTTAAATTATATTTGATGGATGTCAGCATCTCCCTACAGTTTTTACCCAGTAACTCTGAAGGTGATGTTTTTATCTTGTGAATGGATGATGGTACTTCTTGCTCATATGAAATAATCTAAGAGAAGATTCCATTTACCACAGCGAAGAAGCTGGTCCTTTGCAATGTATGTATTAGATGGACTGAAAGATTGGGGGAAAAACTGAAAGATGATGACAAGGCATGCAGCAGAAAAACATGAAGAGCAGGGGTTTTCACAGTTGAGAAAAAAGTGAATTAAGACCTACACATATTCTATTATCTGGTATTATTAACCTATGGTTCATTAAATGAAGAGTCTGCTGCACTCGATACGAAAAATAATGAGGTGCATATACACCTTGAAGAACATCAGCCTTTTTATAAAAGAAAAAAATGTGCAAAATGAAAGAAACTGAGGACCTTCAGAGTGTTTTAACAGATAAGAAGGTGGAGCATGAGGCAGCTTGACAACATCAATCAAAGGATACAGGATTGCTTGATAGGCAATATTCAGAGTGGATGAACCTCTCCGAAATGGAGGACATAGCAGCCATAT
>VYZM01016463.1:43846-164809 GCA_013398915.1 Dromas ardeola | reverse complement strand
GGGATACAGGAACAAAACAGAGATCATCTATGAAATTATGACAGTAAAACAAGGGAATCTCCCAACAAAAACGCTGGGGGTGTCTCCAGCTAACACAGCAAGCCTTTCCCATGCTTAAGCCTTGAGCAGGAAGGCTTTTCCACTACTGTGTTAATGGGCAGCTGTGCTCAACCGTGGGCATGAGGAGCACCTGAAACCCCACACACAGGAGGACGAGGAAGTGACACATGGCTGAGGGTGCAGTGAGAAGAAACTTTGGGATTTTAGCCTCTAAAAACCATTTCTTAACAGTTTGGAGCTTAAGTGTTAGCTGCAAGTGTGTTTGGTTCAGAAGAAAAAGTCAGCCTCTTTTTGTTTGATTGTTCTGCTATCATCACAAAAGCAGGAATTTGTGCTTTCTTTGACAAGACAGATGACTGCAGCGATATTCGGTTCAAGATTAATTTCTTCTCCTGACCCAAATTTGACTACTGCTTTGGCTGTAAAGGGACAACAATATTTTCCTGTGTGTATTCCTGCTACAAAGCCTATAAAATGTCTGTGTATCTGGGAAGAAAAATATGACGTATCTTTTATTGTTAAGATTTTCTGATATGACTTAGCACTATTGAAGAGTCTGCCTTAAGTGTCTATTTTATTAAAACAAATTCTTTTTGTCTGATTAGAGAATACAGAATTCTTTAAGGCAGAATAAAGAGTTGTGAAGCGGAACAAAAAGTACATTTTAAGTAGGCAAGCTGAGAGCTAGAAAAAGGATTAAAAGAAAATTTCCCTTCATTTAAATGGTTTACTTTCACTCAGGCCAGCTCATGCTCAACAGGGAGGATTAAAAGAAGAGCTCTTTGCACAAAGGCAATGAACTACAGTAAGGACCTTCAGTTTTGGCATTGACAAGATTTCTTTTTAGGCTTGATAAGAAAAATCACAATGTAAAGTAAAGTAAAACTTGGGATGCAACACAAGAAATGAATGTGGCACAATACATAGAGCAGCAATGGTCATCTGATGATGCTCTGTTTAAGCTTGAAGCACTTTTAGATCTTGCCTCAACTTCATGAGGATTTAAAAGGCTTTCAAAACCATAACAAATCTCATTCCTTGTATAGAATTATTTGAAACCTTAAGTTTAAAACACATGCAGTTTAAGAAAGTCATTAAAATACAGCCTGAAGGGCTTTCCTCTCTATGTGGCATGGAAGACATGCTTATTTTCATTAACAGCCATTAAAAAGACTTGATATTAATGACTGACTTTTCACACTTAATTTCCTTTTCAGAATCATAAATTATCTATGATTTTGAGTTCTACACTTGCCTCATTTGGTTTTAATATTCTGTCCTCTGCAAGCACTTTATATAAAGAATGGAGACACTAAAACAAAACAAGAATCCCTTAAGGCTTTGCTAACCTCATAATAGATTTCATCTTGCAAGGTCCCCTTGCAAAAGGAAAGAGTGCAAGTACTTCCAGAACTTTAATAGTAATTATTTTACGCTTTTATACTTATGTCTAACATCAAACACAAACACCTATGAGAGTCAGTAGATTCCAAACAGCTTCTTGACACTAAAAGTGCACTGAGAAAAAAAATTTGGTAACAAATATGGCATGAAAAAAAAGGAGATGTCTTGTCCTGATTCAATTGCTGGCTTCTTACATTATCTCAGTTAAGTCCCTCCACTGAAAAGTTTTCCCTTGGCACTTTACAAACTTGTCTCTCCCTACCCAAACTCAATTTGAGAAATGGTAAAACTTAAAAGCTCTATTTGCTTTTTTTTTTCCTCACTGTAGAAGAGCAGGAGATGCATTTACTGTTGCCTTTTTAGCCTATGTGTCTTTTGCTTATGGGTTCTTGGTGAAGGAGACTCTTGCTAAAGAATTTCTTCATGGTGAACCCAAGAGTCTACACTGCACTCAGGATGGTGGGACTCTGGTCTCTTGTTGGACAGCTTATCTGGTCTCTGGACAACTTATCCACAAACGCTTACTCCACTCTCCCAGTAGATCAGGGTCCACATCAGACACCCAGGAATCCTGCAGAGTATGAAGCTGGCAAATGCACCACTGAGAAGTACAGTTCAAACTTGAACATTCACATGTTTTCACGCACCTGTCTTCTCAAGGCCAAGAAAAGGCAACAAAAAAGGTTGTGTTTTGTGAGGCTGTTACAGTATTCAGAAAGTAGAAAAAGAATTCTAAAAGAAAGCGTATAACAACATGGTTTTTTCTTCCAAAAAACACCTTTTTCCATATCATGCTGGTTTCATGTCTGGCTTTGTAGTCTGCTGCTCCACCTATTAGCACCCTAATTTAGGATTTTGTGTAAAACCGGCACAGCACTACTACTTCTAGCCATGTTGTTTGGATGACAACACAGAACCAGCTGCTTGCAATTCTGATGCTAGGATTGCCTCGGAGGCAAGAGAGACTGGAGGGTACAAGCTAAAGCCCTCACTGGGCAAACAAGCTCTTCGTGTAGACAGGCAATAGGACAATCCGGGTGAGCACGAGCCATTTGGTCAGAAGAGAGCCCAGGTCCTGCCCCTGGCTGGGCTCTATGAGAGTAGAATCTATCAAAATGGCTTTGCAAGATCTTTGAGAGGACACAAAATGATCATACAGATTTTTGGAGACTGTTCTTTGCTGATTGCAAATGCCAGTAGTGGTGCAATCATCTCTTTTTGTGCGTGTGAAGCCTGACTGTAACAATCTGTTCATACATGGCTGTCTTTTCCCTTTCCCAAGTGAGTGTACAGCATTTACTCATGTAACCTGAGGACACCACTGTCATTACCTGGATTTTTGCCTGTGTTCTGTAGTGAAAACAAGAACGTTTATAACCCCAATTCAGATTGGCCACTATTCAAATATTTAATCACAGATGTTACTACTTTGGGGGTTTAGTCTAAATGCAGAAGTGAAAGGATACATTGCCAGTTGCCTTGTTAGTTGACAAAGCAAATTTGACAGACAGATTTTTGAAGATGTAAAATTTTTTTTTTTTTTGAGAACAGTGGCCCAGATACGGAAGAAAAATCCCAATTAAAACTTTTCCTCACAGGAAGACTGCAGATCAGTAACATTAGATATCAGTGTGTCCAAAGAGAGGGAGTGGCTATAACTGCCACAACAACAGAGCTTGTCTCTTACCAGACATAGGAGGATCCAGATAAAAAAAAAAACCCAAACAAAACACACCACAAAACAAAATCCACACAAAAAACCTCGAGAGGGACCAAAGTTTAGAAATTCTGCTACTCACAGAATTTTTTGTTTGCTTTAATTGGAACCATCCCAACCTTTTTCTGGGATGATAATTCAGCCATATACACATCTTGCAACACTTTGAGCATCGTTTGCATTTTCCCCTCTCTGTGCAGTTCTGGTGTGCTCTGCATTCTCACAGCAGAACAAACACCACCGTTACTGTATTCTCGTCATTTTCTGTAATAAATCTAGCGCATCCACAGGAGAAGTGGGAAAGTGTTTAGACATGTCTTTAAAAGAATGGCTCAGCATGCACTCCTGAGGATACACGGTGTTCTTGTCTCTTTAAATGAATCAGCTATTTAGCAGCTAAATTGGGAGAGAAGCCAAAGAGTTCCCAAGAGACCTGCTGGCGGAAACGCATCATAGCCCTGCAATATAAAAATATGAGCTCTATGGCATTAGAACTCCTTTACTGTAACACTTTCCAAGATGATTTTGGGTAACAAAATGTAACAGCAAGGACAGAATCATGAATGGGGTTCAAGGGCACAGACAAAACCACCCAACCCCTCCTCCTTTCTTCCTGCTTGCCTGGAGATGCTCTCAGCTCTGTGTCAGCCGAGAATGAGACAACAGGCCACTGTCGAGTGGCATTTTCATTAATATCTATATCAGCCACGACAGGATTCCTGGCAGTACAAACCTGTTGGAACACACAGGGCAGGCACTCGGAAGTCCTAAACGTGAAGATGGCTCAAAATGGGCCACCTTTTGCTGCTGTTCAGACACACAGAAAGACATCAGCTACAATCTGAGGTGACAGATGAGATTGGAAAAAGCAGTGTTGAACACACTTTCGTTTAAACACACTTGTGGTACCTTTATGGCATGAGTAAAGTACCTCACTGAGTAAAGTAAAGGAGGATTTTTCTGGCCAAAACTCGATGCAGACAAGGACAAAAGATCTCTCTAGGCATGAGACAGGACTTCCCTAAAACTGAGCCCTGGAAAATAACCTTTGTGATTTTTGCCCTGAGGAAAGGTATCAAATCTGTGGCAAAACTGAGAAATCTGAGCCCAGACGGACTGCGTCACAGCCTGGGACCAGCTTTCCTAGTTTTCATGCCTGGTTGATGAAAACAGCCTCATGCATGACTTCTGGGAGTTCATTCTTATAGGAGCAGGTTGGAAAGGTGGCACTAACTGTGAAAATAAATGGCTGCTGTGGCTAGGGATAAAATATCTGTTTTGAGGTTTCACAAAAGTAGTGTTTCCTGTTGAGATTCAGCAGTCAGTGCTCTGACTCTTGTATGTAAAAGTCAAAGCCCTACCTGACAGTCAAAAAAATAACAAGTGTATTATAGCATCTGACTATTGCAGAAATATATGAATTTTGTGCAGCCTCAGGGAATATCAAGTTACTTGATAACATGTGATTTGCTACTCCAAAGAGAAGAATAACCTGACAAAACAATTTGCTAAAGAAACATTACCAGAAGCATCCAACTGTTCCCATTTCTCTCTCGTGCAATGTCTCCATGTTACCCAAGCGGGTGGACTGGAAGCACAATCTTGCCACCAGACAGAAAGATCCAGAGACATTTTTATAATATGCAGCCCCTTGCACATATAATATTTAATTCCAGTGTCACAAAAGGAATCAGCATCTGTTTATCACCCAAACAATAAACTAAATGCTGCATGGGAGATTTGTTGCACAGGCAAGCATTTACATCTGTAAGATATTTCCCATTGAAAAGCATAATTTATGAGAAAAAAAGAATTTTAATTTATTCAAACAAAAATTATTCTCAGACAATGAGAAGACAGCTTTATCAAGCCTGCTACCTATTAAACTTATGTCCCATAGATGAATCCACTTTGTCTCTTGATTTTTAGAAATATTCTGGGCTGTGCATGGACAAGGTGGTCTCAGCATACTCTTTGGGAGGCAGAGCTACCAGGGCAGCGACTGCACATCGAAGGGGTTTATCTGCTCAGCGCTGGGGCAGCCATCAGAGATGGGTTCCCGTAGAGTCATGGCCAACTAAAACAAACCTGCCCGAGAGAGAAGGAAGATCTTCCTTCTGTTCTACAAGCCATATGGTAACTGGGATCATACAAATAAACAAATAAAAACAGTTTCTCTCCCACTCTGGCTCCTCACACACCAAAAAATTTCCTGAAACAGCAGGGACCAGGCTTCCTAAAAATACAGAATGTGGTTTTATTTCTGTAGCTTATGAGGAAAGCCACCCTAATTTAGCTTGTAAAACACAATCAAAAACTGAAATGAAATATTCCTGGGTTTTGCTAAAATCCTTGTTCTCCAGTGCCTTATCCCAGTAGCTTGTTAAAGTATGTCTCAGAAAGGCTATTGGTCCCAAATACTGCTTCTCACCAACTTGCAATCCAGTCTTTAGGATGGAGTGTCTAAAGACAATGTTGCAGGCAAGATATAACAAGAAGTGGGAAGAATCACAATTTTCCCACCTGCTACAGGTTGGGAACAAGATGTCTCTGACCTGAGATAGAATGACATGCTTGCAATAAGGACCCGCGAGACAGCTGTTTTTGCAAGTGATGAGTAATTACGAATTTTAACTCCATAATTTCAATGTGAATTTTGAGCTCCCCCCGATCCCTCACAGATAGATAATATTTTCAGTCAGGCAGCTGGACATTTAAATATCAGTCATTTAATCTATAGACATTACATACTGACTACAGCTTTACTAAGAATGTTGAGCCAGATCCCATGGATTTATGGCACAGACAGAGAGCTGACATATGGGCTCATTACCTTATTTAATAACAGAGGCAGAGATCTACCCCTAAATAAGGGATGTTTGTGGTGTCTAAACTTCATCTGGGAACAACATACAAACAGATAGGATATTTTATACAACTTGCTGAATCCTGGACTGCCTATGTTTAATCTACACTGGTTTTGCCTATATTTACCAGTACAATTCAGTGGCACAGAATATGTATTTCAAGAATCTGGACAGTCCCTTTTTAGTTCTGCCTTGTAACACAAAATCTGGATTTTTGTTTCCCCTCTCAGGAGTAACCTAAACCAAGGACAATGCTTTGTGGGTCTGCGTTTGTGACTTAGCTCAAGGTTAAGGATGGTTTTAATCTGAAAAGTATTCACAGTTTGTTATATGTAGATAAAATGAAAAACTATAATGAAAATACAATAGCTACTTTGGGTCAGAAGCAAATTATATTAATTAGCTCAGTCCCATAAGTGAATATTAGTCCCCATCATTTCATGCAAAATATCAGAGGTTCTAATACTTCTGGCATGTACAGAAGGTATTGCAGTTCACTGACTGCCCATGAAACTATTACCCCATGTTTCTGGCTTTTTGTTTTTAGCCATTTTCAATATCTGAATTATATTAAACGCAATTTCGTTTCACAAGATTCTTCTTCATCATCATGTTCTCTTTCAAGGAAATCTTGACACAAAATGCCACCTGGGACTGAGCTCTCCCTTTCAAGTTGATGGTAAGAGCTAAAGATATGCGTGTGAAGAGGACACAGTGTCCTGTCTACCCCATTCTAATGTCCTTAATGACTTTCTGTATGTTCTCAGACTGAGATTTTGCTCTGGTAACTTAAGCCAATATTTCGTCTAAAACATCTCTTTTTCTGAGAATTAAATTGGCCTGTACAATGTTCTAGTCCTGGACTTGGCTGAAGGTCACATGGCAGCTTTACCAAATGCTTGAGAGAGGGAAGGTCCACAGCCCCTGAACACTGCTCCACTTACAGGCAAGCTGCAAATCATAAATTTATAATTCAAAACAGAAATTGGCTTCTCAGAAAGGTTTTTTCTAGGCCCTTTTTTGGCAATTGCAAGGAGTGCCTTCTTCCGGCTAACAAACATGACATTTTCACATTGCTGTGGAAAGCGCTAAACCTCCATCTGTTTTAGAGCATACCAGGTTCCTTTTTTCAGTGTGAGGGACATCAGACCATGGGTTCCCTGTGACAGAAGCATCTGTAGTCAATTTTCTTTTACACTTCTTCACATATCAGATATCATAAGGTCCATGGTCTATCTTCACATCACTCTAATTTTACCCATTGATCCCTGAAATTGCTCTGGTTCCTGAATCACTAATTTCCTAACTGATCTCCTCCTCTACTGGAAACTGCAGGTTTCTTTCAGTCTATCAAAAACTGTAATTTCTCCTTTGGTTTTGTTTTTCATTCTTTCAAAGGGAAACATACACCTTGTTGACTGAATATGCTCCCCATAGTTTTTCTTCCCCCTCTACAGATTACCACATATTAATAGAGGTTTATGATTATTTTGAAGGCACTTGCAGAGAAGAACAGAAATCTTGTTACCCATCACAAGCCCTGTATCGGCTTTCCCTTTCTTTGATATTGAACATTGGCTACAGAGAAAGAAAACAAAATCTAGAAGTGAAACACTTAAGGGTATCCAGCCAACTCTTTTCCCCCTTGCTTTCCATGACCTTGGACTGCAGCATTAACTTCTGGTATAGAACAGAGTTTTGCAACAAACAGTCTGGGAAAAGTAATTAACTGAGATCTTGATATTATATACCTAAAGACTTTCCACATGTTTACAAGACTGGAACTTCAAGTACTGAAAACTCAATGCTCACATCATGCTTTTGCAAGCTTTCCACTTTTATTTGTTAAAAATATCTCCACAGACTTTCCCATAACAAACTGTTCATAGTTATATCACCTCCAGCTGTGATCTCATCAGATGTTCCAGGCAGAGCAAGGTCAGGCCTGGATGGTTCATGTATGTGGCGCTTCCAAGAAAGGCTGTGCTGTGAGTATGATGCAATACCAGTAATGTTAGATACCAAAATGCTGGGTGAGAGCAACCTTAGTTTAACCTCGTTATTTTTCTGTGGGTAGCAAAACCCAGGGAAACTCAGCAGCAACGAGTGAATTAGCAGCTGTTCACATCAACAATTTTCTGCAAATCATACATGCAAATCAAACGTGGAAAGCTGGTCTGGGCTAGGAACAAGAGTACTTTTCTTGAGGCACACAGTGATGGGACAAGTGGCTTGGATTAGCAAAGAGCATCTGTAAGAGGAGTGTGTAATTTAAGATCTGTCTTGACACAAGCTTTCAATGACTCTGTAGAGCTCCACTGGGGAGTCAAGGTAAGATGCACAGTGATTGCTACTGAGTGTTTCTGAGAGCCCAGGAATAACATCACAGTAATTCACATAGTATACTTTCATTGTTATGGAAATCACAGGATTTCTGGAATAGAGGCGTTATTTGGGCCACGAGAAGTCAATTCTGGGTCATATCTTGTTGGCATTTTTATGAGGACTGACTTTGTTTACTTGGCTAGTCTTTTAATGTGTTTCTTGAAATGATGAATAATAAAAAACCACCTATGTTTTCCTTTGAAACAGGAAAAATAAGCCCCATGAGTAATAAAATGGCTACAAAATTACCTTAAATTTGGTTTGTTGACAAAGAAGGTGGTTTCAGGCAAAAAAGCCCTCTTCTTATTGGGCTTTAGGAGGGATTTGGTCAGTTTTTTCTACTTTGAGGAGCCTCTAGTGACCTAAAACTTAATTTGCACTGTCTCTGTTGAATGGCGAGACATCTGAAGTGCTGTTCATTGAGTATAAAACCAGTCTGATTCCCCCTTCTTAGCCATGATAAGCAGCCTTTCAGTAGCATGTTCATATACTCACAATCCTAGTTTATTAGCTGGGATGTTTCCTCACTAGCCAGGCAAGAGGACCTTTGCTTTGTCAGCTCAAACTGTTTTCATATGTAATGTCTCATCTGCATTGCATTCACGATCTGTCACTACGGCCAACTCTACAACTCCTCTTTTACCCCCATGAACAGCAGTTTAACGCTCGGTTCTGTTTCCTGCTTCAGTTTCCAGTACTCAGAACAAACGCACTACTCAAGTTCACATGAGTTTGTCTTTAGACCTGATGACAAGCATCCTAGCTAGAGGCAAGCAAATCCTATCTTCCCCACCACATACATCATGCCCACCTTCCACTGTCACAGAAGATCAAAGGGACAAAGGATCCATGAATTTGAGAACAATGTTATTCATATAAGCGGCTCAAAATACCCAGCGGCTGTATTTTTTGATGACTAAAGCTAAGACTTGAGATCCACACCACTCGGATATATTCAAGCTGCCTGGGTCTCCACATTTGCTGTATAACCTGCAGCTCCCATTGATTGTAGCTGATTCTGAGAATGCTCTTGCACCACTTAGAACATGCTTGTTAGGGTGTTTTTATCTAAATGTTACTATTAAAGGACTGGATAAAGTATGCTGGAGACAGTGACACATACATTTCCATGCATCCCATCTTCCTAAGACCTGAAATGATGAAGAAACCAAAGACTCTAGTAAGTTTGGTGTATTTAGAAGGGTCTTATTTTATCACCTCCATTTAAGAGGGCAACAAAGAGCAACAAAACCTCAAGCAACTTAATTATTTACTTGCCTCTGCTGAATTCAGGAGCCAAGCCCTAGGCGTTCAACCTTGAAAACCATTAGCTAAAATGTTTGAACACTGGGAACCTGACAACACAGTACCCATGCCAAGAACAGCAGACAGGGACAAGTATGAAAGTTTTGTAGAAATAAGTACAAGGCAAAGAGACAAAAAGGGAAACACTTACTTTGTCACAGTAGAGTGTGAACTTCATAAGTTTCAGGGATGGCTTCTCATGGGATTGGTTGCTACCCTGACTGACAGGGGCAAGGATGGTAACCTCATTAGCAACATTGGTTTTTATCTGCTGCAACATGCAAGACAACTTGGAGAAATGAGCAAAATAAACCACAGTGAGATTAAATTAAAAATCCAGAATGTTGACTCAGCATCTGGATTTCTCTCTCAAAAGACCAGAAGATGTGATAAACCCAGCAGAGCTCTTTGTCAATCGTACTGAGGAAGTAGGAATAGGGACAGATGATCTAGAGACAACAAAAGAATGGTTTGCATGCTATCAGGGGTTTAAATAAAACGCAATTAAATGGCTTAGAGAGCCACCAGTCAGAGTTAAGTGTGGCCTACAGCTAGCCTTAGCAATGCATGAGAACACTGGCACCAAGCTAACACACTGTAAGTTTTAGCTTTTGGGGTACTAGAAAATGTGCAAGGTGAGCTGTTGGGGAAGGAAAAAAAAAAAGACATCTCAGTCATATGGTTCAATTTGGAGGATCTTGTAGCAAACAGCCTCCATCCAAACATGTTAATTTTTCAGTAGCCTTAAATTGTCTCCCAGGCGTTGCTCAAGACATCAGAGAGATTGAATGCTAACTCCAAGAACAAGCCACTCTTAACTGTACCTTATTAAATTATACATATACAACCACTTAAGTAAACTAACCACTGTCCTGTTTACGCTATGTCTTCCAAAACCCACAAGAAATAAATCAGCCCCCTTATCTTTACAATAAATGCATCTTGTACGCCTTCTGATATGGATATGCTGTGTCTGCACATGAGCCTGGAAACAAGTTGATTCCACATACAGGACTGTACTTAAACCATCAGGGAGTCCATCGTCTCCTCCTGTCTCTGCTCTATAACCACACAGAGATTTCTTGCTTGCCATGTTTCACTTCTCAGGAAAACACTGGGTAATATTCAAGTATTTTATTAATTACTACACATGAGTCTGATCAGAGGTTATTATAAATTACAGTCTGGTTTTTTTTCCACCCCTGAGACAAAGCAAAATGTAAACAGAGAAGCTTAACACACATTCAATTTACAGGACGCAGCACTCTCCGTTTCACATGTCCCTGAAAAAAAAGAGTGTCCTCCTAGCTCCATTGTTTTTCATGCTCACAGTAATCAGCCCATTTCTTGTTGAATAACAGGGTTTTGTATCAAAGAGAACCTCATGTTGTGCCTTGGATGTATTAACAGCATTGCCATATTGTAGCAGCAGTGGCAACCACAGCAGCTCTAGGTCCTGTGTGGGAAGGCACAATGGCAGGGGAAGAGAAAACTACTTGTTTGAGAAACAGTTGCATCCTACTGTGAAGGAGGTTTTGCACCACAACTTGAAAGCATCCAGGTGAACGCAGTGGGTGTGGAAGTCAAATAGAGGGGTGCATAGGACTATGGCTGTGTTCTTGTGGCTGTGGGCAGGAGGGAAGGTCAGTGTAAATCAGCATAAAATTAATCCCACAGTATCACCCTTGTGAAGGCAGTTCTGTGACATAGTAAGAAAATCAGGGCTTTGAAGTCAAATAAGTCCAACCTGTAACAGCCTTTTTCCTGTCCTGTACAGGCAGGAGATGAAATTTGGGACCCTTTAGCAGTTGAGCACTACCTGTCTGCTCTCACAACTTTCTCAAGGTTTTAGGGGGTTCTCTGTTTTTTTTTTTTAGAGCCATAGACACAGCAAATCCCTCTGTGATTTGCTTGTCACTCCCATCAGAGTGACACGGTAGGAATCATTCACATATAGATCACATCTATCACAACAGAAATCAGATGGCTGCTGCAGAAGTTACGATAGCAGATGGCATAGCAGGTGCCCTGACAACTCTAACCAGCTAAAGATCTGAACATCTGATGTAACCTTGCGTGCTTGAGTAGCCATCAGTGCCTCTCTAACTGTGACAGACAGTCTGAGGGAGCTAAATCAAAGCAGGACTCAAGCCATACCCTCAGGAAGGTGTCTGTATGTGAAAGCATAATGCACTGTTCCCCTACACCTAATCCACACAGGCAGCTCTGCAATACAGAGGCTGAGCACCTCAGATACACTTGCAGTCATGAGATTTGGAGCTAAGGGAACCAGCTCAGTAGAAAGAACTCTCAGCTCCTTTGGACTTCCTTGCCAAAGGCAGGCAGGAGGTTCAAGAGAAACACAGTACAGTTACCAATGAAGATTCAAACAGAAGTATATACCAGATACCTCTTTCAGACACAAGGAAGAATCTTGTTTCATTTATCTTCTAATTTAAAACAAAATAGCCAAGAGTCAGACTTCATAACATTACCTTTGCCAGGTATCCAGAATTGCCAATCCTCTTGAATTGCAGTGACAAATCCTGAGACAGTAACAGTTGCATCACTTCTGCTTTTGGAAGCTCCTTCCCTTTCCTGCCCTTGAGCTTCTTACTCCCCAGAAGAGAAAAGCTCCAGATAGAAAGAAACATGCTATAGAAGACAACTATTATAACTTCAGAAATGAGTCTTACCCCCGCAACCACCCCATTCCCAGCTTCCTCTCTGGCATACCCCTTCCCTTACTCTTTATAAAAATCAGCTGTTGTTTTATCAGGGTCAGCTGTAAAGATTCACAGGTGTTTCCCTTCATCTTCCCTCTGCAGCTCTCAACACTCTCCATCTTCATTAAAGCTCTTTGGCTGCAAGTTTAGTGTGTTTCCTATTATTGTCTGCAAATGTTGTTTAAGGAAACATTATTAGAAGGTTCTTATAAGACTCCACACTGCTCCTTCTTTAGGGAAAGAAATCTGTTAGTAGCAAAATTTCCAAGTGGTC
This sequence comes from Dromas ardeola, assembly GCA_013398915.1. Classification (NCBI taxonomy): domain Eukaryota; kingdom Metazoa; phylum Chordata; class Aves; order Charadriiformes; family Dromadidae; genus Dromas; species Dromas ardeola. The sequence continues at coordinate 152,071 of VYZM01016463.1, read as the reverse complement.
CCCGCACTGTCTGTTCAGTGAAGATCAGACACTTTTGAAAATCTGTCCAAAAGTGATCTAGGTGGAGCTGAGCTGTGAATTTCAGCCTGCAGGTGATTGTCTCCTCTAGGAGAATGTATCTAATAATAAGAGTCTTAGATAAGTGAATAATTGAATTTTTGTTATAATTAAAAAATAGATCATTTCCTGTAGTTTAAGAATGGAACTGTGGGGTTTGTTTTGTTTTTTTTTTTTTTTCCGTGATTTTAATACTGACAAAGATAATACCATCATTTGCATAACAAAATGACCAGAGTGACTCTGCATCTATTGAATATTGCTTTTAAATCCTAAAATGTATTCTAGGTCCATGGAAACATGTGTTTAGGGAAATAAAATGCTGTTTCAGAAGTAGATATTTGATGTTGCTGTTGGCTCTGGAGCACATGCAGAAGCTGAAGCTATGTATGAGCTGAGCTTTATTCTCTGTTAATGTGACATTTTCCAAATGACACTGCTCACACAAGGTAATTCCTGAGTTCCCTAAGAATTTGGGGGTTGATTATTTTTACCATTTGTTGGTGAAGAGGTAGCCAAAAGGACCGTGCAAACATGGGTTCCGACTCCAAAATGATTATCTCAAATACCATTGTGAGGAGTTGGTAAACTGAGTCACAGAAAGTTTAAATTGACAGCTGAGAAAGAACCTGAACCCACTTTCTCCGGACATCCCATCACACCTTTTAATCAGGTGAAGTTTAAAAACAAGTTCTGAGAACGAGCAATGCCACCTCAAGTCCAGGCTGTCAAGCTGAGAAATAGGTGGGGTCCTGAGTGGGGAACCGTGCAGCTGATGATCTGTGCTGAATGATGGAGACTTGCCATTAATCTATAAACAGAATATCCATTAATAATCTAAAAGAGGAGGACCCGGGAAATGAGTCAGTGGAGGTTGACTTTCTTTCGCGTAAATGCTGCCTTCTTATTATAGAGTTCTCCTTCCCCCTCCTCTGTCAAAGGGATCCACACGCATCTGCTACTAGGAGTTAGATTAGGCAGCTGGGATTGATTTTGTGGTTTTATCTTTCTTTTTTTCAGTAGCACTGAAGAATTTGCTTAGAGGAAAAGAAGAGGAGTAATTACATTAGCATTGAAAACAAATCTCTATTAGAAAGCGGTGTTCTTTAGGTCTAACCAATTTGATAAAATTTACTTAAACCACAAGAGCAGAGTACAGAATTGCAAATTTTAATCTCTCTTTTTTTTTTTTTTCTGAAGAAAAATGTTTTCTGAAGAAATACCGGTGTATTAGAAGTGGAAACAGATTTTTAATTACAATGGTATCAACCGACACTGCTAAGGCAATTTTGGCCAAATGAGGACCAAGTAAGCAGGAGCTTGGCAAATTGTCCTGCTCTCTCCCAGACACTCCAGCATGTACCAGATCAGGAAAACATGTTTTCCTCTCACACCATCTTTCCTGTGAAAATAAAGTGGTTTGATAAGGAGAACCCTAGCACAGGCCCAGGAAATGGTTTGGGAATGCTGCATGGTACGGATGGGTTATCCTGGATCTCCTGCCTGGAGACAGGTCAGAAGGGGACCGCCGTTTTCCTAGGCTTCTCTGTGCGCAGCTGAGGGTCTGTTAAAGCTGAAATATTCCTAATAAGAGCATGGACAATGTCCATATCTCAGTCTATAGAACATCAAAGAGAGGAGATGTTTATTAACGAGAAGATGAGACTCATGCTCATGTCAATATTACGATGTATAAAAGGGATCAGAAGACCCAAGTTAGAGAAGAGGCTTTTTCTGCGTACTTTTGTCCCCATTCTTTAAAGTTTTTTTTACAGTCAAACTGTAGAAGCCAAGAAACTGGGGGAGGCGGGGCTGGGGGGAGGCTGGGTGTGAGCTCTAAAATGCATAGGCTGAAGATCACTGCAAGACTTCTGGTGAATTTTGTGCAAAACAAAAAGGATTTCTATTGCCTACCTGTACTGTGGGATAAGAAAATACGTAGCGAAAGGAAGATACGTCTCTTGAAAGTAATTGTTTCTGCTGAGGATTGCATAAAATTCTTCTTTTTTTGCTCTGCCCTCAACGTTCCAGTTGGCTTATAGTCCAGATAGACAGAGTGCCAACCCTTTCAGCCTTGAAGGGCGTCAGTTCTTGCATCTGGGTTTTTCCAAGAGAAGGAATCACATGGAACTTGCTCTCCAGGTTTGGTTTCTGCAATCTGGGCCCTTTCTGAGCTTTAAAATTTATGTTTCTTGTTCTCAATAAATTATAAAGATTTGTTTCACTTTTCATAAAATTATTTCTTGGAAGTAATTATTTTTTTTTCCCATTAAGAAAATTGATATACTGGGAGCTTTCAAAGTAGATTTCCCCTGCAAAATTGTTCTAATGGTTATATTTTGACCAGCCTGAAAAAGGACACTGACACTTGCTGTGATAAGGAAAGGTAAGGAAGACTATTCATACCATCTAATATCAGCTTCTAAATGAGGTGCTTAAATGAAGATTTTAGTAATAGCAGTAATAGGCTTCCATTGAGTTAATGGAGCAAGACGGGATCTTGCAGAGAACTATTCATGAGAACTGGATGTGTCTGTCTCTCTGCTAGCTAAAGAGGGAAATTCAGGTTTCATGAATCCTCCCTTCCGTGAGAACCACATTCTTGGTTCTACAGAAGTGGAGATAAGTGAGCAATATGATCTCTTTGATAGCAGAGAGAAGGCATTGATTCTCTTCCCTGAGGGTGACAATAGACAGTGACTTCTTCCCAGAAGATGGTATCACTCGGCAACTTACACATACGTTATATGTAAGGATGTTATAGATTATTAATTCTGAATTTCTGAAGTGTTTTTCATTCATCTTCAGATTTCAATGGGGCAGCTGACACCAGAGATGTGTAAGAGACTGCATGCACGACACTGATGAGCCATGCTACTGACTGATATCTGCACAGCAGTTTGCAGCACAGCATATGTTCCCCAACTTCAGACCTTAACACCATCTCTGAGTTTCAAGGAAGATGAATTCCCTTGCTGTCAATTCTGTGGTACCACATGTGCTGTTATTGTCTGGTCATAGCAACATGGAAGTCTGTATGCACCAATTTACCTGGATTAAAAAAATGATGTGTAAAGTCATTTCATCCCTCAAGGAACTTAGTTTGGCAGCTATTGGGGGTGAAAACAACTCATAACTCTAGAGCAATCTAACAGATTGAGAACATAGGGCCCAAAAAGTCTCTTTGCTGATGCATAGTTGAGTAATGAGAAGGAGGCGTTCCTGATAAAATATAAATGAAGTTCTCCACCTTCAAACCCAGCCGAAATCCTCTTGAGTGTCAAAAGGATGAATTGCCTCACTGCTCAGCCTTGGTGCAGCAGTGTACACCCTGGATCTGAGCCAAGCCAGAATGTATACTGAAAACCTCCTCGAAAAACCCAACTGAGTTATTTCCCCTCCGGCATCAAGAAACTCAAAATGGCCACGCTGGCTGTTTTCCAGCACACAGAGTGCCTGCAAATCCCTTTGAAGTTGTTGATAGATGCTGGTACTTATCCTATAAGATGGAGACAAAATTAAAGTTGCCATGGATTTATTTGAGATACGTGACATACAATGACCCACCTTGCCTTTACTCCAAAATAAAGACTTGCTAATACCCTAGAGCATCCCCTGGGATTTTTTTCAGGAGGCACCATGACTGTGCTTCAGTGGACAGTTTTCCCATGCAGCTTGAGATGCTTGGCAGAACCATGCACCAGCAGCACCCACCACCGGCCAAGCCTGTAACGTCATTTACTGCATTTGTACTCCTGTTTATGACTTTTCCCCCATGTATTTCTGTGGCCAGATAATCATGCCTCAAGCATACGCATTATTTTCCAGAAGTCAATATCTGTGCTTCTGCCCTTCAGGAAAGACAAAGGTGTCACAGGTCATGTCAGCTGTATTCATGGGGCCGGGTTCCTTCTGTTAACCCTCATGTGCTAATTTTTTAGGTAGTTTTTAGGCAGACTGTCCTTGGACCAAAGGCTGATGTATCCCACCTTGTTAGAAAGAACACTGCAGGAAGCACGGGGAAATGTGATGGTTGCACGGGAGTGAGGAGCAGCAGCTGTGTCAGCACGGTGCTCGCTATAATTACACACCAGGGCTACCTTACAGCGCGCTGCCGGGGCGCGCGGCGTGAGTTATTGCTTCAGCGACAGCGCTTGTATCACCGCCGGCATGCACTGGTTTCACTCAGAGGAGCTACGAGTAGTGCTGAGATAGTGTAAATTTGTCCCTGTTAATGCAGAAGACTCCTGGTTTTGGTGCTTCCACTACCTCACGTGAGGGCTACAAGTCACTTCTTGTTGCTATGAGAGCAACGACTACCAAAATAGAGAGGGCCCAGGGAGTCTGCTCTCAGTCTGAGAGAGTATCGTAGGACTCTCTTGCCCTGTTTCGTAATTAATTCTGTTTGTGCTCTGCAGAATTAATTTTAACTGGCTGAAATACAGCCCAGAAGAATGGCCAGTGGTCTGGAAGACAGGAGGGCTGGGTTTTTTATTTCAGTCTGCCACCAGTTTGCACCGCGTCTTCGAGCAAGCTGGCCTAGAGGGACAAGAGGTCAGGACAACCATATCCTGACTTGTGCAGATATATAGAGCTACAGATACCAGCATACGATTTATTATCCCATCAGTAAGCGTGATGTTAGTCTTAGCACTTATTTCACATATATGAGTTTATTCATTAAAAACGCCCAGGTGATAGATGTGCTGGGAGGGACTTTCCCTGGGTCATGTACTGCTGGTGGCATGGGATGCAGAAGGAGATACCCCCACCCACCCATGGCCCCGTGCAGGGGCTGAGCTGGGCAGAGCATCGCGCTGCCTTGCTCCCTGTGCCCCTGCCTGGGGCCTGGCTAAGGGCTGCAGCAGACGGACGTGGGGGACAATGTGCGGTGGTCCCGGGAGCCACCGCGGCACCGTCCCACAGACGTGAGAGGCACAGGCAAAAGTGTGAAGTGGGAGCGAGCCGCATGAGTCAGTCAAAGCAGAGCATTTAGCAGAGCTCAGGAAAGTAGCAAAAAACTTAGGATAATAGCACATGTAAATATAGATTTGCATGCATATCTTAAAAATGCATATTTCTCGTATTCTTATGAGTAGAGGGCAAATTGTTTCAGCAAGTGTCACTCTCTGAATATTGTTTCCCCGTAGGAGAAAAATGAGGCAAAGGGGCATGAACTGATCTTCTCAGAAACACACAGCAGGTTCAAGGCACAGGTCTGGAGCCGATCCTGGACTGGATTGTCTCAGTCATTGTGTTGCTCTAAGGGACGTGGTAACCTGAAAACATCATGTTTCATGATTAAAACCTCTCTTGTAATGGCGAACACCTCCTATAAAGACAAATGTCATCCTAAAATGTCAATATTTTAAGAAATAAAAATCTCTGAATAGGTTGCTATGAAGAACATTTTTTATGAGTCTTACTTCCCTAATTAGATGTTACCAGGGCTTTACCAGAACAGTCTTAAAATGTTTATGGGGGACATTGAATACAACACAGCCTTATGCTAACAGTGACTGTCTCCCATTATTAGTCATAGCTAATGGCGAAGTCTGTCCATTGTGTTTTCGCATCCATGGATTTGCTCCTGATTGTGGACACGTCCTTGTGAGTGTAAAAAATGAAGGGATTTTTTTTTTTTTCTACTAGAAGAAGAAAGTTGCATGGCACAAAGCTATCGTAATGGCAAAGCAGAGGGACTGTCTGGAAGAGGTAAATGCACTTGTTTTCCATAATAGGGGAAGAGTTTCATGAGAAATCTGTGGTGTGTTTAGAAGCACTTATGAGCCCAGCACAGATTTATTAATGGTAGCTGAAATGAAAATCAGAAATGTTACCACAAAACCACCTCAAAACAGAAAAAATAATTTAAGAAAAAAGACAAAACCAAAACAAAAAAGCCACACAATCTTTTTTGGTCCACATCAGGTTCCCTGAAGAAACATTGCCAGAACTATTTCCCTACAAATTCGCTTCTCTGTGTTGCTAGTTTGTCTTCCAACAGCACTAGACAAAAATGCAATGACTCTCACATCTGTTAGGCCATTATTATTTCATGTGTGGGGGTGACATTGCCACTTGATGATGCACTGTAATGACGCATAATGGCCTGGTGATGCGAGTGGGCTGGCTTGTTGCTCTCTGTCACTGGAAGCCTCTGCAGCTGTGACTCTGTTGGGTGAGGAGAAGAAGAGATGCAGCTTTTATTTGCAATTTTAGTGTGAGATAGCGGTGGTATAATTTTAAGTGCAAGCAGAAGCATAGAGGTGTCGTCATCTGAGGTGTCGTCATCTACTTGTGGGGCATTAAATAAACTTTGCGGGCATGAGGAGGGACATATAGGAGGAATATATAGGAACTAGGTGACGATGGCTGAAACCACTAAGCAGATCCAAATAAGCTGTGTAGGGTTCTGCATTTCATTTGGAGCTTCAAAACAGAGACTGATGCCAAGTGTCAAAAATATTCTGTTTCTAGTTTTACATGTGAAAGAGAAAGGCCCAAGCCTGATTATGGTACAAGAGAGGAAATATGTGGGGGTTGTTTGTTTTTCTCTTTAATGTATCTCTTTTTAGTATCTGAGTGCTGCTTATCAATTCAAAGGAAGGAAACAGCCCATTGAATAATAAACATATTAATTTTCTCTTTATTGGGAAGGTTATGGAGGCCAAAAATCTTCTCTTTTTTATTCTTCTGCTGGGTTCTCAAATTTCCCTCCAGTTTTGCACCATATTATTTAGCCAGGCTAAGTAAGCTGAGCTGCTGTAGTTTGCCCCAATGTGATTCCTACATCCTCTACACTTTAACTCCCTCCCTTTAACCTGTGGAAATGAAACTGCCCACATGAACCATTTACAACAGTGCCTGTACTGTCCTACCACTATTGCAAAGTCAGATATTACTGATATCTTGAAGCAGTATGTATTGGTCAATATATATATAACCATCATATAAGCTATATTATAATCACAGTTACTTTTCTTATGGGGCCAATTCTCCTCCTTCCCTGCCGCCCGCAGCTCCTCTGGTGGCTGCTGAGTAGGGATTATTGTCTCCTTCTGCAGGAGATGAGGTCTCCAAGGCCCTGGTGGGTGATGATTCCTTTCAGAGTCATTGGCTCATTTTGCCTCCTCATCTTCAGCTTTGGATGGAGAAAATCTGGTGCAGTTCTTCCCACCGTGCCATTAGAGGCACTGTGCAAACAGCTCTCATTTTGGGTAGCCTTTTATGGTTCTACATGTGGGTGCTTAGTTATCATCTTGGAGCATTTTGATGCCAATGATTTAACGGGAATACCGTTGTGGCTGTGTGCAGTACCCTGGCTCAGTTCTGCCATAAATACACAGGGAAACATCTTATCCCTCCCACATGAGCTACTTCTATCCCTTAATTCCCTCAGACAAAAGTGGTAATTTTAATTTCCAGTCTCTCTTTTGCATTCCTTTTCAGCACTTCTGTTCAAAGGTTACGGCATCTGTTTTCTCTGTGGCTCCTGTATGAATTGCCTTTATGAACATAATCTCAACCCAAACAAGATTTATTAAAAAGAGAGAGAAGAGGAAATTGAAAAAAGAAAGAAAAGGTTTATTTAACATTCGACATAAATTTATTTACATTCCTTGTGAGTTAAACTGTTCAGCTGTGTGATAAAAGTAAGAAGAAATATGAATAGTTGACCTTCCATGAAAATCAATCTTCTGTCTGTTCAAATCTCCTGTTATCACAAACTTTCTGTCTAGAGAGAGATGTGAGTATCCTACTTGTTTCTCAGCAGAGTTTTCTCCAGGTAAACATAGAGTAGAAGCTGAATCCATCATTTTCCCTGACAGCTGGCTCATTGAGGTTGTTATCTTAAGCGTGATTAACAGCTGCTTTTCAAATGCTCAATTACCTGTTTCAGAGATTGTCTTGCACAGGTTGTAACATCTCAGCAGAACAAAAGCTATCCAGGCATCAGCTTTATCAAATTTTCCTTTACAACATTTTCCTGTTTGAGTCAATTTTTCCTGCACTAAAAAGATGAACTATGGGCAGATCCCTGGACTCAGCTTAACATTTGTCCAGTCTGAGTCTTGTAGTAATTTTTTGATTGTGTTTACAGGAGACAGGTCAGAGTTGGAAACCCTGAGCTGACCGCCTGAAACTTTCTGATATGTGAAATCTGAAATCAACCTGAGGTCTGAAGTATCTCTGTTGCCACGAAATAGCACCTAAAGTGCAATTACTCTTTGTTGTTGAAACAGACCTTCACCTATTCTCAGAACTTCTAAAATGCAAGAAATAAAGGGAAATGATTGTAAGCACCCACACAACTGCGATGTGCGAGTGGCATGATGATCTGAGCTGCATGGGAAGTGTAAGACTGAATGTACTCTTCACCCACTGCCTTCTAAATCGGGTGTGAAGGCAGTGGACTGCTAAAATGAAGATACTTCAGCTAATGATGTTGCCTTGTCCTGGCCTGCCACAAAGTAATAATGCAATTAGGAGAGACTGTCTGACTAATAAGTAGACTGTCATTGTGGGCTGTAGGAAGTTTTTCTTGCCACCTCTCAGAGCAGGAGGCAGTTTTTCTGCGGGGCTGAGCTGTACAAAACCATGTCCTTGTCAAGGCCAGGCAGGAGGCAAAGGGCATGTGCTAAGACCCACCCTGAGAGATGCTGCCAGGCTGATGGTGATGCTCTCCTTGACAGTCTCTTCCAGAGGGTCCAGCCTTATCGACACTGAGCGTGTGACCAGACCAGTCTGGCCCATGGGCGGATGGGGAACCACATGCCAGATATTCCTCAATGTCCATGAAGTGACGTTGCAGGCCTGCTCTCAGCCTGCTCAGTCCCACACGTGGGCGCCTAGGCACCTACTCAGGCAGAGACAGCAGCATTTCACTCCCTGTGCCTCTTACTGACTATTCGGCTTCCTCTTGAGCATTTTGGTCCTGGCCAGATGCCTTCAGGTATTATGACATTAAAAGACAGTTCCTTCCAGCCAACTTTAGCCATCTCAGACGTGGGTGTCTCCAAGACAGTTGTATCCTCTCCCTCCAATGAGGTACCTCTGGTGGGAGATTATTCTGTAACCTCATGTAAGCATATGATGGATCTCTTTCCACAGACACTTCTCTTTCACTGTTTGCCTTAATCAACTAAGCTGGACTGGACATGCACTTTCTTGGTGGCTTGGTGGTCGGGTGACAGAAGAGCTCCAGGGGTATTCCAAAGCCTAAATCCTTCTGTGGGATTAGTTGCCTTGGATTAGCACCCACATTTGGAAAATATGAATCATGATTTCAAATATCTTCAGGGTTTTGGGTTGGGATAGCTGCTGCTAGAAGTGCGTGCTAAAGCGTCCTCTCATGGGTAGTAAATTCAGTGAAGTCAGGCTGAAGACCTGGCTCTTAACTGTTGTCATTTTTTTTTTGATAAAAACAGCGTTCCTTGTTGCTGAGCCTCAAATGAGACAAAATGGCATTTTGGCATGTCTCCTCCTTGCTCCATATCATCCTCTCCCTGGTGTAGCACTGTGATTATTTCATCCCAATGAGCCTGGGACAAGCAGAAACATGTGGCTGAAATGGAAGCCCTTATCTGTGAAGTGCTGAAGTCTCATCTGTCAGGACAGTCCTGCTGATCCAGAGCAAAGCAGTTGGTCTTGTAAATGGCTTTGAACCGGGGAGGGTTTAATGGTGAAAACAAAGCACTCCAGCCACGCTTCTCCCTATTTTCTTAAAGGATGAAGGGTCCAGGCCTTTGTACAGGTCTTTTCATGCAGTTCCATTACTTTGTTCCATTACCAAAGCGAGAGTTGGCAGCTATTTTTATGGGGAAAGCTGTACAGCTTGCACAATAGTTTAGTTTTTCAAAGCAGTCTAGGGGATTTCAGACACATATCTTCCACTTGCTTTAATACACCCTCACTTTAATGAAAGATATGTGTCTGAATCCCCCAGGCTGCTTTGGAAGTCTCAGCTATAGAGTCTGATTTAAAACCCACTGAGATCAGGTCTCTCCGCTGACGTCAATGGGTTTTGGACAGTCCCAACATGAAGGAGATTTCTTTATTGGTTGTGCCTGTAAAAGGCAGAGCCTAAGCCAGTTCACATTGACCCATTTTTCATTTCAGGCAGACTTTGCTAGTCCTCACTAATGGCCACAGCCACAGAGCAGTGGCATTTTCCAGGCTGCCCGGTGATGAATGATTAAACAAACACAAGCACAGCGAAGTCTTTAGTGCAATCACTATTAGAAATGGATCAGGGCAGGGGATAAGGTTGCCTGAGAGACATTCGTTGTGACTGTAAGGGTCAAACAGGATACCCAGAAACAAAGGAAAGATTTTGAGATGGTAGCTTAAAATAAATGTAAAGGTCAAAAACATGTTTTGCACCCTCTTTATACACAGTTTAGTTTCTGGGCTATTTTTCTTCATCTACTTCTGAAACATCCAAGATTAGCTTCAGCCAGAAAGAGAGAAATAGGGGACAATGATGTTCTCAGTGGTACAGAAAAGCCTGCCAGGGACCTGTTTGCTTTCTCTTTCAAGCACTTAAGGTTAAGCTGCTTGTCAGGAAAGATTCCTCCCCAGATCAGACCTGCAGGGACTGTTTTCATTTGGAAATAGGAAGAAGGAAAAAGAAAGAAGGTCATGGGAAACATGGAGTGTTTGTTTTTCTCTGTATGTGGAATGTGGTCCTCTCTCTCAGGTCAGTGAAAATTTTCCCTGCTGTTTCTAGGGTCCTAGGACTGTGGCAGTGCTGCCTGTTTCTTCTGCAGGCAGGAGGACATAGATTTGACATCCACAAGCTTCCAAACTGAATGTCTTACATTCACTGTAAGCTGATGGGGAGCATTTGGTGTGTTTGGACCATGAAGAGTATAAGATTTGAACCTTGTGGATCTGGGGAGAGCTGCAGGAAGCCAGCAAAGGTGCTTCTCATGTTCCATAAAATGGGTCAGGGGATCAACCTGTCCATGCCTCTGGCTGTGTTCACAGCTGAGAGCATGTTTTGTGACTGTTCAGCTACAAATTGATGGGGTGGAGAGTTTAATAAATAATTCAATAGACCACAGAACTGGGCTTCTCCTTAACTCCAGAAGGTTGCTGAACCTCAGAGGGTAGTTTAGGTTATGCTGAATTTCTTGCCAGCTCTTTGAGAAAACCAAGAGTAGGAGAGTTAACAGCTGCATATTGTAAGAAGCATGGACAAAACTTCCAAAGTTATCTTTTGGATTTTAACTTGCCAGTTTTCCCCATAAGTTTTCCCATTCTGACCAATCAATCAGACACACTCATCTAGTGGAAATAACTGCAACTGAGAATGGGGCATCATTATCAGTAGGTATCTGCAGGCTGAGTTCATGGTCTTGTGAATTTAAACAATGCAAATATATGTTTACAGACCTCTTCTTGGCTCAGGAAACGTGTTTAATCATCAGGAAATTCCAGGAATCACTTGACAGGTCTGGGAGTGTTGTACAGAACAAAGAACCCGTATTTCTACGAAAAGATGACAACTTTTTGAACAGTTCTTGTGTTTCTAGGCTTTCCAGAGAGACTCACATCAAGAAATTTTACCTACTTGGGCATTTGATGTTATGTTCTTTAGCCTGTTTTACTAAAAGGAACATGAATCATTTGAACATCACAAAGTAAATTAATGAACCTGACTGAAACTGGACACAGTTCTCTTCTATAACAAATGCAAAGTCTGTTCAAACAGGGCGTTCATTTCTCAGCAATGTGCTGTTACTCCACTGGTGGTGCACAGAATTATGTGGCCACAGAATCCAAAGGAGTCTTCCATGAAGCTGGAAATAAAACATGCCCAGCTTTGGAGAAATATCCGTCTTGGCACTGCTTGCTTCTGTCTGATTGTAATTCTAATGATTCACAGGCAGATATTTTGGATTTGTGTATGTCTTTGTCTAGGTACACATATGTACACGCTTATATCTATACTTACACACGTCTCCCCCACACTCTTATTTAGGAATATGAATCCAACTTGTGACTGCAGAAAAACCCTCACATTTTATGTAAAGCAATGGTAAGCTGTCAGAGAACGGTGTCATAGATTGTTATGACAAGTTAGTCAGAAAACTGACGTGTTAGAGAAGCAACATATCCATCTGAACATGCTGGAAAACTGACAAGATCATAGTTTCATGTCCAATTTGGAAGGGTGTATACAGGCACATGAAATCTCACTATGAGACTGCCGGCTATGTTATGATATTTCTCCATATACCTCTAAAATTGTTATATACAAGTCTCATGTACACTCTAGATTAGCTGTCACAAGACAAAAACGAATCCTGCTGTTAACAGAGCTATCCAAAGCCAGCTGATTATGCATTGTACTAAATGTATAAGATTAGCACCAATGTATATCTTATTTCTGAGGTATTTAGGTAGTTATGATGTAATTCAAGCTATATTTAAGATCTCAGAGAATTCATAGAATCATGGAGCGGTTAGAGTTGGAAGGGACCTTAAAGATCATCTAGTCCCACCCCCCCTCCCTCCATGGGCAGGGACTCCTCCCACTAGACCATGTTGCTCTAAATCTACCCTCTTTCGGTATAAAACCGTTACCCCTCATCCTATCACTACACTCCCTGATAAAGAGTCCCTCCCCAGCTTTCCTGTAGTCTCCCTTTAGGTACTGGAAGGGGCTATAAGGTCTCCCCGGAGCCTTCTCTTCTCCAGACTGAACAACCCCAACTCTCTCAGCCTGTCTTCATAGAAGAGGTGCTCCAGCCCTCTGATCATCTTCAGGGCCTCCTCTGGACTCGCTCCAACAGGTCCGTGTATTTCTTACGTTGGGGGCCCCAGAGCTGGATGCAGTACACCAGGTGGGGTCTCACAAGAATGGAGTAGAGGGGCAGAATCACCTCCTTTGACCTGCTGGCCACACTTCTTTTGATGCAGCCCAGGATGTGGTTGGCTTTCTGGGCTGTGAGTGCACATTTCCGAGTCATGTTGAGCTTCTCATCAACCAGTACCTTCAAGTCCTTCTCCTCAGGGCTGCTCTCAAATCATTCTCCCTCCAGCCTGTATTTGTGCTTGGGATTGCCCCGATCCACGTGCAGGACCTTGCACTTGTCCTTGTTGAATTTCATGAGGTTAGATCCTCTAATTTTTCTGAACTGCCTTCAGTTCAAGGACAACATTTACCTGGGTGTCTGGACAAAATAATTTGGATTGTTGCTATAGCACCAACAATCTTGATTCTTTCTTAAGATGTTGATTTGGATGGCTCAGAAAACTGCTCTTAATCCATACATATTTTGTTCCTAGATTGAAAAACTTGTTCTTAGTAATCAAAGGCGATTGTTATACTTGTTCTGTAGGTAGGTTTGATGTTTGGAACTTTCTCCACATCCCTATATACATATCACTAAAATAAGCTTTTTTTTTTTTAGCTCCTCCAGAACAGAGATGCAACTTTGGTGCATTAGAAGACAGTACCACTGCTTTTCTTAACATGTTTGTCCTGCAGAAAAAGAAAAAGCAACTTTTTTTTTTTCCCCATTTCAGTTCTGTGGTTGTTTGGTCTAAACTGACACACAGAGAAAAGCAATAACATGGATATCAACTGTAGGGGAAATAAAACACCCACTCATCAATGCTCCCTCATATTACTCTTGCCAGATTTAATTTCAGACTATCCGATTTTTATCCCATCTCAAATATCTAATTTCATCTGAAGTCTGTATGGTATCAGAAGAAAGAAGAGCCAGAATCTAACATTTATAGACAAAGTCTCATAGCCTTTCTTTTTTATCCTTGTTTTTGTTTTTGCTAAGTCCCTTCCTGTTTTTGGAGAAGCAGAGCCATTTCTCAAACAGTATTGCAGAGAACAACTAGTTGAGGACTGAGTCATGTGCCAGCATCTGTGCCAAGTCCCTGGTAGGACACGGAGCTTTTGAACCATCCCATTGGTAATCAAACAATCTGGCGACATCCTGCCAACCTTGTCCTTGTCATCTGCTGCTCACTCTGCACGCACATTTGATTAGCTCCGCATTAGATTCTCCCCACTGTGCACAAAGTTTCTTTTTCTTTGCTACCAGCCAAAGGAAGCAGGGATGGACTGATTTAAAAATCTTGGCTCATCTTATCTAGCTCATGACAAATATATTCTCAAATTAGTCTTGCAAGTCACTTTTTCCTAACTAGAAATGACTTTCTACAATACCCCATGACATATTTTTACTCTGCTTTATATCTTTCTAGCCTGCTGGTCTGTTTTTCTATCCCAGGCTCATTTTCCCAGCCTTTTTTTTAGGGTTTGATTCTGAGAAGGGAATTGGATAGGAAAGTGGTTAAGTAGATGGCATGTTCCACTGCCTTCAGACCACAATTACCTGTGTTTTTAAAGTTAAGCTTATGGTCAAGTATTAGGTTGCAGTAGGGAAACATCCATCCCAAAACGCAAACACTACTAATGGAAGTGGGTCATGGAATTAGTTTTCTTTTCCTGAACATAGTGTTGTCTCCTCCTTTGTGTACAATGGCTCACAGAGGGTTAGCTACCTTTCCACCTCCTTACACTATAGTCATCATTCTCTCCTTGCTTCTCCTTCTCACCACAAAAAGCAGAACAGGAAGTTTACGACAGCAGAAATCCCCTTGAACAACTCAGATCAAGGATGAAGAACTACTGCTCATAAAGCAGAGCTGGAATCATTCCCATGTGCAGGGAAAGTTCAGTGAGTGTGAATGCCTGTGGAGAACTTGTCCACAGGGGTTGATAATTTTCAGTGACATAAGACTTCCCAAGAGTATGCAGCAAAAGTGCCTTAAAAACAAGCAACTCGTTCTTTTTCAGGCTAAGGCCACCTTGTCAATTTTTGAGAGCGCAGACAGCACGAAAAAAAATAAAATCTTTTGATTACATTACTATTAGAAGCAAGCCACATGGTACTTAGCCTCGTGGGGCTGGACATCAGGCATCTAAGTATTCATACGGCTGAAATCAAGTTTCTGCAGAGCTGGACGCAGTGACTTTACAATCTAAAAAAGAAGAATTTTCAAAACGTAAGGAAGGGCTGAATCTTAGAGTTTAAGCCTTCATAATAAATACTAAGCTTAAGTATTCTTAGGGATCATGGATTTAGACTGCTTTACCAATCCCTAATACTCAGTTAATATAATATGTAGTGACTCAGCTAACATCAGTGCGTACCACTTTGCACTGGATTGAACCAGAGCGATGTGTGTGAGCCACTAGTCCTGTGAAATTCAATATAGCAGAGATTCTGCTAACATTTACTAGGAATAGAAGTCCCTTCCTGATCATCCCTGTGCTGCACTATCTGTCATCACCACCACAATGAAATGGTAAGTGGTGGTGGCAGTGGCAGACCAAGGTGAAGTCCTTGTGAGACATCAATTTGTTACTGATTATCCTATTTGTAGAGTGCTTTCTCTCTACATACCGTCTTTAGACACTTGCTTCTTGTTGGTTATCATATAATCATAGAATCAAAGAACGGTTAGAGCTGGAAAGGACCTTAAAGATCATCTACTTACAACCTTCCTGCCATGGTCAGTGAAACTTTCCACAAGACCAGGTTGCTCAAAACCCCATCCAACCTGGCTTTGAACACTTCCAGGGATGGGGAATCCACAACCTCCCTGGGCAACCTGTTCTAGTGTCTCACCACCCTCAGAGTAAAGAATTTCTTCCTAATATCTAATCTAAATCTACCCTCTTTCAGTTTAAAAACATTACCCCTTGTCCTATCACTACACTCCCTCCCCAGCTTTCCCGTAGGCCCCCTTTAGGTACTGGAAAGCTGCCTATAAGGTCTCCCCGGAGCCTTCTCTTCTCCAGACTGAACAACCCCAACTCTCTCAGCCTGTCTTCATAGAAGAGGTGCTCCAGCCCTCTGATCATCTTCAGGGCCCTCCTCTGGACTCGCTCCAACAGGTCCATGTCTTTCTTACGTTGAGGGCCCCAGAGCCAGACGCAGTACACCAGGTGGGGTCTCACAAGAGCAGAGGGGAAGAATCACCTCCCTCACCCTGCTAACCATGCTTCTTTTGATGCAGCCCAGGATGTGGTTGGCTTTCTGGGCTGTGAGTGCACATTTCCGAGTCATGTTGAGCTTCTCATCAACCAGCACCTTCAAGTCCTTCTCCTCAGGGCTGCTCTCAAATCATTCTCCCTCCAGCCTGTATTTGTGCTTGGGATTGCCCCGATCCACGTGCAGAACCTTGCACTTGTCCTTGTTGAATTTCATGAGGTTTGCATGGGCCCACCCCTCAAGCCTGTCCAGGTCCCTCTGGATGGTATCCCTTCCCTCCAGTATGTCAACTGCTCCACACAGCTTGATGTCGGCAAACTTGCTGAGAGTGCACTCAATCCCAGCATCCATGTTGCCAACAAAGATGTTAAACAGCACCGGTCTCAGTCCCAATCCATGAGGAACGCCACTCATTACTGGTCGCCACCTGGACATTGAGCTGTTGACTGCAACTCTTTGAGTGCGACCATCCAGCCATCCTTTTCCATTGAGTGGTCCATCCATCAAATCCATGTTTCTTCAATTTAGAGACAAGGATGTCATGCAGGACAGTGTCAAATGCTTTGCACAAGTCCAGGTAGATGGTGTCAGTTGCTCTTCCCTTACCCACCAACTCTGTAACCCCAATGTAGAAGGCCACCAAATTTATCAGGCACAATTTGCCCTTAGTGAAGTCATGTTAGCTATCACCAATAGAAGCTTTTCATGTTGCCCTTGATGTGCCCGGACAGGTTTAATTCCATGTGGACTTTAGCTTTCCTAACTTTCCTAACCTGATCCCTGTCTGCTCAGACAATTTCTCTGCATTCCTCCCAGGCTACCTTCCTTCCAGGCAACCTGTCTGGAAGGCTTCCTTTTTCTGTTCCAGGCTTCCTTTTTCTGTTTGAGATTGTCCAGGAGCTTCTTGTTCATCCATGCAGGCCTCCTGGCGACATTTACAACCTGGGCATCTACTCTAACTTAGAAACGTAGGCTAGATACTGCATATATCATAATCTAAAGAGAAAGAGAAAAACCTCCAGAGGACAATTCATCACCTTTCAGAGGTTTCTCTTCCTGTGGGCAGTAGAGGTAGTCAAGAACAAAGCTAGGCTAGATGTCCAATCTGTCGACAGCTGGAGAGTCATCAAACTCCTAGGTGTTTAAGTGAAACATGTGCCCTGTTCCCACTTCAGATTGCTCAGTGTCACAGCATATTGTATACTTTGCAGTGCACTGTCAGTCAGTGTTTTGGTCAGCCAGCTGTTCTCTCTCAGAGTACTTCATCACAGGGTAAACTAGTTAGTTCTGTTTGATTGAAGGCTATGTCAGGAGAAGGACTATAATTCTTTCTGTGGACTTAAAAAGAATGGGGCAAGGGTATTTACAAAGAAATCCAATGAACAGAAGGCAATGTGTCTATGATAAAGCCATTACTGGAAAGAATAAGAAAGACCACATATTTTCTGTCTAAGTTGGAACCCTACAAGTACAGCTCTCTCTTGCCTTCTGTCGAGTCCATATCTTGCAAGGGGATGTTAGTTCATTTTTTGTTACCTATACCCTTCACAGATGGGGAAAAAAATCCAAACCTGAAACAACTAAATGGAAGGAAAAATCCCTAAAATTCTTGATAAGACTGAGCTGTCACAGAGAAATCTTGAGCTTGGTCAGTCGGTTTTCCAGCTGCCGGACTAAGGCAGCTGCAAGGGCCGCTGAAGACGGAAAAAAAGCTTAAGCCTACCATGGGATCTAGTTAACCCTACTGTGGTAAGCACAGGTTTGGCATTGACACTAATTGCATGTTACAATTCCTTGGGCAGCAGGTCATTCAGTGATTTCCCACCCAAATTCCCTTTTTGCAGTTGCTCTGTAACTGCGCTCTTAGTTGGACCATTTAACGGATCTGTTATTACAGAGTTGTGTTGTGGGTGCAACAGTTGCATGGGGGAGTCAGTAACTTCCAGCCCAGGAGACAGACAACATCCTTGTGAGGCAGGACAAGCTTTCAGGCAGGGAGCAGTCTGTGGGAAATCACTGGTGTTCACTGGCCACAAAGGGAAAAAAGAGGGCATCTTGCTTTTACTACAGCTGCAAGTGCAGACACATGAAATTGCTGCAAGGCTGTTTAATGGTCTAATCCTCCACACCTGGGAAGTGCTAGAGCTCAGTTATGAGCAATTTAACAGCCTTCAAAGACTACTGCACTCAAAGTATTGTTTAGAGTTCAGCTTGATCAGCTGCTTCATACCTGGATCTTTCGCAGGCAAAACAGGAAAGAACTGTCATGGCTTAGCTCCAATGTGGATCCATGCCGGAAATCTGCTGAGACATAGATATTTTAGAGCGTATTAGCTGGAAGCTTTCCCATGAACTTAACAAGCAGTCTTCAATTTGCATGGAAATAATTAGGGGTTTAGTGTCATAATTAATTTCTGTGTTGCACATTGCACTTATTATCTCTGCAGGTACTCTGTACAACCTCTTGACAAAATAGTTGATTCCTAAGCATTACAGTAAGTTTCTTTTAGGTGATATAATATGGCAATTCCTCCCTGAATCCTGGTGAATCTGGATCTATGACCATATTCTCCTACACTGAGACTGTTTTACCTAGCCTTTTATTACTCCTGAAAGTAGAAATAGCAAATACCTTTTCCTCCACAGTGATAAACAGAGGATGACTCTTATGATTAAGGAAGCTGATAAAATATTGGTCTTGGAATCTGTATTTGAATCGGAGGTCACTGGTCATTTACTCTTTGGCTGAAATCTTGTACTCATTTTGAGGGCAAGATGGAGCTTAATGTTAGCTCTATAAATGAAAACCACCGAAGGACAAGTAAATATATTTGTAGAATAGGCAAGCAGCTTTCAAAAACATCCCCCTGGAATAAAAATCTTGAGACCTGCAGTTTCAGTGATTCATCTAATAACATGATTGATTCACCTGAGAGCTCAGAGAAGCAAGTCATAGAATCATAGAATTGCCTAGGTTGGAAGGGACCTTTCAGATCATCGAGTCTAACCATCATCCTAACACTGACAAAAACCATCACTAAACCATATCGCTAAGCACCATGCCTACCCATCTTTTAAATACCTCCAGGGATGGTGACTCAACCACTTCCCTGGGCAGCCTGTTCCAATGCTTGATAACCCTTTCAGTGTAAAATTTTTTCCTAATATCCAATCTAAACCTCCCCTGGTACAACTTGAGGCCATTTCTTACTGTCTTATCGCCTGTTACCTGGGAGAAGAGACCAGCCTCCACCTCTTCACAGCCTCCTTTCAGGTAGTTGTAGGGAGTGATAAGATCTCCCCTCAGCTGCCATTTGATGGTTTTGCTGTGTGTCAGCCAAGCTGGGATAAATCCCTCTCCAAGAAAATGGGGCTATGGTATGTGAATGCTGCTCTTCCTGAGCAGGCGCAGCTGAGGGCGCTCGTGACAGATCTGCTGCAGGACAGGGAGCAGGCACACAGCCAGGTGCTGAGGATCTGCTGACACTCGGTTTTTCTTGTGGGTGAGCCCCAAGTTGCTCTCAAATCACAACGCATTTCTCAGAGCACCCAGATTCCAGGCTGGACCTCACCTATTTTGAGACAACAGTAACTGCATCTGTGTTACTGATTTGCTTGAGTGTTATCATGGTTTCACTGAAAAGGAAGACCCAAGAAAAAACTATAGTTGAAAAATTTGTCCATTTCTAAAGAAAAACGTGGAGGTATTTGAAGGGAAACTCTTGATACAAAGCCCACTGAAATCAGTGGGACTCTTCATGGACTTCTGAGACTGTTGGGTCTTACGATCTCAACTGCCACTATACCTTTGAGTTAGCAGGCAGGTTCAGACCAGCTATCCATTTACTGGGAGGGCCATCTTCCCTTAAGGTTAGTTGGTTAACTTCTGTCTCAGGGAAACTATAAACCTGTCTAAGGTCACTTAGATGACATAGGAGGATTCCACCTTGAGTTATACTTTAGCTCCTTTCTGTACTGCATTTCCTTGCAAATAATAGAGAGCAATGCCCCTGTAGAGAAAACACTGTACCTTTCTTTCTCTGCATACAATGTGGTGTCTTCCTGGCAAATGATAACACATTGAACACATTAAGCAGCCTTATAAGCTCATTTTTGGTAGCTAAAATTTGTTGCAGTTTGGATCATTAAGCAATTCTCCGTGTAGCTATGTCTTAAAAGAAAACACATTAAAAGGCTATCAAAATTGCTGATATCACATTTGTTATCTGAATATAATGGCCATCACTGGAGACAGAGCTATAGGCTTTCAGCAAATCAACCTCACAACTAACAATGAAGGCCGCATATCTACTGAGGACCTAGTTTTAAAACTGGATTTATAGAAGTAAATTTCTCTATGAATTTCAAGCTTGCAATGCTGGATAAACATAGAACATAAAGCCCAGCGGGGTGAGGCCAAGTTTTCCCCACCCAGGGAAGAGCAAGGCAAATGCATCATGGTATTTCCACAACTTTGATAAGGCTGCTTTCCCAAATTTCAGTTGTTTTAAGTTTGCATATTTGTGGAGTGGGAGGGGATGACCACAGCTCCCACAGGGTGTGGGAGGGTGTTTCTTCTCTGTGTTTCTCCAGTTCCTTTTTGAAGCCGGCACTTCTGGGACAGGGAGTGAGGCCCACTAAACACCCTGCTGAACCACAGCAGGTGGGATAGATAGATTAGTAGCAATAAGACAAACCCTCATCACAGGGAACTGTGAGGTGCTGCAGAGCTTTTCATAGCAACAAGAGAACTTTAAACCTTGTTGAGCCTGTGCATCTTTCAATCAGCGAATCTTTAAGCCGTGTGATATTTGACATTGCTTTCTGTAAACAGGTAAAGGATCAGCCAGATGCTTTTGAGCCTGGAGCCTAAAATTCTGTGGGGTTTAGACCAGATGTTTAGCCCTATAAGCCATTGCCTACTGCTACAGGGACTACAGAGGTTTACTTTTTTACACTTTCAGCAAGTACACAAACAAGAAACTTTCTACTTTTTACACCTACCATGAAAAAGAAAATGAGGGTCAGGAAAATGACCATGCCTGGGTATTAAAGCAACCCACAATGAACTTTAAAATGCACTTTTACTGTTTTGAACATCTCAGGGCAGCCCTTTTCTCTAAATCCCATCTCTGTATATGGATAATTCTCTCTGGTGTTCATTCCTACATTACATATTTTTATAGGAGATGGTCTCTGTACGTACAGATTTCAACTGTGACTCAAAGCAAATACTGTATAAAACCCTGTAGATTAAACAGCGCTGATTTAATTTGAAAGCATCTTGGGTCTTGCTGAGCAGCTGAATAACTGAAAATTTGGCCAGAAGTGTGCAGATGGAGCTGACTGTCTCAAGACTGCACCCTAGATTACAGCCATCATGCAGACCGTAAAGAATGACAGCCAGTAAACACATTGTGTACATCATTCAGCTGTGAAGAGGTTTGGTTCAATGTTTTATGAAGAAGAAGAAAAAGGTTGGATCTAATACCCAGCAGAGAAGAAAAGTTTTCCCAAAAGACATTTTAGCAGAAAAGGTCCCCATTCAAACCTTCCCTGTAGAAAGCGGTTGTTTGTTTTTTTTTTTTTCCTTGGGGAAAAAAAAAGAGGAAGTGAAACTTTTCCTATTTTCTTTAATTGTAGAACAATTCCCTAACAGGTCAAAAACTGAAAAATAGTCAGAAATTGATGGGCAAGATGCTTTCTTTTTGAAGGTAACATCATCACTTTTAAGTAACACCAAAGAAGGGAGTGTTACTTTAAAAGTGAAAAGTAGCACTTAACTGTGAAGATGCTACTCTCAGCTATTCTGTGTTACAGCTTTTATAATGATTTTTAAGTGGAAAAAATAGTGAAAAAATGGCCTTTTGAAAATGAGAGTATTAAAATAGCAAGGTTTTGAGCAAGAAAAAAACTTTTCCTATGATGACTCATTTCAGCAGGTGATTACTACACCTCTGGCAAGAGCATGATGCTATTAAAACAGTATTTTGGACTTGTCAGAAGGGGATCTAGTTCACTTTGCAGAATTAATATCAACACTGCTGATCATTTTCCTTCTGAGAAAAATGCACAAAAAGTAGAACTAAACTCTCCGTTCTTTCATGGCTCAGCATTATAGAGGCATAAAGGCAAAATTGGCCAAAGATCCAATCCAAAGCCCATTAAAAATCAATGAAAAGCTTTGCAATGGGCTCCTAGTGTGGGTTACCTCCCCACTGACTATAAATGAAATTAATCTGTCAGGCAGCAATAATACAGTGATATAATTAACTTTCTGAGAATACAACCACTTTAACTTTCATTAAAAGTGATGAGTTTCTTTCAATTACCTTGCCAAGATGCATTTTGTTGTTGTTTGCTTGTTTGCTGTTGAAAAAATAAATAAATCCTTTTTTGGTTAATTTCCCCCTGGACTAGTGATTGTTGCTGTAATGGAGTCTGACTTCCAGGGTCATGCTTGCAAATGTAGTGACAAATAGGGACATCTGTAAAATGGAGAAATAACAGCTATTTTCTTAGTGGAGCCAGGAGCATGCACATTTCACCCAAAAGTTAATGAGAACTCGATGCAATATTGATTCTGCCTCAACAGCCGTACGGATGGTAAGCTAGGTTTACAATAAGAGATTGTACAAGTTTTCCAGACAGAGATGGGCAGATGAGGGGAAAATCGTGGTCCCAGAGTGTGGAGAAACTATGACTTTGGGCCTCTTTGGTCTGAAAAACTCACTGACAGGCTGTTGTCTTGCACCTCAGGATTTCACTGGGCTTTGGAAACTCAATATTTCTCATTGACTTCTCAGCGCCATGGTCGAATTGTGCCTTCTCTCGGGGCAGGAACTAGCAATGAGCAGCGACTGCCTCCTCTGCTGCAGCCTTCCTTTCTCATCAGGCTCACAGGCCATTTTTGACTGTCTACTTGTGACTTCTTTCCAGTCTGAATCTCACATCTGACCAGGGTGAGAGGGAGATGGGGAGGTTTCCATCTCTCCTAAGTATGCGATGCTTCTCACCTGCGCATCTTAATGGCAGTTACAGAGAAGAGCTGCACCAAGCCACAGCAGGGGAAAAAAGAGCATTAAATAAAGATGAGACTGTACCAAGTGGAGCTATGAGGAACTTGGCAGGTTTGATTCCCACAGGTTCACATGAGCATCTTCAGCTGCGATCCACTAAGCAGCCGCCAAAGACAGTAGTTGCAGGGGCTGTTTCAGCCTGGGCTACAGGGGAGGAGAGGCCAACTGGAGTGTGAATTTTCCCTGAATTCACTCCCTGACACATTTGTATGCACATTAAGATTCACATTCCTCTCCCCTTTCTTTTACTTTTCAATCTCTTTCCTGGAAACTGGAAAAGAAAGTCCACAGTTTTAAATTGGAGACAGTAGTCAGAGGGACAATACAGTCACCTTTCAGAGAGCCCTGAGATGGGCTGGTTTTGACCCAGCAAACCAGCCACAGACATTTCATCATTCTTTGAAAGTCTAAGGCAGGAGATGTTTGAAAACGTGAAGGTCACAGTGCACAGTCACAGAAAAGTCACAGTACGGTGCCAGACTGTATTGTGATACTAGCAGTTGGAAAAAGGTTCAGATGCACCTTTAAGCGTAAACATAGGGCTAAATAAATAATAGTTTTGTAATGGACAGACTGAAGAGTGAGGGGAGGAATTTTGACCTGGAAGAATTTAGAGAAATGGAGCAAAGGAGCAAAAAAGTGTGTGTGTATATATATATATAAATTTTTAATCTGGGCGAACCTAATCTGTTTTCACATTATTTAACAGTTATTTTAATATTAAAATCTAGTTTAATTTTTAATGAGGTAAAAATGCTATTTAGAAGGCAAAGAAACAAAACCGAAAAGTTCCAGTTTGAGAAAGTTGACATACGATGTGATCATGTCCCTGTTGGTTGTTCCTTCCTGACCCTTCTTCACCCCCAAAATACGCCACATGACACATTCACCCAAACACCTTCATTTTCTCTGTAACTCTGTTTTTAGGGGAAATTTCTATTCATCTGAGAGGACTTCCTGAGGTCCCCCAAACCTGATATTTGGTGTATGGCTTCTGCTTTGTTCTTCTACATGGAAAGCTTTCCGTATCGTGGGCAAGTCCCCCAGTGAGTAGCCAGTGCCTTACCTTCCCTTTAGAGGGACAATTTGTTCTCCTTTGCTTGGGCAGGTGATGCCTTGGCTGGTACCCGCAGACTGCTGAGCTGCCTGGCACAGCACTTCCAAAAGAAAAGGACCAGGCATTGAGCATCAGTCCATTTTTGTAGGTGTGAAGGAGCAGAGAGGGACTTGTGTCAGGAGAAAAGATTAGGCAGTATCTTTCTCTAAAAAAGTCAGGAAGTCTTTGCAGATTTCACTTTTCAGCCTCAGTCTCAGATTTGCAAGAACCTTCACTTACAGGTCTAATTTAAATAGCTCCTTACTCTGTTTCTTGTCCTTTCTGGTCCTTGCTTTGTGCTTGCTTTGAGTCCAGCTCAGAAGGCGGCACCTATTCAGGTGTCCTGTTTTGCAGTGACACCTATTACAACCGGGAAAATACGACCAGCTGGCAGAGGTAAGCAGAAGCCAGGATGAGTGGGCAATAACACTTTGCTGCCCTGGTAGATACCTGTAAGCAGGGTAAATGATACAGTTCACCCTTTAAACTCTGATTTCAGTCTCTTCTGCTTAGGATTCCCTTAGGATTTCTTTCTTCATTCTGTGCAATCTTTAATGTATGTGATTGTTGGCAAGGAAATGCCTTGTTAAATCTGGTTTAGTATTCAGCAAATATCCAAAGGGCTGAATGATACCCTAATTAAAACCTATTTGCCTCAAACTTCCTCTATATGCGTCAGCTTTCCTCTGTGACTGCGCTGCATCCCTTGGTATTATCTCAGATGTTATCCCACCCCGTTCCTCCTGCTGCAGGTGGATTTGTTACCAGCTCAGTAGGTCAGCATTTTGCAGGGAGTTGCAGGACTTTGGACTCTGAGCTCCCTTGACCCATGGGATGAGTAAACACAGGACTTCTCACTGCTGAGCTCAGAGTCACAAGTGCAAACAGCACCGGGCTTGCAGCTTGGGGCAAGGGAACCAGAGGACGAGGGGTAAAACACGCTGTCGTCATTCTGCTCCAGGGCAAAGCCAGTCCCCGTGGCAGAGCTGTGAGCAGAAATTGCTCAGGGCTGTGAAGCCACTTGCTGTGCGGCACTTCATGTGAAACACGCCTGTGGGATGGGGAAGTTTTTGTTCCTGCATGTGGGTTTGGTGTTTAGAGGTACAAGACGGGCACGCCTGGGCCCTGTGGACATGGCAAGTCATGCATGGGGTTTAGTGGGTTCTGAGTATGGCTTGAAATCATGCGGGATCACTGTCCTTTCTCAAATCCACTTGCATCTGCTGTGATTTAATTTGCATCTTTACTGTAATACCTTTAAAAAAGCCCAAACAACCCTCTTTCCCCAATATTTAGCAGGGTCAAGAGAAAGAGAAAGCTGAGGCCATGGCCTGCCATGAGGACAGAGGTATTATCCTCCCAGCTCTCTGGCGTGTCCTTTCATCCTTTATTTTCTCACGCTTTCATGTGGAAATGGAAGGGGCAGAGATCACCTTTCCACCAAGTGCCTGGCATGGGGTGGTACAGATGAGTATGGTTTCTCAGCACAGCAACCACCCGCTCGCTGGCAATATGTAATTAAGGACACCAGCAACGGCAGGAGTCATCTCTCGCTCCCAGCCCAGGATTAATGTCAGAGAGGATTGTATTGTCACTGCTTTCAACTCATCAACCCCTGTCAACTCGCACAGGCACCTGAAGACTGCACGGCCCTCCTCATGCTTTGAGGCCTTCAGGATTTGAAAAAGAAGCTCAGAAATTATGTCCTTTATTTGAAAACTTTCTTTTCCACCAATTAATTAAACATTATATTAAAAAAATAGGCTGTCAGAGAAATAATCCGACTCACATGAAGTCTTTAGGCCAAGTGCTAAAATTAAGTCATGACGTAAACAATACTAAAATGGAGGGTATATTGGTTTCATTGTATAACAGATTTATCTAAATGTATTAATTCACCATTTGGGCAGAGTACGTCCTGGGAGACCTCTTCCCCCCCACCTAAGTTACAGACTGAAATTTAACTAAAATGCTTGAGAAGAAACTGCTGGGGAGGCAATTTCCTACCAATGTCTCCAAGTTGGCACCCTAGAACACATTAGCTTTCTTCTCTGGTGGTTTGCGCACACAAATTACTCCATTTTCTAAGACTGACAGATTAGCGGAAAAAGCGTGCAGCTTTTGCTGAAAAACAGTAAATAAGGTTTGGGGCTAGTTTCCTTCTGGGAAAATCCACACAAAGCATTATTTAATATTTTGTAGATTAAAGGACATGTACATAATGGGCTGTGGGGCAGGTTTAGCTCCAGGTGCTCTGCGGCCACGCTTGGCAGCCAGCCTGATCTCTTAGGAGCCCTCCCTCTGCCAGAGCTGCTATGGGGCGGAAATTTAATTTTTTTCAATCAGCTTTATTTTCTACGCAATTATTTTCTACTTTAGTCTCAGAGCGTTCTTTGCTTAAATTACAATAAAAGATATGCTTAAATCTCCTCCATGATTCCCTTTTTAGTCCTGTCCTGCTGTGATTTACTGGATGATGTTAAACACAAATCTCTGGCTGGGAAACCCAAGGCTGAGTGTTTGCGCAGAGGACAATGGTGGCTGAGATTTGATCGGAAAGGAGCCCGTCTTGCTTCAATACAGCTCATACTTTAAGAGTGCTTGCCACCTCCCGGCTTGAGAAGGGATTACAATTGTTTAACTCGGGCATATTACGGAAATCGACTGTAAAAATGCTGGTCCTGGTCCTAATCCCCTTGAAATGGATGAGAGATTTTCAAGATGTCGTAATGCCTATTGGAGAGTTTTGAAGTGAAAGGATGGATCTTTTCTTTTAGTCAGAAGGACACGGTGACATCTGGCAAGAAACAAACAAAAAGTGATCTTTTAAATGAAATTGTTGGAGAGCGCCCTTTAAACGTTATATAAAGTGTTCAGGGAAAATATTGAGAGCAGGAATAATGAAAAATTAATCCTATAAGTGAAACAGGTACAAATCCTTCAAAAGGAAACGAACTTTGAAGTTGGGAACTTTTTTCTTCACAAAGCTGTTTGCAGATTTTGACCAGTCTGAGACACTTCCATTCAATCTTCTCAGCTGTCAGCAGTCTGCCTGAATTCAGCAATGCCACGTAAGAGTATTATATGTGCCATTTGTATGAGAGGGAGATGTACGTTATCTCTAAAAAAGCTACTTCACAATTATGGGTACTGAAATAATATGAATAGCATCACTACCAAAAATCAAAGCATACCTCAGCCAGTCATCCGCAATTTAGCCAGATGAAAGAGTTCCACAAAACACATATATTTCATGAAGGTCGGTACACGCTTATTCTAATGGATGTCACATTTCCCCGTCTTCATGTATTTCACACTTAATTTCAGATGTCACAGTACCGTCCAAAAAAATAATTTATATTTAATTCTACAGAGATCCTAATTGAAGGCACCAGAGTATCTGAAAGCGTTCCAGCAGTGCGTGAAGCAATGTGACTAACATATGCCATTTGTTTGTTCAATTTGTTCCTTCCCAGCAAGGGACAAACGGGCAGTGAAGCAGTTCCTTTTGTGTGAGCATTTTTATGACACACACATAGAATTATGTTTATATTGGAAAAGGCAGGTCAAAACCAATGTTCTTCAGACAGCAAGAACGGCAGTGAAGTTTCAATGCTCCGCAGTTCTTGGCAGTTCACATAAGGATTTTGGCCAAAAATTGGTTGGTTGTTTACTTGGATCTAACTTGGCCTTGCACAATTTCACACAGCAACACAGTCCTTGTTTGTCTTTGTTAATTAGAGCACACTTTGTTGTATGCCACCACCGAGCACTGCTTGAATGATGACTGTAGCCATGGTGAGGTGAGCAGCAGCTATTTGTTGTGTGTGATCCACTAAGAAGATGTGGGAAGAGAAGCAGAAAATTGGAGGAAAGCCAGCAGGTGTGGAACAATTCAGTGACATGCTGCAGAATTCCTTGCTGAGGATGCCATGTCTCTGTGGATGCTAGAATCTACAGACAATACAAGAAAGGACTGGGAAAATAAAGAAAGGGAAAATAAAGAAAATGAAGTCATGGCTTTTGGGCTGCCCCAGCATTGCTTTTATGCAGAAGAGTTGGGGGTAAAAGCTCTGCCATTTCTTTCTGTCCATCACAATAGGGCAAAACAGGATCAGAAACAGTGGGAACAAAGGAAGAAGAAGGAACAAGAGGTCTCTGAGGCACGAAGAACTATTTCTGCACCTTTTGCATTTTCCGGCTAAGTTCACTTACTCCCAGGCGTTCACCTGAGGCAATGCTCAGAGTTACAATAATGTCTTGAAGATGAGCAGCCCAGAGGCCAGAGCACAATTAGCTGAAGAAGGAACTGGCTGCTGACCCAGGCGACTGAATGATGGCCTTTCTCAGGTTTGTCCTAATCCCTCACAAATCACTGCCAGAACCATTGTGGAGCTGTGAGGTTTTGGCACGGCTTCCTTCCCTGCCCAGGAGCTGCATCAGGTTCATGAAAAGTGAGAGAACCCCACCCAGGCAAATTTCTCCCTCTGTCCCTACCTGGATGAAAAATCACAGCTGTTCATTCCCAGACTCACTTGACAGAGCTCTAAAATACATGGGGCCCAGAAGGAGTGTAGGTTTGACGCTAGAAATTTCCTCCTGCACAGCCTGCTGCTGTGTATCGCAGTGCTGATAGCCAGGAGAGCTCTGTAGCAGTAGGTGTGAAATGGGTCTCTCCCTCTCCGTTCAATGCATAAATCAGCTTGTTGTGTCTTTGCACTGGTTGAGCCAATTGTCCTGCCTTCTGTTCAGCCATACGAGAATTACTGATGGGAAACTGTGGCAAACACCTTAATTTAAGAAGCTTGTTTGTCGTGTCTCAAGCTCCATTCATTTGCCAAATGAAAACAGGGTACGTTTTTCACTGAATATTTGAGTTGACTGTCAATAACAAATCTGGCTCGCCATGTTATAGACAGCACAGTTATGTTTGAGCCTTCACTGACTGTGCGGTTTGTTAATTCAGGAAATAATTTTGCTACTCAAAGGAGATCAGATACCCTGACTACACCAATGAAAGCTCTCTGCAGATCTGCAAGGCCTTTAATATATTCTATCACACCAGAGTCTATCCATCGAAGACTGAGAAACAAATTCATTTGTCTGAAGTAATATTTGTACTATCCAGAATAAAAAAAAAAGATAATATTTGGAGCCTGGGTAACCTCTAATAATGATTAAGGTTTCTGTACATTTTACAGCATTTTTTTTTTTTTTCATTCTTAGGATTAGTTTGCTGATTTTTCAGATTTATTCATGTGAATAATTTTTGCTTGGTAGATCAATTTACAACTATTTGTAGAGTACTGTGGAAACAAAATGTCATTGCTCTGACTGGTCACAAGTGATCCAATGTGTATCTGTTCATTATTTGGTTGAACCTAATCCAGATTTCCTAGTGCATGTATTTGAGGACAATATATTTAAAATTCCCTCTTGGCAAATGTTTTTTTAATACTTTCTTAAATAAACTAGTTTCCATGGATGTTCCTGCCAATAGACTTATTCATTCAGATCTTTGGGCTTTATCCAAACTGACCACTTATTTGTCAGTCACAGTGGACAGAGGTAGGCGGTCAGCATTTTCTGGGGTCAGGCCATAAAAAAGAAATTTTGGCTTTTAGCTCTTCCCAAGCTGTTGAGGGTGCTTTTCATTTTGAGGATGGCCGATTCCACAGCTTCGAAATGACATTTTCACAAGACAAATCCTAAAACTCCTGTAGAATCTGTTGCATTTCTCAGCACATATGAGGCAACATGAGAGGAGGAACCACAGCATAGTGAAATACCATTCCCATTAAAGGCAGGAATGTAGCTGAATTTTTCTTGCCATGCCATTTACAGCTGAAATGAAAAAAACCCCAAGTATGTATGCCATTGGATGGTGCCAAATACATGCAACCTTTGCTTGAGATACCTGCTATCTGACTACTTCTGCCTGCTGTAACATATCACAGAGGTAAAAGGACGATTAAGTGTGAGTGTAGCCATAAGCCAAAAGCTTCCAGATGAAATAATGCTCTCTCTCATAACAGAAGCAATTACGATATAGCTGTCTGTATTGCATTTAACATCGCTACTAAAAGGCTGCACTGCTCTCAAGGACGTGAGTGATAGCAGCTGAATTTTTCTGCGTAAAGAGGAGTTTCTGCTGAACACATCCTAAAGCCTTTGGAACTTCATGGGAAGCCAGAGAACATCCACACAGTCCCCCAGAAGAGGTGTTCTGGATGTGAATACATTGCATACATACAAACTAGGTATGCATGCCTGCTTTTATGCATACATAAGCACATATGGAGAGAAAGACAGAGAAAAAAACACTCTTAGTATTATTTGGCTTTATCTCTAACATAAATCACTGTTTCCTCAGGATGGTTGAAAAATTCTGTTCATAGTTCCTCTATTTTGGACATAGGATGAATTTTCATGAGAAAGGTTTTTATTTTTTTTTCTCCATAAAGCAAGCCCAGAACTGATAAACAGATTGGTTTGGTGGGGTCTTTTTTGGTTGTTTTTGGTTTTGTTTTTTTGTTTTTTTGTTTTTTTTTTTTAATTTTAGTTCTCAGGAAGGAGTAAAAGATACTCACTTTTCCCTCAGTTGAATCCAAACTATTTTTTGAGTTTTCAAAATTTTGAAATCTTTTTGATGACAGATTAAAAAAATGAACATTTTTCAGCTGCCACTATTAGTTGCCTCAGTGTGTTCAAGTGCTTTGCAATTTACAGGAAGATCAAATTCTTCATGAGATGACATCTAGACACCAATGTTATGCCTCCTGCACTGCCTCCACCGTGATGTGCTCCGAGATTCATCGCAGCCTGCTCCTCCTGTCCTGCGCAGGTCAGATTGTGAAACATGAGTGAACCCATGCTGGGAACTGATGCTCAGAAGAACGCTATGAGATCCTAATTTTTACAGACATAAGGCTGTACTAGCCAAGTCTTCCCACTCAGAGGTATGCCAGAGGTCTTAGCATTGCCCAGTAAATTAGTATCAGGCTCAAAATTTGATTGGGAGTCATCAAGAAGCAGAGAGGTCACCACGCCTTGAGACAGTTAATTAGGTGATTAATTACCTCCACAACTTAAGCATTGTAATTTATTTCTCACTAGACTATGTCTGGCTTGATATACTTTTCCAGATTAAGGAGACTTCCACTGCACACTGTTTTCTACACTCTAAATGTAGAAAATACTGCTCTGAGATAGTCCCTCTAGGCAGGGCTTCCTAGTTGCTTCTGAGACTTGAGGTTCTGCCTGTGTAAAATGCTTTCCAATGTGATCTGGATCTACAGGTCAAGACAGGTTTAATTTGGGGATCTTTTGCACAGCATAGATCTGCTTTTTGTGTAAAACGTATTGCAGGGTTAAACTCAGCATACTGTAAAAAGTGAGCTTACAAATCGTAAAGTCATTCCCTGTTTTCATCTCTTTCTTCTTCTGTTTATATAAGCCAAGAACCATAAAAAAGGAGAACTTGATTTCAAGAAGTAGTTTGTGCTTCCCTCCACATTACCTTCAGCTGTAACCTACATGATTCAAAAGGCATTTGTGAAACCCATTCTTAAAGAGACTTCCCACGATCACATCACTTTGTTGAGCAGTTACACTAAACCCTTTTTCGGGATCCCTGTTTTCCACGATATCATTATGTACCGTTTTGCAGCAGGGTATCTTGAAGTTATTTGAATAGGCTAGGTGACAACCAAATGATGCTAGATCCCTCTGTATCATTGCCTTGTCCTTATCTTTACATAGCAGGCTACCAGGCTTTATCCACACTTAAAAATGACTTTGTACTTCCCTGATACTCCTTGGTGAAACATGTACAACAGCATAACCCTGAGGCAGACTCAGTCCCAGATAATCTGCCCAAGAACTACACCTTTTTGCTAACGATTTCCTATTATTATATCTCTTTTAGGATTTGTCATTCACTTCTTTGTCCATATATTGTATTCTTCATTGGTTCTGATGTTTAGTCAAACTTTTAAGAAATTCTATTTCAAACACTTAAAAAAAAAGTATCATCGTAGATTAACGGAAAGTACAGCTGGGGGAAATAAAGGGATGATCAATTCTTTCCCATACCCCTAGACAGGATCAGCTGTACCAATACCTCATTCTAAGAATATTACAGAGATACCTTTATCATCCAGTCTTGCATTCTTGTCAAAGAACAAATTAGTTTTTATGTGACAAGACGTCTTTTCCACAGAGCAATGTTGATTGGCATTATAGATTTTTTCTTAATTACTTACCCATTACAGTTTAAAAAAAGTCTTTAATTTCAAGTGTTCTCATTTGAACATCCCTTCAAATGTAGAAATTAAGAATCTTCATTCTACACTGCAAGAAATTTCATCTATTTCCAAATAGATATTATCAGGCTTTTGATCTCTACCCAAAATTGCAGCTTGATTTAAGATCATTAAAGCCAGCAGCAGTATTTGCCATTATTTAATAATCCAGGTCTTTTCTACTCATTAAAAGGTTAACATATTTGTCAGCTTCTTAGTCTAAAGAGAAGTTTCAAATGGGTAGATTTCATTCTACTGAGACAAAATAAGACCTGGGAAAGCAGGGAACAGTTGTCTGTTTCATATTCACACGCCAACATGTTGTTGGAGAATTAGACTCCCTCTTATAGTAACAGCCTACAAAACACCCTTGGCTGCCGGAAAGTGAGACATGAGCAGAAAGCAAAGTTTGTTGGTAAGAAGACCAAAGCCTCAGACAGATAAAGAGCATGTAAGAGACAACTGTATGCCCAAGATCTTGGTTTTATTATGCAAGTTTCATTTCCTAGTGATACGTATCCTAAGGACACTGGATTGTCTCTGAACTTTTCTTGTATTAGCTCAGAACAAACTTTCTGAAGCCACATTTGTGTGAGAGGCTGAGTACCTCCACAATATTCTTTTTTTTTGAATCCGCACTACTTGTTACACACATCGTTTTGTAAATTAGAGGTCCTTTACTAATATTTTTGTCCATTTGTTTGCTCTTGAAATTCAGCTGCCTGATCAGATCTGATTTTCCTGGGCAGTTTAAAAGCAAATTATTCTCCAAGCCGCTAAAGTGACAAACATCTGAAGTGTTATTATTTTCATCTTTCATATGGGAATTTGAAGATTAATGTGTTACATGTCATAGAAGAACAACAAGTAAAATAAGCTGCTACTGAGGGAAAAGCATGAATTCTTGAGAAGGCAATTTCTTGGTAGCACTTTTTGTATTCTTTCTGATTTTTGTTTTACGTTTTTCTTTGCTATTTGAAAATGAAACCGTCTAACCTTGGTTTGATAAGATTAGTTAATAGAAGTTAACAATTGCCACAAATGCTACAAGTTTATTACTTAAAACTTTAAGCTATGAAGCAATTGATGTAATCTTTCTAACTGAGCTTTTTCAGCTGGCTGGAAGGCATATGGGCTTGGTAATTGCATGTAGTCTTTTCTACCTGGGATATTGGTATCTGCGTAGCTGGGGTTCTCATGGAAGAGTATCTTCCACACGCGCTTGGTGTCACAGGATGAGGAGCTTGAAGCTTTCCCGAGGGAGGTGGGTATGCAGTTCCTGTCGTGTGTGTACTCACAAGAATTAACGGGTGAGTGAGTGGCAGTTGCACATG
Source organism: Dromas ardeola (assembly GCA_013398915.1). Classification (NCBI taxonomy): domain Eukaryota; kingdom Metazoa; phylum Chordata; class Aves; order Charadriiformes; family Dromadidae; genus Dromas; species Dromas ardeola. The sequence continues at coordinate 118,168 of VYZM01016463.1, read as the reverse complement.
CACACGTTCACAGTAAATGTACTTGCTCAGCTCCTGGTGGAAAAGAAAAAATATCATCTGGTAGCCTTGGCAAATCATGCTGAAATAAATAACACTGTCTAAATGTTTAATAGTCGATAATACAATACATTCCCAGGACCTGCAGAGCAATTCTAGTATTGAGTATGCTTTAACTCCAGCAGCTCAAGGCTTCTCAGGCTCCAGAGTTGAAACTTGCTACCCTGAAGATGATGATCCAAATCCTGGCCAGGATGAGGCCACCATGTAGAGGAAGGGGAACAGATGGGAGGAAGTTGGGCCTGGTTGCAAGGAGTAGAGCCGGATTTGGTGTTCCTACTGTCAGCTGTGGTAAAAGCAGCAGTTGCTGCCAACCTGTGCACCCAAATCCCTCCTGCAGCTGCAGATAGCCCTGCTGTTCCTCACACTGCAAACCACAAAGCAGAGGATGGGACCATGGCTACAACACTGTCCTGATAAACTACTGACCTGGATATATTCATATTTCGGTTGTGCTTATGGACAGACCTCAGTCCCTGAGTTTTGTTGCATAGGCTAAGGGATGAGCATAAAAAGGAAGACATATTTGCAAAACAAAGATAGGAGTCATGGATAGATCTCTCAGCAAGACAAAAATTATTCCTGTTATAGGGGCATATTTCAATCAAAACTATTGTTTAAAATTTATTTAGACACATGCAAAATTAAAATTGGAGATTGCTATTGAACTGTTCATCCTGTTCCTTGTGCTTCACTCTGAGTTTTGTTTTGATGAAACTCCAAAAACTCAAGAGATGAAATTTTCTAGGTTTTTTTCTAATTTTGAGTTGAACTACATAAACTGAGTTTTTCCTAAAGCATATGACCATATAAGCTGCTCTCTTCTTTTCTTAGAAAGCTTACAATGTCTCTCTCATTCAAAACGTGCTCATTTACTGCTATGAATGTTATAATGAATACAATTCTATATTGCATATCATTCAAACAAGAGAAAAAGTACATGAATTACAGAAAGTTAAGTGGATGAAAATCCTGTAGCAGATGCATGTGGCATAATTTTGTCGAAGAAGTATCACAGAATCATGTGAAAATACCAGATAGAAAAAGGCTTTCATCCCCAAGTTCCTAAAATAACAAAACTGACTTGGAACCAAAGAAGAAGAAAGCTGCTCTGGGTGAATTATAGGGTTCCCCCTGGCTGTATTGATCTTCGCTGAAGAATCTTCTCTCTTTCATCTTTTTAGCTGTAAGATCAGGGTTATCTGAGGATCTGCATCTTTGGTGGCATGAGTAGCTTTCTGAAAGGAGTGTTGTAAGTAACACATAGAAAGACTGGACAAAGACTGCTTCTCTTATGCCTGAGAAGGCCCGTCTGACTCTTTGAACAACAGTCAAGGCAATATATAGCACAGATAAATTACCTTGTTAAATCTTCAGTGAATATCCTTGCAGCAATTCAAATAGTTTTTACTAATGAAGAAAATGAGGATAGATAGGCAGATCTCAATGGATGAAAGCTATCACTGAGGAGTAAGAAAAACAAGTCTTATAATAACTAAATATTTCATCCACCCTGAATGAAGTGCTTTGAAATAACGCCTCACTCGGAAGCAGATGTTAGAGAGAATCTGAAGTGCTGGTAAATGTCAACAGAGAAGCATGAATTGCTTATTTTTCTTGGACTCGCTTTTGTATGACTTACCCCCTACGTTTCCTAATTTTCATTACTTATTTGCTATTACTGATTTTGTGCTGTCTCATGAACATACAACTTTCTTTCTGACCTTGTAGTTGACTTTGAAAAATAACTTTATGTATGATTTGTTTAAAATTCCACCCCTACTCAGTTATTAAATTAGTTAAATACTAACATTTCAGAAAGATTACAGTGCTCCTTCCCAGAACGATGTTTCGCTACTCGCACCTCATTCCAGCCCTCACTGACTCCAAGTCAAAGCCAGGATGTATGTCTCGCTTTCCTTTGGGTTTCTCTGACCATCTTTCTGTCTTACAGCCCCCATCTTAGAAATACCTTGCTTGGCCAAATGTAGTCATGCTTGTGCAGTGCAATTTGTGATAGCCCTAACAGTGACTGGTGAGACCACAGCAGAACCGGACAGGCCATTTGGAAACCAGCCAGCTGGCAACCTCATTGCTATTCCTACTGCTGAAAGCAACACAGAGTAGCCATGGATGACTGATGTGATCAAATTCAGACAATATTTTCTTCTTCTTCTTCTTCTTCCTGTTTGTTGGTAATAGAAAGTATAGACCCTGAAGGAGGCTAACTTATTATTACAGTCAATTGAATGTACTGTGTAGATATGTCTCAAAATACCCATGTGAGAATATATTCTAAGTCTTTTTAGGAGTCAGTGAGTAAACCCTGGCATTGTTGACAAGCCCATGGAGGGCTATTAAATGCAGAAATACACCTCTGGCACAGGAAGTCTCTCAACCGCAATTTCCTGAAGGCTGTGAGAGTATTTTGGGGAAAGTATCATCATACAGTCATCTTGTTTTATATTCTCCAAGAGGCATCTGCTATTCGCCACTGCTGGAACAGAGGGACCGGAGTAGGTGGATGCATCAGAGAAATCAGAACTGCTGTTCTTACTGAAGCTGATGGGAGTTTACTGAGCACCTGGGTGGGGAAAGGCTTATCTCACAGCTTTCACAATGGAATAATTTCATTGCCTAAGTTGTCCTAAATAAACGTCGCGTATTAGCATTAGTGCTTAGATTTATGCTGTTTGGGCTGGGCTACTTCCAGTACCCAGCTCATTCACACACAGCTAGTTAGCTAGTTTGGGTACCTTCATACTGAAATGAGGTCGTCTACGTAAACCTGTCCTGTTACTTGAATATTTCCCTGAATTGCTCAGTTATGGGAAGCATAATCCCATATTTGCTGATCTTGTTGGCTCTGCAGGAAGCACTGCTAGTGACAAAGTCATGCCTGTGGTTTAGAGCTAGAGTACATGCAGTTTTTCTCTGTACTCATTGCTGTAGTCAATATTCACCTGTGCTAAGGACTATGCTAGGAAAGGAAGAAGAACCTGCTGCTTTGGTAGGGGAAAGAAGAGCTACATGGCTTTTTGTCTCTGATTCAGCATCCCCAGACACAGTCACAGAGAAAGAGTTTTCCAAGAGATGTGGGACAACAGGGAAGATCTGTGGGGCAAGAGGACATCTGTCAGTAGAGTCTCTGGAACAATTTGTTCTCGGTCAAGAGATTTAAGATCTGCTTCTGTATGGATAATCACAGATATTTTCAGAGCCCAGATTTTAAAATTACTTCTATTTATTTTAACCACGTGGTGTGAGTATTCCAGAAGAAAGGTGGATATTGAACCACAGGACCATGAGAATAGGAGAAATATATATATATTTTAATGACTGTACTTGAAAAGACACCCCTCCTCCAGTTTACATGGAGGTCACAGTGTCTGATCAAATTTTAAACCTACAAAGTCCAGTATCAGCTAAAATGTCTGGGATGAAATGGAGTTGTTCTTACTGCAATGGTCATGACAATAACAGTGACTAAAAATTCAAACAGTTAAGAGTGCTCAAGCAGTCAAGTAATCTTCTTGGAAGAAAACCCAGATATCAAAGAACAGGCAATGGAGTCTGCCCATAAAAGTGCTGCACTGTTCGTATTTTACATTTTTTCCATTCACCCGTTGTTCTGTCTTCTCAGATGCCACATAAATCCCCACAGTGAATTTTCTACCATCCATAAAATAAACCCCAGATTTTGGAGGGTACGATTGTTCTAAGAGGCATCTGACAAGCATCGCTGTTTTCCATTCCCAAATGTAAATAAAGTGTGGTTATTCCTAGCGTATGGTTTCCATTAAGATTCTTCTGACTGCAAGAGCAAAACTGGGAAAACAAACTTACTGTTTCCAAAGCAGCTCACTACCTCTTGCTTGAGCACACGAGGCACTCAAGCACATGAAAACAAAGGTCAATTGCTTTAGATTCAACATGACCTCATCCTCCTATATTGTTTTTTTTTCCCAACAGGGTCTCATTGAGCTAAATATACTGTTTATGTCATTCCAAAGCAGATGTGTGTCTGTTACTTGAGAACAGTTCTGATTTCTATTTGAAATTTGAGGAAATATACTATTGACTTCAGATGAGAGATGGCTGGGCTCAAAGTTAGTGTGACAGACATGATAAACCACCTGCACTCCTATCTAAGCAATTCCTTAAAATATATATATAACAGAACTGAAGTTTAGGAGTAGAATCAATGACATTTTTCTGAGGCAGATTGTTGACTAATGTAAATGTTGGTAGAGTGGCCACAAAGCTAGTCTTGAAATCTGGTGATGCGAGTAGTACTCTTGATAGCTTGGACATCACCTTTGTAACAAAACCATATTCTTAACTGTGAGGGTTCAGTGAGAAGAGAGGCAAATGTTCATACAAAAACTGACCTGAGGTGCCGAAGTATTTAATTATCTACTTCTAAAGAGTTTATATGGATATGCATTGGCCCTGGTCAATGAAGTACACCAGTTCTGCCCACATGTTCTCCCCACAACCCATGTCTCTGTCCCTTTCGTGACTCACACACCACTTGGATTTTTGTTTCAGTGTCTCCGAGCTGGTGCCATCACCATACTCCTTACTCCATCTCAGCGGCCTGGACATGACCCAGTTTCCACTGACTTAAGTGAGATTCAGACCCTCCTTTTGCTTTCTCCCCTGTTCAGCATCTATTCCTGTTTCCCAGTGATTGCTGATTGTGGTCCAGGCTTGACTGTATATTAGTGCTAAATAACTTTAATTTATTAGCCTACTGGCATCCTAAATCGTGTTTTTTTTACTGCCCCACTTCCCAAATCCAGAGTTGCTTTTAGATTGTAACATCAACTAAGGCAGGATGCTCTGTTATTTGCACAGCATACAATAATGAGAGAGCAGTTGTTTAGACCCACAGCAGCACACTCACCGGTCTGCATTGCATGTTGTATATTTGGGTGACAGTAATTTCCAAAGAAAAATCAAACAAAAAAGTTATCGGAGTCACCTGGTCTCAGCTTTGCATGCCCCTCCTCTCTCCCTCTTCTAATGTTGTAAGTGGAGAGAGGCAGATAAAAGAAGCCTGATTGGAGTCACAGGTCCTGCGCCTCAATAGCTTCCTCTGTCCCTTGTGATCCCTCTCTATGCCTTGGGAAGGGGAGAGTGGGGATAAGTGGTGCCTGCTGGGAGTCAAAGTTCATTAAAAGGAAGTGATGGTGATTATAGGTTTCTGAGAGCAGTGACAAAGTGGCACGCTGGAGATTTTTCTTGTGTCAGAGGGACAATGCCGCTCTGAGATTGTCCCTGCCTACCAAGAATACTTGCTCACATTAAATTATAGCTCGAGTTTATGTGACTAATAGTATTGTCTTCATTAAGCTATTTGAGATTTCTGGGAATGAAATACATTACATGAAAGCTAGCAGCTTTCCTTTGTGTGTGTCTTGCCCATTCTTCCCTTCTCTCTAAACAACTGTTTGCCCTTTGTATGCTCCCTGGAGTGAATTCCTCTCTTACAATCGTAAGTCTGAATCAGGTCAGAGACCTTCAAACCCCTGGTCCAGCTTTGAGCTATGCTACTTAATGTTGAAATGGAGCTGAGCATGGATCGGGACAAATTACTGACTTCTCTTCTTGAAAAACATGGATTTTTGTGTGTGATTTTTTGTGAGCACATTTACCACAAATTTTACACAGTTAATCTTGCAGCAATGCTGCAAAATAATCACAGGAACTGGCATGACATTTCAGGAAGCTTTCATACTTAATGGCACACTGTGCACAGAGTAAATAACCAGGCCCTGTTCCAGTCCACTTTACATCCCGCTAAGGTTACAAGGTTGGCTCATGTGACAGCTTACTTTGGGCTGAATCGTTCACAGACCCTGAACTCACAACCTCTGTGACTGCAGTTATAATTTTCTATGACTGGAGCTAAAACCACCGGGTTCATTGCCTCAGAGGCACTAAGAGCCTTATCAACCTCCTCTGCACTTCAGCCAAAGGGAAGGAAGAGAAAACATCAGGGAGCGCATCATGCCGAGTGTAACCCACGTAGAAAAAGTCCTCAATCCAGTTTGTCTAATCTGTAAGCCTCACCTGTCCATTTCACTTTACAGTCACCATCAAAAATCAGAGATCCTCTTCAACAAGCACTATGTAACACAACACCTCGTTTCTTGAAAATTAATTCAGACGAGTCTATGGTTCGTGCAAACCTGTGTGATTTATCCCTTTAAAACAAGGCAAAACAGGGCATTTCATTCCAGAGACACTTAGAGAGAGAACAGGGACTAAGGGATCCCGCGATAAGGGCGTTGTGTCAGTTGAATATTAAAACAGTCATATAAAACCTGAGTGATATGCTAACAGCTAAGCAGAGGTGGGATAAACTCTGCAGGAATGGGAAAAAAAACCCCACAGTTATTTACAAATATATTCCTTGCAAAGGTCACAAAATGTTCCAGATTAAAATGTTCACCATTAAAAGTAGTCTCATCTGGGATGAGTGAGTCAACCCTGGGGGAGGAGATTTTTATCCAAAATTTAGATGAAATTTTTTTTTCAGCCCAAAATGTATCTTCCAGGCTTTCTCTTTGTGTAGCAGGAACCACTAAAGATCTGAGAGGGCTCAGGTCCTCATGGCCATGTTCAGTACACTTGCACAATGGGGTCCTGGCTGATTGGACTTCACCGAGCTGCACCTTTCAGTAATAACTCCTTTTTTAGGCATCAGTGATGGTGGGTAGGAACCTAGTGTTCTCTCTAACTTGATTCAGTCTGAACATAATCATTCTGGCATGCAATGAGAGAGGGTTGCTTAGCGTTTACCTGAAAAGGATCTCTTGAGCCCACTTTTGCAGGGACTGAAATCTCTTTTGCACTAAAATCCCAGATGACTCTCTCACATTTTATGAACTGGGAGATGGGAGGCTGAAGTCGCAATCCAGTAGCTATTCTGCTGTGTGGGGAGTGATTGTGAAAGGGAACTCTCACAGAAGGGACCAAAGTCCTTTGTAGTCACTGTCTTTGCATGGTAATACAGCCAACAAGTGGTGTTAAAACAACATTACACTAAGCTTAATGACTTTGCCTTGCTCATCTCTATAGCGGCTAATGAAACATTATGAATGCAAAGCAAATAGTGTGTTCAGGCTAGTTCAGGATCCACATGGCATCTGAATGTGCCGCATGAATTATTCACACTGTTTTTCTTCACCAGTGTCATCCCTCCCCCATCGCAGAATAAAGTTCCTTTTCTGGCCTTAGCAGACTACTCTAAAGCTGCTCCTGTTACACTGAGGAAAGTTTTGTTTCTAGTGTGTCAAAAACATATGAGCCAGGTCACCTAGTAAATGAGAAGTGATAAAATATTAATATGCTCAAGAAACAAGGGAGAGAGGGGGGAACAGCTGTCAAGCTTCCTCCCCAGTGTGGGTGAAGGTCTTCTTTCTCATTTTTTATTTTGTAACAAAGTGTCCCAAGAGTGTTGCGCTTTTCTGTACCACTGTCCTACCCACAGCTCCTTCTTCCCTTTTAGCTTATAAATAAGTACCCTCTCGTCCTCTCACTAACTCCACATGGACCCCAATACTCCCTATGGGCATTTCTGTGCAGGGCAGAAGACAGCAGCATGGGAATACAAGGTGTCGGTCCAAACAAGAGGCACCCTAGGTAGAAGATCAGAGCCCAGGTAGCTGAATACACTGTGCTGAGCTGCTCTTGAGGCAGACACTGCCTGTCTGGCACAAACAAATTTCCTCAAAATCAAGGTGTGCTTAGTAATGGTGCTAGCATTCAGCACCAACCCTGCTTTGAATCAGTATGAACTACCTCCCCCATGCCTTTCCTCCAATCTCAGTTGCTGAAATTACTGTGATAGTTACTGTTTGACATCCATGACCCTTTTGTTATTTTTTTTGCAGCCAGAAAATAAGGGATATTCAATTTTGACTTCAAAACCCACATAATCTGGTTTTCAGCATCGACCTGCTGTTTGTCAGTTACCAGAAGGCAAATATTTGCAGTGATTTGGTAGGCACATAGAAAGCAGATTGATAGAGAGTCAATCAGCATGCCAAATACTTTGCTATTTGCTCTCAGGAAAGGCTGGTGAACCTGCTTTTTTGTTTGGTTTTGTTTTTTTTTTTTTTTTTTCTCCAGTTTGCTCCTCTCTACTTGCCTTGCCTCCAGGAGAGCTGATCAATTTGTCAGCATCTCATTTTAATCTCCATTTCTCCAATGAAGATAGTGTCTCTAATCGCTTATTTTTAAAATTTCCAGGGTTTTCAGAGTCACACAGGTCTCAGCCTGACAGACCAAGATATACAGTGTGTCACAACATTGATACCCATCAGAGAAAAGCTATAGATAGGAAGCAAGCCAACATATTAATTGCCTGCAAAATCCTTGGGCATGTTTAGTCAGGGAAGAAAGAAATAAGAAGTGTATATGTCAGGGTGGTGGAGTGGTGGCGGTCCTATCCCTCACCCCCAACAATTCAGGAGGGTCCAATGGACTCTGCATGAAGAGAGCCTGAAAAAAACCTATGCCTGCCTCTCTCTGGACTCCTGGAGCTCAAAGACACAGTAAAGTTGATTGTAGGAACGGGAGGTAAAGCTTGAGTGGAGGGAAACCAGCAAAGTTTTACACTCTTGCCCTGTCTGGGGAAGTAACAGTATATCTCATCCTGAAGTGAGCTTTGCTGCAAACTCCAACAGTCTTCTGTTCCCTTATTTCTTCATACTTTGCCATCTTATGATACTGTAATTGTGTGCTAGCACCTATGCTGGCCCTGTGTTTGGTCAGTCATCGCGGGTGAGCTACAATACCTCACCCTTATGCTATCCTTCCTTCTCCCAAGGTCCCCTGTTCAGTTACACATCCCAACCTACCTTAAATTAAACACCATAAAATCTCTGTAGGAAACCTCTCTTACCTGAGGTGGGTAAACAGTACCCAGGACTATAATGTCCTCATGAGCCAGAACCATAGTTAGGACAGTGTTGTAGTGATTTCTAATTACAATCTAGGTTAATTGCTTCTCTGAAACCTTTGGGATTTTTTTTTTTATTTTTTTTTCCCTGTCTCCCGTATCTGGAAAACAGTTCCACAGATTTGCGTGTCAACTCCTCATGAGTGTCCTTGGTCCATCGAAACGTGCCTGACCAGGAGCACTGTGCATGAAGGAGCACTTCCAACCTCTTGGATCTGTTTTTCCCAGTGATCTCCTAACTTTCGATCAAATCAAAGTGCAGGTGTTCATTGTTTCCTCAGGTATAAATTCTGCCCATGACTTCTTTCCAGAGGAGTCTTAAAGTGGGTCCTCAAGTCCTTCCACAGAGTGCAACCACCCTGGTGCATGGTCAAAGACAAGCTGTGCTGATTGTAAACTGGAACCTGTTCCAATAAAAAACTCCACAATTGTGGATGCACTGTCCAAATGCATTTTGATTATGAAGACTTTTTTTTTTTTTCTGCTACCTTCAGAGAAGGATTTGAAGGTAGGACCAAGGCATGAAAGGTAAGGCAAGACACAATTCTGATTGGAGCTTTGTGCTGCACCTCTGTTTCTGGGGATGTTTCAGGGCAGTTCAAAACATGAAGATTGAGCAGATGGACTTGGAAGATGGAAAAATAACCTGCCCTGCTGATGCTCCTTTCCCCTGGACTATATGGTTGCTGCATTATTCCTTATTATTGTATCAAGCTTCAAAATAGAGCCAGAGAGCCCTGTAAGCAGCATGCAATTATCTACTCCAGGTGTTCCCATTCCTGCCCTTTCTCAGCTATTATTCTTCCTCAGTGTAGGCAGCAGAAAGAAAGTGACATGTTTATTAGCTCACATTCAGCGGTGCTTGATTGATAGCTACCCGACAGTGAAACAGCTCTTTGCAGCCATTCCATTTTTGCTGAAGGATGCTGTTTTAATTGTCATAGTTAGTCTTTTGTCAAACATTTGTATGTTGTTGAAGAGCCTGAGGTTACACACTAGCTGTCACTGCAGGATTAATGAACCGCATGTTCTGTTTACACAAAACTGGCACTTAGTTAAGTGACTACACGCAAAAAGAGGATTTTGGCTAATAATTGGCTAAGGACTCAAGGCAAGGGAGTCAAAATTGCAAGCATCCAGGGTCTTTCTTAGAAGGTATTCTATTTTCAGACAGGAAATCTTTTACTCCTTTGAGAGTTATGATCATAATAGTTGCTATTCTCAAACATTTTAATGAAGACATATAATAGTGGTGGTGCTTTTGTATTTTTGCAATGAGTGCTTAAGATATTGAGCAGGGTTTCATGTGGAAGTAGGTTAATTTCCCAGATTCATCACAGACATTTTATATAATACAGTCCAATTCAATCATCTTTAAAGAGGACATTTTCCATCAAATTCAGTGTTGTTTAGATTAGACCTAAAATCTTCATATTCGACTCCTAATTCTCATTCTTCAGTTACCCTGGTGGTGAGGGAGGCAGAAACAGTTTTTGGCCAATATAATGCGTACTATTCATATGTGACACTGCCCTGTATTATGGAGAATGGTCCATGGCAGAACTTACACAAAACAGGGTGGAGCTCTTAGTTTAAAAACTTGATTCTTTGTAAAATGGCACTAACTGGAAGGATACAAGAAGGAATATTTGTAAAAGGTTAGGTTTGGGTTTAATGTAGTTAGTGTATTTGGGTTTATATACTGATTTTATTAATATATAGAATATTTATTCAGTATAGCATTTAAGCATAATCTCTCTTTTGTGATAAACATTTTAGGAGAATGATAGTGAGATTCATACGCAGAAATTCAGAAAGAATGGGCAACATGATTTCCTGAGGTGAGTTCTCATGGAACAGTAAAATCTGAAATGCAGCAATCTTACGAGCAATGCTATAGAGAAGAGTAAGGCCAGATCCTCAGCCACTGCCCAAAACTGACAACTGGAGTCACTAAAAGTCAATGAATAAAATGCCCATTGGAACCCAATGCAAAGTGCTTCACCTCTGAAAAGTCAGGACTCTATCAGCAAGAGAAAGACAGATATAAGACGGCAGAATACATGTTTCTGTGTTGACAACTAAGTATCATGTACTATTTCTGTCCTAGAAACATTTAAGGCTCCAAAAGAGGCCCCTCTTACATCCTGCATTACTGTTTTCTGCTAGTATCTCCTTGTATATATCCCTATAGGGAATAGGAAGCAGGGTGCCTGTGCCCATAAATCAGTAATGGTGGACCTGTGTGACATCTAGTCCAAACGCATGATTAAAAATCTTGCAGTAAATACCAAGTGGCTGGTGCCAGCATGGATCTCTGTTGGTGCCGATGGTTTGCCACCACTGATAAGGGTATTTGTTCTCGGTAGCTAGCAGCACGCTGGGTATCCTTGGGGCCCTTGAGACAGGAGCAACTGTGGCTTGAAGAGGGTGGTCTTGCAGCTTGTTAAAGACAGTGTTCAAACTGACAACTACATCTGGGCTTTTTGATCTCTCCAGAAGAGAACCAAGAGTTTCAGGGATGAAGAGAAAGGGGACAGCCCGAAGGAATTTCAGGGAATTTTCCAACTTGTAGAGGTTGGAAAGACATCGGAGCCACAAATCCAGCTGTGAGTATTCCCCAAACGTGGGATTAGTTTTTATTAGATTCTGTATTTCACAGACTGCATCCATCTGTCTCCCATTCTCTGTTTCTAATCCTTCAAAGTGAAATAACAAGTTTGAATATCCCTGAACTCTTAAAGCTTTGAATTTGGAAGCTGAAGGTTTATCACAGTTGATCCCCCATTATAAAAGAAAGGACTTGGATAAACATCTGGTGATGGTCCACAAACACTAATGTCATCTGCTTATAAGACAGATTGCTAGTTAGCATTTTTGCTGTCCACTTGTAAACTCCTGATCCAAATACTAGTTTAGATGCTTGTCAAGGTTTAATTAAATAATTTCACTATTCATAAACAGAAGAAAAATAATTTAGGGCTGTTCTTGGAAGCACTAATTTATCCCAGTCAATCACCTGTTACATATTTATTAATAGTTTTTTAGCATCACTGTCATTGATTAAAGTTTAATTATTTCACACCCACTTAAAATATGGGGAAAATAACTTTTAATGGCAAAGAATCTTATACAGAAAGCAGTAGGAATTGTTCCATTAACTGTTCCTCTCCAGTGATGTATTAGGGTACTAATGCATCAGTCCTGTGAAATTCTAATCACTGGTTCTCATCCAAGAAAAACACTTAAGCACATGCTTAACTTTAAGTCTGTGAACGCTTCTGGCAGATATCCTAAAATGTGGCTGAGCTGAAAGCAGAATATTCAGCAGCTAAAAGGCACTGTGCTATTTAATGACTGTTACTGAAGCAAGAAAGAGACATCAAATTCATTGTAAAGTGTTACCAAAAACGAAGTTGAAATAATTAATTCCTTTAATGCAATCAATAATAGTATTAATCCCGGGGGGGAAACAATTGGCAGGGTAAAGATGCATTATGTAAGTCCACTGCAGCTTATGAATAAATGTTCGCTTTGTTCTTATATAGTTATCCATCAGGGGAGTCCTCAAAGCAAGCTTTAGGCATCTCAGGCACCTGAGAAAAACTGGGAGGGGGGTCTGATGGAGATCAGGCGTGGGAGAAGAGGGGAAGCTAGGAGGTGTCTATTTATCCTGGGAGAGATCTTGCCTCTTTTTCTCTCTCTCTTTCTTTGTCTGGAGCAGCTGGATCTGCCAGCTGAGGCAAAACTGGTTTGCCTTCTGCCTTGAGTTATGGTAGCTCACCATTTTTGCAAAGTGGTCTACAGGATGCTTTGCTCGCACGTGCGGGTTGTACAGATTATGACTAAGCCAATACATTGCAGTCAACTGGCAGGAGATAACAAATGACACAAAGTCATGCAATCAGCTTGATTTTGTACTTGACTGCAGTAACAAGGTGATAAGTTTGATATGAGATGTGCTTCTGCTGATGGTGAAAATCACTGGCAAAACTCCCATCCTGTAGGGTGGGAGAATCAGAAGGTTTATGGTGCGGACAAAGGCAGAGGCTAAAATCAGAGACATTTCCTTTCCGTAGCTCTACTGTGCAGAAATTCATCTCTTGATTTTTAATGTTGTTATTCTCTCCAAATCACAAATGAGATAAATATTGTCTTTGTTAATCTGAAAGCCTAGAAATCTGCATTTGCTGCATAAACTAGTAAATGTATACCTGACAGAGCTCTTTAAAAAGAGCTCGTTAAAATGAGTCGGTTTCAAGTCACCTGTCTGGGTTTTGCTGACATTTGGTAAGTCCAGTGTTCAAAACTAGTTGTTTTACTCAGAGAATATTTTGTTGGGTAATGTCATGATTTATTTACTTAACCTCATGTCTCTGCTGCTGTGGCACAGACTACCAGCTTTCACCTTGGAAGTAAAAGAACATTCCTATTATGCTTATTTCTCCCTACATCCAAACAAACAAAAGAGTCTCCATAGAGGAGAAGACAAATCCATTAATTTCATTTAAAACAATCTCAATTTCCTCTTTTTTACCAGCTGAAATGCTAGTGAGGGTCACTGGAAACAAAACAAATGCAGCTCAGTATATTTTCTTAAACTCTGTTCACATTGCTCAATCTCAATCTTTCTCTGAAAGCTAGCAATCAGCTTGAAAACCCCCACACTGAATGTTCAGAAGAAAAAGATTTTAAAAATTATTAACTTTGGTTATTTATTTATCCAATATTTCATAAACGGGAAGCGAAAGGAGAAGAAACATCATTCTCTTACTCCACTTGTTAGTCATTCACCATGAGCAAGAGTACGTTCCTTCAGCGTTTCATGGGGAGAGGTCAGCCTCACTAGCGAGAGGAGAAGATCAAAACCCACAGGCTGCCAACACTGTTTTTCAGCTGTTCTGAGTCAAGCAAACTCCTGGAAATACAGAGGGGTTCTCAAAAATAACTGCAGGAACAGCTGCAAATGTCTTAATCACAGACATTCAAAAATAATCCTCACTTTGATATGTGGCAAAATCTGTATCCCTTCCTCTTTCCCCAGTTGTTTCTCTTGTTCCTGTCACACACTTCATATGGGAGAAAAAAAACCTACTCACATGCTCAAATTAATGCAAGATTGGGCTTTGATTCTGAGTATCTCAAATGCAGTGCAAATAATCCAAAATGAGAGTCACGCAAGACTCGCACAGCTTCCCTCACCCATGAGCAGCTGACATCAGATAACACTTCCATAGGTAATTAGCACTCATCAGGGATAGATCAAAGTAGGAAGTCAGACTAGCATTGCGTAAAATGTCTAGATATGGAAAATATTAAGAATTCGTAGTATTTGGAGAGAAAATAGTCAAACGAAGCTGGGAGGCTGGTGAGCAGGGATGCTGCTAAGGGAGCATCCAGCCTTCCATCACCAGGTCTCCACTGGAAAATGAAACCAGATCAGCAATGTCATGAAATCACATAGGTCTGGTAGCTGTGATTCACATCAATCAGTGGGTCAAAGTGCCTGGGTCTCAAAGGACGGTTGGCAAACCCCCAAAAAAATGCTGTCCCCACATCTGGTTTTTCTCTACATCCATGTCATATATCGATAAAGTGATGAAGGACTCAACGAGTATGGGGTTGTAATACCACCTCCTAAATACGATTATTAGGTAGAGGCAGCAGAATTGACAGAGATGCGTTCTGTGTGTGGGTATGGGAAATTTCACACTACTGATGGGAAACCTGGGGCTTTCTACACGCACTGACCCCCTTCAATCTTACCTATAACGAACACCTACCTATCTGTGTGAAAATCAAAAAAATAGATTAAAACACCTGCTATTGCTATTGTATTAACAAACGGTGACATGGATTTAAAACATTTGATATGCTCGTAATTACATAAGGTAGAGTTAATTAGCAGATTTGTGCATTAAGAAGCCAGAAACAATGTTGTGATCATCCAGTCTATCCCCCGTATTAGCACAGTGTAAAAGACCTGAATTAGTTTCTCTTTGAACTAGAACACCTTCATCAGTACATTTCAACTTAATTTGTAGTTTACTTACAACACACATCTCCCCATCTTTCATACAGGGGAGTGTTCTGATATCACAGCAATTACTAAACTGATGACAGATTAATAAACCTGCAAAAAGACTTGATATCACTCTCACTCCTTTAAATCAACTCAATGCAAAAAATATACTGCAGCACCTTCAATTTCTTTGTCAAGCTCCTATTGCATGATTTGGGGAGCAAATTGGAAAGCTAAATCAGAACTTACTCAATTACTCCTGAAACAATTAATTTACCTTCACTACAGAAAACCTGATCATCCCAATGGATTTGACGATAAAGAATTTGTGCGTTAAAACCAGATAGTGTAGGATATTTATCAAAAATAAAAGGTATGATTAAATCACCTTTTTTGTACTAAATTTTCTTTTTTTTTTCTTTTTCAAAGAGCACGGTTGTGCATTTATAATACAGGAGAATTGCTTACCTATTTCTGGAACAGCCTGACTGCCCTGACAGAATACCGTTTGACCTCTTTCCTGGCTTTCTTCCCATAAGTAAATATCCCATAATATTTGACACTGTTTCCAAAAACATCACTGCAGTACATTGGATTAAATTATTCCTAGATGCAGGCTTTTACATCTCCTTTTATAGAAGCGCAAAGTTTACTTCACATAAGTAGGTATGCACCAACGTCCTAGAGCAACCAGGGAGAAAAAAATATTATTAATTGTATAGAAGTTCACTCCTGAAAATCAGCAGAAGAACTGCTGCCTTTTAGCTATCTATTGAATTGTCAGTGATGGCTGAAGCAGAGATGGTAATTAATTAAAACACCCAGCTGATAGATAACATGTTTTCCACTTTGGCTACAGTAGCATGAAGGTCCAGATCTCTCTGAGGGCACTTTCTATGGAAAGAAGAAAGAAACGAGTATTTCAGCAATACCCATTCCTGCGAGCTACTTCTTTATTGGTATAATCTATTTCCTAAAAAGACTGCAATGATTCAAACCAAAGACCCATCTACCACAGAGCTCTTCATAAATCATCCTCATAATCACAAGTCAAGTGACCCTATGGTTTCACTATTTGAAAAGAGTTTTAAACAGATTTGCTTTGTAAAGCAGTGAACAGGAAAGATAATTCCCCCTGTCCTTCCAGTTGTTCATCTTCATTTCCCTGTATGATCTAAGATTTCCCTGAACCTTGTCCTTTCATATAATCAGGGAATTCAGGATGGCTTGCTCTTCAATTAATGCCTAAATCTTAAATTATTCTTACAACAGCACCGTATCAAATAATCCCAACAGGGTTTGCACTCTGCAAATGAAGGGTGCTATCAGAATACACTTTCCTATATTAGGTACCCTCATGGCACTCCGTTGTGTTGTATGTCTGGCTCTTATGAGGCAAGATACGTGCTAGGCTGTTAATTTCAAGGAGAAATTATTTGGAGAGAAGACAGCAGAAAAGGACAAAATGAAGAGACAAAGGGGAGGAAAAATGAGAACAAGGACGCTTTCATAATTGTCTGACACAAGGAAAGGAATAAGCGCAATTTTTGTTCAAAAGCAAGCCTAGGTGTTGTAGTTGTTAACTCTGTTCAATGATGAATGAATACAGCAAATGATGTCTATGTGAATGTAGTGTACACACGCACTTTTTCTTTTCATACCTTTTCAGCATAAGTACAGCACATCTTGTGTTTTGGATTGGTCAGAGCTCCCTTGAACCTTATATATTAAATTATGAAAACTCACAGATGACAGGCAGCAAACCTCCGGCAACAACTCTTTCTCCCAAAGATGACTTAATTGAAAGTGATAAAAAATATTCTTTGAAACTACCCTTTCATTGAAACTTGACTTTAAATATCATACACGTTTTCATTAAAAAAAAAAAAAAAAATCTCTTCTTGTTGGAAAGTGTTTTCTACCTTTTTAAATTTCAAATGTTACCTGTTTTGTTCTTGATTTTAGGAAAATACAGCAGAGGAAAAAAACACAGAAATATGCAAAACTACCACAGAAACTATGTTTATAGAATATTTTCAAGGAGAAAAAATGTATTGCTCAACCAGTTTAATGAATCAGCAGATCTCCACAATCAAAACACGTCTAGGACTCTAGCCAAAAAACTTCAGGTAACACTGCTTTCCTTTGTACTTGTCAAATACAAACCCAACATCTCCGCGACAAAATGATTTGTCTACATCCAAGTTTTATGTGCATTCATTTTATATAGTGCCTGTATATGAAGAGCAAAATGTGGTAGTTTTGAATCACAAATTATGAAACAGCTACAGCATAATGCTTAGATCTTCAAAAGAACTTGATCTCCAGACTGATGATAGCTTCTGGCTTTGGTTTTCTCACCTACCTACAAGAGTTTGGAATGCTGTCTTCTGCTAACTTCAAGAAACCATTACATAGGATCTCATTCCAAAATTCATCAACAATGTGTAGTTGTTGGACCTAGTTGGAAGGTTTCTCCAGAAAAGCACATCTCTGGTCAATGGAAAACAGTTTTCTAACTTCCAACATACATTCATGGATAGCTTATTCCCACTCATCACTTCCCACACACTCATCTCGCATTAGGTTTTCTTAGCTTTACTATTTCTTTTTCTTGGTATTCACTTCAGTCTTTAACACACTTACTGGCAGTAACCACTCTCCTCGGTCTCCACTTTGCTCAGCTAAACAAGCCAAACTTTTATAGTTCCCTAAGACAGATTCTCTGTTTTCCTGATTTTTCTAGAAAGAGCTATCTGTACCCGCTTCTGTACCTGAATGTATCTTTCTGAACCCAGGTGACTGGATTGCATGCTCTCTTGCTTTTGAAGTTTCAATGTCAGTTTAACAAAGCAGGGGTAACAGAGAAGTCTTCTGTTTTCACACTGGTGGTTTGCAAGCTATCTGACCATACTAGTCTCCGTTCAGCCTCCATGGGGAAGTTTCTATCACAGAAAAGACAACTGACACGCTCCCTGGCTTCCTTAGCAAACAAGACCAGGTCATTTAAATAAAAACCCCCCAAATTCAACAATTACCACAAACTTGTCTTTTAACTGCTATCAAGTTTTTCTCTTTTGGCACAGACAGCTCATCTCAGCAGTGCAGGAAAGTGCAGAGAGTGTTGCTGATGCCATGTTATGTACGTATAATCAAATGGCTCCATTTCTTAAAGACACTGATCTATTATACTCTATGGTCATTAAGGCAAATTTCTGAAGCACATGTCGAGCTTTCAGTACATACCTGATATGTACCAGCTTCCACTGGCTGCTCCACCTGTTTAACTAAAAAACACCACCACCACCACAATGACCAAACAAAAAACTCTGACCTGACTACTCTTGAAACGTGGTTATTTTATTTAACCTACTTCGAAGGCTGGAGCAGCGTCTGAGTATTGTAGCGGTCTGCATATCGATCATTTGCAATTGTATTGTTCTTTACCTCTGGAGATGGATGTGAAGATTTTTATTGAAGTTCTGGGCAGTCACGAAGAATTGTACCCTGACATCTAGTGCAGGCATTTACCTGATTTCCCACCTGTCAGAAAAAACAAATCTGCTCTCTGCTATCCACTGGTATGTATCAGCAAGGCATGGGCTGGTGAGGAACACGCAATGGTGGGCAGTGCTGGTACAACTCTCAGTCTTTTGAAATTCAGTTTTTTCCACTGGCTTTCCTTAAAAAAAAAATAAACTGCCTAGAGGGTAACCATGGTGAAGACAAGCCTCTCAGTGTGAGCTGAAGATAAAACTTGTACTGTTTTTTGTGTGTCTGCAGAGAGCTGGACAATAACTCGAGTGACCTGCCCCATTTGTTTCAATGAGGTGTTAACTCAGATACCCAGGGATAATAAAGTGATGTCACCACTGTAAACTATTTCATTCATCACAAAAACATAGATTTAAACAATTTATTGTGACAACCTCATTTTTCTCGCAGATTGTAGTCTGTTTTACAAAGATTCTCTCACCTCTCCCTTTAGCTCTGTACTATCTGAATGCCTTCCCAGCCGGCAAGCAATGCCTCCCAGCACAGCCCAGTCTCTCTGTTCCCCTCTCCTGGGGTGAGGAGCATTTCACACTGCCATGCCAGCTGCTAGGGCACTCCAGGTATGGCTGACTTACACCACCCCTGCCATCACATCAAATTTGCATTCCCATTTGAGAAATTAGTGTGTGCTAAGCCTGTGTATGCTTTTGTGCCAGATACAGCATTACAGCAGAGAAGTAATGGCTTCTTAAACCACCTCCTACCTGTAATCAACCATGTGAATGCTCCTAACCCTTCTACCACAAAGTCAAACGAATAACTTGATATCCTTTACAGCAATGCCTTGTTGAACTCTGAGCACTGGGGTGGATGCACAGTCATTCTTGGGGTCTCAGATAGAAGTCTACCCTGAACATCTTGCAGGGTAAGATGGGACGACCTCCTAACCGGTTTCTCAGGTGTGGTTGACTACACAAGTGCTTTGACTGTAAAGTCAAACAGTGTAATTTAGGTTAATGTTAAAGATGCTTTAGGCTGGGCTGCGTGCCCTAACTCAAAGCAGAAGAGATCTGAGACTGAACTAACCCATCTTCGGTCTGTAATGACAACTATCAGACAAGCAGGTAGTTTTCTTCTTTTTGTTTGTGTGGTTGGTTGGTTTTTTTAAGCACCTGCAGGTCTTACTGACTAGCTGAACATTTCTATTGTGCCTTGGAGAACAACCAAACAAGTTAAAATAAACTGATTTCACTAGGCTTTAAACCAACTTTGTTTTGTCCTGAAATGTCCATACGGTCTGCTCTGTCCAACCATCTGTGATGTAGATGACTATTTGCTGAGCACTGGACATTATGGAAAGATGTTATAAAGCTCTACCCATGCTACATCTAGAGATTTGTAACAGGTATGAGACCAGTTCTGGTGTGGCCACAAGTCAGGTGATGACATTTCTGTGGGCTCAGGATGGTATCAGCATATTCTGTAGATGTATTTTGTCTCCTTTACGGTCATGTTGCATCTATGCAGTGCACTTAGGGAAGGAGCTGTTCGTCATCAGGGAAGTTGAGGAGATTGTTTAAATAAACACACACCATGGAGTACATTTAGGATATAGTCAAAGTCCTAGACATGACAACCAGGCCTAAGGAGATCAGTATGAACTTGATGCTTCTCACTGGAGGGCAACCAAGGAGAAGTCAAGAAGCCAGGACAATTCTCCTTTGTAACTCTGCATGATATACCCTGGGGAGTTTGGGGAAGTAATGGCTGGGAACAGCTGGAGCTTACATGGTGGGTCAAGGTCAGATGAGTCCGCCTAATATCTCTCCCACAGACTGTTGCCTAGTAGCCTGTGCAGAGCTCTACCTCTTTCTCTTCCTTATGACAATGTTGTATTTCTTTTCAGTGGTGAAAATGGGAATATGTATTTTTAATACACTTTTTTTCTCCTTGGCATACAGATTGAGAAAGATAGGTCCATGCAGAAAAGAGAATAAGGTCTTACCCCTAGAAAACCTTTGAAGAAAATGGCTTTTAGAAAGGCCACACTCCACTCACTAATTGTCTAATAGTTTCTCGAGGTCTAGCAAAGGGCTTGAATCAATAATAAGTTGCATACAACAAGCTAGACAGGTTAAGTAGACTTACAACTCTTGTCAAAATACATGACATTAATTAACATTATGAAAGCAAGTAATAACAATACCCCATAAAAACTGCATTAGAAAGGAGGTAGAATAACACAGGTCACATTAACTTACTGCATAAGGGAAAGGAGGGGGTAGCATTTTTTTTCTGGCGAGAATTAGGAAACTATGTAGCTCAGAGGCTATAAAGAGACCTCAAGTATCTTAGGTCAGAGGCCTCAGATGGTCCCACACAGGCAAACTGGTGGACTCAGGTGACATTCCACTGAGAAACAGTGTGATGTTACATGACTGCTAGGTTCAGTTGGGCTAAATCCAGTTGCAATGGTTGGGGTTTGATGCATACTTTCGTTTGGAAAAAGAAGGAAGGGAGGGAGACAAGGAAGGAAGGAAAAGACAGTGAGAAAGAACAAAATAAATAAGGTTAGGAAGAAAGAAAGAAAAGAAACAAGTGAAGTGGAAAAGGCACATTCATCCTAGGCAGGCCTATGCCTACTAGGGAATAAGGAGGGAAGGAGAAAGAGGGAGAGACCATAACGTCAAGGTGTATGGGGTTGCTGCTGTTGTGTGTAGTACCCTCCGTGCCACTGATACCCTGACTACTCCACTCCACACTAAGAAAAAGCAGCAGTATCAAAAGCTGCCATGGCCATGCCAGAATTAAATCCTTCTGTGTTGGACTGACCTGTTTTGTGATCTATTGCTATGACCTTGCTGCTGATTTATAGCTTCTTGCCTGAAACAGTGCAAGGAGTCATAAAAAGTTTTTTTTCTTTTTAATTCCATACTGCTGTCATCAATAGCTCCTCCTTGGATGTGTTGTGCAAGCCTGTGAAATAAAACAACTCCCAGGCCTCTTGATCCTTATATTATTTTCTCTTCCACTATCTTTTCGTGACATGTAGGAACCATAAAAGAATAAAAAAACTCAGCAATCTCTCCTACCAGTTCATGATGCACTCTAAGTACATTTTTATAGCAAGTGTAATGTTAATGAGCACCAATTACTCTTGGAAATCATCATAAAAGGCATAAAAAGGCTGATACTGTACATTTGATATCCTCTGGAGGCCATCTCCAAGATGGAAGTGCAGTTCTAAGACAAGCATGCACAAATTCCCTCTGTGAGAGGATGATAACTTCTGGGTACATGCTGCTTTTGTGGTTTGGGTATGCATCACATTTACGGAAGTGCTAGGCCATTACTCATCTTTGAGAGGATGGAATTTGCACCCTTCTGTAAAAAAATAATCACTTGATTGGGAAGGTATCCTCAAGACTGTTACTGTAAAATCATTCTTGAGTGCTGAATAGTGTCATTAAATGAATAAGGAGCTAATCAGCCTTTCTTCTTCTAGTGCTCAGTTGTGCAGACAAGAACTCCTTTCAGAAAACAATTAAGAGTGGCATAAAGGGAATGAGCAAGGCTGGAGAAATGGTCAATAGTTCCTGTGAAGAAGAAGTAGTAGTAGCAGTAGTAGTAATAATAATAATAATAATAATAAATGTCTCAGTGAACATAATTTCTACGTGGTAATTCATACCACAGTGAAGTTGATGGGATTTATCAGGATTGTAAGAACCTGCTGAGCTGCTAATGTTTATGGGACAATCCCATAAACATGTTGCAAATTCCACAGATGTGACATCTCCCGGCCAAGCCTTTTCAGAATTTTTTAAGGAATATTTTGTTATTTAATTGTGAGTCCCAGTTATCGTAGGAGGCAGAAAAGTGTTTAAACAACAGATAACACTGTTATTCTGTCACTGTGCTCCTTGAACTCCATGGTAGATAGCAGCGACATGGAAGTCTGTATCTGACAACTTTATACCCACTGGTTTCCTTCAGGGAAAAAGTCAACATTTGCTATTCATCTATAGGTTAGTCCAGTAGTTGAGCATGTTAATGCGTTTAATATTTATTTGTCATTACAATTCTCTGTCAAGCAAGAATTTTGACCCTATCTTACAGATGGTAAGTGAAGGCAAAAAGCAACTGAGTGTTAATAACTAGGCAGGTGTCACGTAGTATGGTACATGTACTGATTAACTATTTTACTTCCCCTTGGTGTGCAAGTGTTTGTGGGATCACAATTTGCTCCCCTTAAATCTATCAGACGTTATCTCGATTGACTCAAATATCATCAGTGCTTACAAGCTTTAAAATCATTTACTGGGAATCAGCAGAGAACCCAGCCTTCCATCAGTCAGCCTCATCTCCTTTTTTGTGTATGTTTCTCCAGATAAGCTCAGTCATCAGTTAAAGCACTCAAGGCAGGAGACCCAGGAAACTCTTTCCAACTTGCTTACACTTATTCCACAATCACAGGATGCAAACAGTGAATTGGAGGGGAAATGAACAAGTTCACAGAAGAAAAATCCATGGAGGATCATTGAAAACATCAAAACCACATCTGACTCAGGGAAGTTCAGAGCTGGAAATATGACAGAGACTGGAAGAACGTTAGAGGTAAATTCTATATCTTTTCAGGGCCTGTTGGAGCGGGTCCAGAGGAGGGCCACAAAGACGATCAGAGGGATGAAGCACTTCTCCTATGAAGACAGTCTGAGAGAGTTGGGGTTGTTCAGTCTGGAGAAGAGAAGGCTCTGAAAAGACCTTATAGCAAGCCTTCCAGTATCTGAAGGGGACCTACAAGAAAGTTGGAGCAGGACTTTTTACAAGGGCATGTAGTGATATGGTGAGGGCTTATGGCTTCAAACTGGAAGAGGGCAGATTTAGATTAGATATCAGGAAGAAATTTTTCCTCTATAGGGGTGGTGAGGTGCTGGAACAGGTTGCCCAGAGAAGTTGTGGAGGCCCCATCACTGGATATGTTCACGGCCAGGCTGGGTGGGGCTTTGAGCAACCTCATCTATGGGGAGGTGTCCCTGCCCATGGCAGGGGGGCTGGAACTGCATCATCTTTAAGGTCCCTTACAATCTAAACTATCCTATGACAATCTATATTCTTCCCCTAACCTTACTATTCCCTAGGCAGCTGGGTTTGGTCACTACTGAAGATGGGCTACATGGATATTAGTTCTCACATAACACAGCTGAGTATTTTGTTACGTTTATGGGTTCTTGGGAAACAACTTATGGTTTACCAGGCTCCTCAGTCAGCTTTGTCTCTCACAAGAAAAACAGGGTAAGGGAATTTCTTGTTTGCAGCTTAAAAAGCTTCTGTAATCAGGAAAGAGTGTAACTTTTTCTATACAGTCATGGCTAGGCATCTGGTAAATCCTCCTAGCTTGCAGCTGTCCTAGACCATAAGAGGATATCATATGATATGAAAAGCCTGAAGAGGTTGTGGTCATTCTGGGAAGACATGGAGGATTTTTCTTATCTCATATAGCCCTGCAGGTTGCCTGGTGTCAGAAGAGATTTTAGAAGCAATAATTCTTTTAAAGAAAGGATTAGTTACCATAATATTTTCTATTCTGCCTTAGAAAGATACAAGTGAGGAAATCAAACAATGGCCCCTCATTAAGATTTTAAAATATCTTCCCTTGTTGATATGTCCAGCATAGGGTGTGAAAAATAGCACCCTTGAGTCAGCAAGCGGTGCGTGGGATACTGAAAGACAGTCAGCCCTCTATCTCCGCCACCTCCCTCCTAATTAGCAGTGGAAAGCCCTGCCCCAGCCTACCCACACACACTGCACTGTTCTTAACACTCAGAGCAGGGCTGCCATTTCAGACAACGTGCTAATGTCTTTGTCAAATTTCCCTCTAGTTCACTGTCTTCGAACCTTTTGTTGATACAAAAGTGAGATTTTTCAGAGGAGCTGATGAACCACTTCGAGAAATATGTTATTTACAGAGAGTTACGATATTGGCTGTTTCTCTTTTCTTCACAAGTAATTTTATTTGTTAATTATCAAAACATGGTCATGCAAAAAGGATGCACGCTGCAGTTAGAAAATACCGAAAGCTTTATATATTCTTCCAATTCACCCCCATCCTTCCCCACAGAGTACTGAAAGCATTCCTTGAGGCTTTTTTGAACAAATGTGATATGAAAATGCTGAAAAATCATAGCTCATGTCCCTCCTAAAACATGTCATTGTGAACTGGCTTTATTTTAATTTTGGAAAATTCAGGTCAGCCTGAACTATGGCTTGAATCCTTCCTATATCAGTGATCTTAGAAGAACTAATTTCTGTTGCTCTGAAGTTCTCTCATCATAGTTGTAATTCCATGTTTCCATGAAATAAAGGTAAATGGAAAGGACTAAGTCTACACTGGCACAGCTGCAGCTTGGGAAATGATATCTAGGCTACCTTTAAACTGCTCATACTGCAAGAACCATGGCAACAAAATTTAGCATGGGCTATAAAACTCAACAGGGAATTGATACTGCAACCATTAGCTTGGGCTGAACTTTAAGATACAAAAGTTCCCTTTCCTTGGTCTATCTGGCTATCCTAATGCAATTATCTGCATAACACTCCTGTGAGGTTGAAAGGTGCTATTAACATTAACAAATCTACCATCTATCAGGACTACCTTCCTATGGAAAAAACATGCTTAATTCTGAGTGCCAGCAGCCTGGACAGACAGCATAAGATGGGTGGTAAGTGTGAACCAGCTGGAGTGATTGCAGGAGTGGCTTTCCTTGCCCCCAAACACACTATAATTTCCCATGAGTCATTTGGAAGATATTAAGTCACTTAAGCCACCCAAAATACCCATTTCTTTCTCCTGTTTAAACTAGTGACATTTAATTATAAAAAGAGAAATGTAAATAACTTTGAAATATCTCCAGCTCTGAAAAGTTCCTTTAACGTCCAGAATTAGCTGCCAGCTTTGTCAAATAATACATCAAATAGTCACTTCTCTCCAAATAGGAAAGTAGTAGCCAATAAATCTCTGAACTAAGCACTACCAGGCACAGGGACATTGTATTTGGAAAGGATGCACTTAAACAGAACACCCAACTGCATGGCCAGCAAAACCCAGCTCTACACACTGCAAGAGGTTTGCTTTGCACATTTCTGTACCAAAGCAAATTTTCCTGTGACTTTCCTGGTCCAGCCTCCATGACACAGGAGGCTTTTGTCAGGACAACACAATTCTTTCCACTTCGCTGAGGAACTCTCATGTTGTATACTGCTGCTTGCCTCTGACAGAGCTACATTTGCACTGTCAGGCAAGGCACAGGCACCAGAACTTGTCAAAACTGCGTGGTTTCAAAGCCTGCAGCCCTCTAACTGCATCTCCTGTGCCCTACCTCACAGCAAATAGCTCAGATATGAGGTAGTACTGCAGAAGAGAGTTGCACTGTGCCCTGTGGCTGTACCACCCTGGGTTTCCTTGGGCAGTTGTGCAGGACACCATCACCTACTGTAGATTGCCGGCTCTCTAGGTTTGGTGGTTCCTTGAGGAGAAGGGGGACGAACAGCTTTTCAGGAATGTTAATTTTTGTCTAAAAATAGTCAGAGCTTTATACGGGACTGGCAGGTCCTCTGAATCCACCCAGGTCATATGCTGCCTCAGTACATCCCTTGCTAAGAGGTGGCCCCATTCCTGGACATCTCTGTCTCGCCCCCTCCCAATACTAATATCTGTCTTCCTTAGAGCATTTAGAAAGGGATGTTACATGCTTCACTAGGATGTCATGTACTTCTTACACCAGCAGACATTAGAATAGCCTCAAGAGAGGTTTAAACACAGATTGTGACTATAGAATTCAGTAATTTATGGAAGGGTGAATTGAACCCCCAGTGGAATCAGTGGGAGATTGGCATTATCTACTAGGGACAGGAATTTAGCCTATACCTTTTTATATTTACTTTTATTTGTAATACTCTTTACAGATATTTTAATAATATAATCACTTATATATAGTCCATGGAAAACCAAACTTTTCAAATTATACAATTAACTGTTTTTAAGGAAAGACTTATTTATAGTGCACAAGCTCACAATGATTTATGTTTTAGTTTCCTCTTAATTTTGACTTCCATATGAGATCCTCCTCTGCAAAATGGATTAGATTGTAATCTGTCTAGGTTTGTGTCAAATCTAACCCCTCTTCATATATTTCATGTTCATTGCTCACCGTAACGCCACAACCATGGCAATGATTGTATTAACAAGATGACGAGATTCTGCCTGTCCCATAATGAATGGCAGGAAGGCAGCACAATACCCAGCAAGTAAGAATTAATCTTTTAAATCCAAATATATTGCTGATAGCAGGGCTTTCTGTTAAATGCTTGGAGGCACTGCAGGATGTTGGATTCTTCAGGTTTAATGTTAGTCCTTCTACAGTCTCTTCTGTGTGACTTTGGGAATACATCATTCTTCATCATCAGGTTCATTTATATATTTATTATTTTAAATAAAATTATAGGTATTTTCTTAGGCCATAGAATTTTCCATCTGTAATTAGGGTTTGTAAAAAAAAAAACCAACCAAACAAACCCTGAGATCTCATGAAAGAAACAAAATTCCACTGACTCCAGATAAGAAATTTGGATTGATGCAGTAAGATTTGCTTTTCACAACCAAGGGGGAAAAGAAAAAAAAAAAAAGAAAAAGGCAATATGCATTTATTAGATTTCTCCATCCTTTATAGTTCTTGTGTAAAAAAAAAATATCTTGAAAGCTTTCTCTTACATACCACTGTTATGGATATTTTACCAGTTAGTGAAAGAATCTACAAGAAGCAATAGTGTTCCAGAAGTGTTTTATATGCTGTACTTTTTTTTTTTTTTAAAAAAAACCTGGTTTAATCCTTTTGTACTAACAGCATATGGAAATAGAGCCCAGAAGCCGTTTGGGGGCGGGGGGGGGCGGGACGGGGCAAGTGGATGCTGGAATTAATATTCCCTACGAAAATGGATTTAGTGCAGTGCCCATGCACAGTATCTATGAAATAGCAGCAGCTTTGTGCCCTGCAGTTGAAATCTGACAATGAAAAGGAAATTGAAATGGATAGATTTCTGAGAAGAACCGTTGTGGGCAAGTTTTCAGTCACCTCTACCTTAACCCAACCACACTCAAAAGACTATTTTGGCTGCACTGTGGCTTTAATAAAACACATCCACTCCACTCAGTTTTGCTCTTAATGGCCAAATGCTCACATCAGTGTGGTCACCACCAGGACTGGCAAAAACAGCCCGTGTGAGCAAGATATTGATAGCGGGACTCGGGGACCTCATGGGCAGAGTTCACTTTGGCAAAGTCAGTAGCCAAATTTCAAAAGCTTTTGGAACATTGGATGCCAAGTTGTCGACTGTCTGAAAGGGAGAAAAGAGCCTTTGAAAATCTGATTGCAGTTGGGGAGAAGGAACAAGCTGGAGAATAGCCCTTTCAGGCATATCAAAACTTGTCCCGTTGCTGTCAGGACTGGGCATGTTCAGCAGGTAATCGGTGTGTTCTAGCACTAAGGCTGTCAAATCAGCACATCTCTCAAGCTCTGAAGTGACACACACGTACGTAAAACAACATAGGTAGAAGTACACACACCCACAGAAACTTTTCTTGCCCCTGACATGTTTTATCAACTCTCTTTCAAGCTTAAGAAAAATTCACTTCTTGGCAGTCCAAACGATGACACCTCACAGCTTCCTGCTAAGCTATACAACTCACAGCACTAAGTAATATTTTATCACCATTTGACAGTTGTAAGCTCACGGAGCTTAGCTCTTCTAACTCGTCTCTCAACTCCAGCTGCCCTCTGCACTTTGCCAAGGCTCTTGTAAGCGTGCTGAAACGCTGGGCTTCTGCCATGGACAGAAAAGATCTGGTCTGCCTTTTCAGAAAGAACCTGCCTAACTGTAGGGAAATACAGGATTTTGCCAAGTC
This sequence comes from Dromas ardeola, assembly GCA_013398915.1. Taxonomy (NCBI): domain Eukaryota; kingdom Metazoa; phylum Chordata; class Aves; order Charadriiformes; family Dromadidae; genus Dromas; species Dromas ardeola. The sequence continues at coordinate 89,659 of VYZM01016463.1, read as the reverse complement.
TGTCTGTCTGTCTGTCTATATATAGATACACACATACTTAAAAGGAAATGATGCCTGGCTTGAGAGCAATTGCTGGTTCCTGCATTTCCTGAATTCAGTCATATTGGGTCACATTATTTTTTTGTTGTTGTTATTTATTACCCTATCTAACTGGGGCTAGGGCAGCATTGCTGAAATGACAGATAACATAAGCTTGTCTTTCTAAAGCACTGGCTTAGGTTTGGCACTACTTAATCATCACTTTAAAATGTTCCCAACAATTTGCTTTCTCAGAAGCATATTAAGAACTGCAGTGTAAGATTGAAGGAACACAGAAGAATGGGGCATTGACTATGGGAAAGAAGTCCTTTTTTGAGAAAAGATGAAATAAGATAACATGAAAGAAAATGCTATGGATTATCTGTGCTGAACAGTCAGAAAACTAATGGCTGATAGAGCCCATCAGTTCTTGGCAGGCTGACCAAGCTTGGGCATTCAGACTCAGACCAGGACACAGAGGACAGCGATAGCTGTCTCCTATTTCCCTTCATGAAAGTACAATCAATAGAAATTATCAAGTTTCTATCGCAACGCTGGAAATAGAGGATCGATGAAGAAAACGGTTTGAGTGTCTGATCTAAGGCTAGCATCAGTTACAACAAGAAGAATCAAAATTCATCAGAATTAGTAGATCAAGCCTTCAAGGTTGTTTCTGCTGATTGATGTCGCCACTGCTGTTTCATATATCACCAAATGGCATAAATACTTAAAAATTCCCAGGGAAAAAACCCAAATTGAATGGACAGTGTACCAGAACCTTGTGCACCCTGACCAGCCTCCCCTCAGAACATGTAATTGGCTAAACGTATTGTTTGACTTCTCCTTGAGGCTGCACAAGCATTTTCTTTTCCTCTTTCATTTCATAGGTCACTTTTGAGATGCCCTCCTGAGAAAGTGTGATATTAGCTTTACAGCCTTTATATAAAATGTTTGTCTCAAATAGAACAAATACAGCCAGGACAGCACAAACAATACTCTCTACATTGCCCCATGAATATTAACTTCATAATCTAATACGTGTCAATTAGGGGTGATTTGTGCTGTAGACCAATATACACTGTAACAGACACTGGAAGGAGACCAGCATCATATTTTAAAATGTAATGTCCAAATAGCTATCATGCAGCAAAGACTTCCAGTTATTGCTGACCTGAAATGAATATAAAAAACATGATTTAAAAATAAATAGGTTCTATGCTTATATGGTTCTCCTGATGTCACCAACCAGGACCGTTTACATCCGCCTTGCTTTGTTTTTCTATTTCTTATTTCTAGTCCTGAAATACATCTAGTCTCCTGGAAACCAAAGGCAAAAAACACTGATTTTTTTTTTTTTTTTTCTGATGATAAACAATCAACAAAGCAAATGAAGAAAACAATACATTCAGATGGGTAGATATTAAAAATTCATATTTCTCCATAGACATAAGGGAATTTTTAAAGAAGAATCCTAATATGACCTGTGATTATTTTTAGATGGATTGACAGGAAGATAAGCACTTCATTTGATACTAATTATATCATCAAGATTGGCTAATTTTTTTGATTCAGGACACAAACAGGCACAAAAATCACATCTGGAAGAGGTTAAAATCTTGGGACCTCTTCCAGTGAGACTGAATGCCAGAAAATTACAAGATTGTCTGCCAAACAAAAAAAGTTCAGATGTTTAGACACATTATAGATGCAACCTGAAAAATTACATTGTCCCACTAGCTAAAATAACAGTGTTCTGCATTTTAACTTCCACATTCAAAAGTAGTCATCAGAAATACTTAAGTTTGAAATAGAAATTTAAAATGAAATTTGAAACATGCAGTTCTAAAATCAGAATAGTATACTGCTGAAGAAAACCTACCGAAGCTCGATTTTTTGTCTCTGAAGTCCTCCTCTGAGGACCACATGCCTTTCAAGAAGATAAGCTTTTGCCAAATTGACTGTGCTGGTCTCAAAGGAGAAATGGGACAAAAATTGATGGCCCTTGTTTTTTTAGACTCTATGTTCTGCTGGTTCTTCTTGACCTATGATCTAAGCAATACCTATAGTTCAGGTGTAGGACTGAATAAGAAAGGCTTTGGGTTTTTTTTCCCCCCTTTGCAGAAGAAAGCAGTTATAATCTGATGTTCTTCAAGTGTATATGCACCTCCTTATTTTTCATATCGAGTGCAGCATTATGGTTTAATGAACCATAAATTAATAATTCCAGATAATAAATAATGAATTAAGACCTATACATATTCTTTCTCAACTGTGAAAATATCTGCTCTTCATGTTTTTCTGCTGCATGCCTTGTCATCATCTTTCAGTTTTTCCCCCAATCTCTCATTCCATCTAACATATACATTGCAAAGGACCAGCTTCTTCATTGTGGCAAATGGACTCTTCTCTTAGATTATATCATATGACCAAAAAGTACCATTGTCCATTGACAAGATAAAAATGTCATCTTCGGAGTTACTGGGTTTTTCCACCCCCTCTTTGCAGAAGAGAGCAGTTATAAGCTGCAACGATATTATTAGACACAAAGTCCAATATCCATAGACTGGTGATTTATTTCTGTAGTAACAGTCACAGATTCTTTATAGGCAGAGCTGCTTAAAAGCAAGCCTTGTACTCAGTCCCTTAGTTTCTCTTATCACTTACTTGTCTAAATCTATCCTTCTGCATCAGACATCTGCCACTCTCCTGTTATTGGAAGCTAAGCAAACAAGGTGGTACAAGTTTCAATATTGCTGGCTATTACTGGGTAACCTGTAAAACTAAGGAGCAAGAGGAGCCTCACAGATACAACTGTTTTGCTACGTAGGTCAGCGGCCCACTGCTATGCCTTGCCATTCTGTGTTGCATTCCTTCTGGACAAACTGTACCATCTATTTTTGCCTGTGGTTGTCAGCTATATGATTGAGAAATATGTTGTGTTCTTTTCACAGGCACTCTGGATTCTATTGATCAGAAAAAAAAAAAAAAAAAAAGAAGAAAAGGTACCAAACAAAACAACAAACCAAAAACCCCAAAGCAACAAAAAAGGCCTCTCCTTAAGAGTTTGCTATGATTCATTATCTGACCTCCAAGATGTGAAGCACCACACACAGGAAATAAGTGTTACATAGTACATTCAACGTTCAAAGGAAAAAATTTAGAAAACTTGATTTATTGACTGAAAATAAAAATTAAATGTTTTAATTACTGATCATAAGAAACGCATAATTTTGAAGAGAAAAGGCTCTGCATCTATTAACAATTGCTGCTAGCATTCATCACTCCAGAAGGAGTATTTAGTTTTGCCTTGCCTTTCTGCTATTTTTCTGCTATTTGTGAATGATGCGACTAGGGTCAAAGTTATTCCACAGAAAAAATTCCAGCCAGTAAACTGACAGCGGAGTGAATGAGGCTCTCTACGTGACAGTCCCTTCTCCCTGTGTAATCGCTAGATGAGTCTATTCATAAATGGCTCCTGGGTTCCATTTAAAGGCCTATCAGCTCAGTAGGAAAGGTCTTCTAAAGACTTCTGACTTATGGAGAAAAATATCTTCTAGCTGGCCTGAGGGCAATTTTTTCCCCTCTGTTTACCTCTCCTTGAGAGGCAGCAGCTCAAATAAAATAGTGTCCAGAAAGCCCTGTTCATAAAGTGAAAAAACAGGAAAAAAAGAATGGAAAGAAAGAAAAGAGCTGAGGCAGAGAGATGGTCAGGGTATTGCATCCTTTGGCACAAGCAGCACGTATGCCGATAAGAGCATGAATTTGGAATCTGAGATCCACCCAATTCCAATCTCTGTTCTGATTTTGGTGAAAAGGACTGACTTTTCCTCCTCTCTGCAAGATGAACCCCCACAAGAGCTGTGGCCAGCACTTGCAACACCCCCTAGACAGAGAAGAGTGATTATTTGAGATTCTTAATTGATACAGGTTACTTAGATCCCATCACAAGGTATCAACAGGTCTCAATGAAACAGACTCCCTTTCTACTGACAGCAAAAGATGCTGAAGTGGCCCCTGGACATCTTTCTTCCCTGGGCATCTCAGCAAAATAAGACAGACTTCTGTTTTATTCTTCTTTTGAGCTCCTAGTGCTTATAAAGCTTCAGCAGAGGACTTGCTGCAGCCTGGGAAGGTTGCAGTGGCCATTGCCATGGTTGCTGTCTCCCTCAGCAACCTCTCATGGTGGGACAAAGAATTACAATCACTCAGGCTCACCAGTAGACATCACCAATACTTTTACCATCAGAAGTGCCCTAAACTGTCAAATATGGACACAGCAATGCTGAGAGAACAAGCTCCACACTTCCCTGCAGACCCCAGCCTGCTGGCACCAAACCAAAGTGTCTCCTCCATCCCTCGGGGTAACTGCCTGTGCTCCTCTTCTCCCACAGCAGCGCTTCACAAGCTCACACAACGCCTTTCATTCCCCATCACTACATTCCCTCCTTCTGTCCTCTTTGCAGGGGGAACTCCAGCTGGGACCCCCGTTTCTCCAGCCTAAGCATCAAGCCTTCCTCCAGCAGGCTTTTACACCTCCACTAGCACCCCAGCTATCCAGGGAAACAACTAGCCCAAAACCCTAATGAAGCTCCTTCCTCCCTAAATACCACACTCCATGGCATGCCGGGCTGCTGTCACGTTTCTAGGAAACTGCAGGTTTCCTTAGCCCATAGCCCAGTTACTACCTTTTTTCTTCCTTTTATTACTACTCGAAATGGCTCACCTGAAAATAAATGATGTTATAAATCTACACTCTGGTTGACCAGTGACAAAAAAACAAGCAGCAAGATGCTCTCCGGGCTGCCACAGATGTCCTGGAAAATAAGTGGGTTTGAACTTCTAGGTTTTTCTAGAAAGACAGACTTGAGCCCAACATCGCTTATGCTCAGTACTCAAGCACTCAGACAAAGCTCGATGGGGAAACCGAGGCTTGAAAGACAAAGTCACTTGCCAAAGACACAGAGAAACTCAGTGGCAGCTTGAAACAAATCAGATAATTAATAGTAATTTCAGGTGGCTCATGCAGAGTCATGAGAAGAAATGGCCTCCCTTGAGTCAACTTGCACTTATGGCGGATTTACTCCAAGAAGATATTTGGCTTTGTTCTTTTTTTTTTTTTAATCAGAGCCAAAAAAGGGATAAAAACAAAAGCTTTTAATCACTGTAAGAATCCCATTTAATCAGTCTACTGTCTGGGCTCATTTCTTCAGCAGTGATGAATTAACCTAATCACTGCTTTATTTAACTAGGAGCTTTGATACTGTAATATTAAGTTTTGCAGTTAGTTGCCTACGTCTCTGTGTCTGCTGCAAACCTTGCTCACAGAAATGGCTTGAAAAGAAAGGTCTTAAATGCAAAACCTCTGACTAAATTTATACCAGTGTCCATGTTCAGACTTTGCTATTCTTATTTTCTGAATGTGCATATTTAAATAATTATTATGAATTATCCAATGAAGCATGTAAAGTGATTCTGATTATGCAAACCTATACCAACTAAACAAATCTTGTTTTTCCTAACGGGACTCACTATCTAAAGAGGAAAGGAAGAGTAGAAAGAGTCCCCAGATCCTTCAGTGACATGATTTATATCATGATTGTATTCCCCATGTTTCTTTTGCCAGAGAATTCATTCAGACTTTGGATTCATACCTTTTTGGCTAGCTGCTTTGAAATGCACAAGCTAATTAAAATCAACCAACTGTTGAACTTGGAAAGAAAAAAAAAAAAGAGTCACAGGTAAGACAAACTGGTTAACATGAAATCAGATGTAACAATAATATTAGAGCAAGCTCAAACTCATAGCCCAGTGGAATCATGGCCAGAGGATTTTTCTGAAACCATATGGTATCTGCCATGAGAATGTGAAGAAATATTGTTCCTAGCCACATAGCTGTCTGCAGCATGGCAGATGGAGGGAACAGTACATGTGCCAGAATGTCTAATTAGCTCAGAGACTCTTAATTCCTCTGTTGTTTTTAAAACGCTATTCTTCCAAAGTCTGATCCAATGTCCATGGAAGTGAAGGGGAGTTTTTCCACTGACCGACTAGTTGCAGAGTTGTTTGCAAGACACAGGCGAGAGAAAGGAATGGATCAAAAGCAAGGTGGAGACTGGGCTACTTCTGACCATTAACTGCTCAGGGCTTTACTCTGTGGGTCCAGCAAAGTGGACATTTCCAACTCAGCCCAGGCTGGGGATGTTCTTAGGTGTTCTTCTATTGATATAAACATACACACTGAAGGTAGCTTCCTTTTCTTTTTCTCTTCCTCTCAGAAAATATTTATTTTTCTCTCCCAGTTAAAGCTCTGCTCCTTCTCCCATTCCCATTTTGTTGTCTCTTCTCCATCCCATACTCCTGCACATTGACATGCTGCAAGGCATCAGGCTGTGCTAGGGATCCCACTCCCTCAGGGGTGGCTTGTTTTCACATCAGCTGCCTGGCTGCATCCAGTCACTGTGCTTCATCCTCTGCCAGCTCTCCCCCTCCTAGGGAAAACTCAGGCATATAGCTGAGGGGCAGTCACCCACTGCCCTGGGGACTCCAACAACTTCTCAGGAGCAGAGCTGCTTCTGCACAAGGGGAGCACTTGCCACAATGATTCACAGCACAGCAGAAGGATGTAGGCTCAGCCGAGCTGTGAAGAAAGAGTTCCTTTTCCTTTGCTTTTGGAAGGAGGCAGCAGACTGTAGGAAACCTCTGCCCCAGGCCAGCACTGACCTTGTTAACTCTGCCTGATCACGCTAGACATGGGAGAGTTCCACTCCCTTTATTTATCTGCCAGAGGGAGCCAAGCTGATAGCTGCCAAGACAGCCCTCACACAGCCCAGTATAACAAGTCACATATGTTCAGCTCTGCCAGACTGTACCCAGGGCTGGCCTGAGCTAATCCAGGGAGAGGGGTTAGTGATGGACCAATGACTTGTGCTTTGATAATACGTTTCCTCAAACAAACTGGGCGTTGCTAAGCAGAGGAAGCATTGTCATCTCTACCTCCTGTATGGAGGTATGTACGGAGGTACAGGTACGTGGGTAGTTACGTGACTCCAATAAGACGAAGTGGAAAGTTTGAGACAGCACTCAGTAGTCCTAAACATTGCCATTCAGTATCATGGGGCATCTTACTCAACTTGGAGAGGCATTTAAAATAAAATCAGATCTGATATCCGCGAGTCAGCCAGTTTGGGTAACTGTTCCTTTTCACTGCAGTGTCCTTGGGCATATCTACGTGTTAGAAAAAGAAGAAACATTTCCAGAAAAGCAGCCTTTTTTTGTTCTACCTCCCTCCTGAGTGGAGAGGTCTGTCAAGCGTCACAACCTTGATTTGCTATGTAAGGCAAGACCAGAGTGGACATGGTGTGAACCTGTTTTTCACTCATGCAAAGAGATTCAGTTCAAACCCTGAAAATGCAGGTTTTTGTATAAATAAAAAAATATAACCCCTACATAGCACAGATAAACCTGCATAAAAAAAACCCAGAGGACTCACACAGATGTACACTGCTGCTTGCTCCTGTGATGGGTATACAGCTACATTTGTAAAGGTTTAACAGAATTCCTACACAAGAATATGGTCAGGAACTTCATTGTCAGGGTAGCTACATATGTTTGTGGGTGTCCCCCCCCGCCAAGGAAAAAATACTTCTGCTTTCAGGGACGCTATTCCCATACTCTAAAAGCACACAGGGATATTCACACATTACCTGGGCTGGCAACTCTGCTTGGGGCTATCTGGTTCTTCCCCTGACCCAGCAGCTCCAGCTCAATAGTTTCCCTTTTAAAATAATTACCCGATGAGAAGTTAGAACTTTAAATCCTTTTAGCATTCAGCAAGATTTGAGCGCGAGTCCAGACTTTTGGCTTAAGTTTAGGTTTTACTTGAGGACTCTGCCTTGGAAAAATGCGTAGGAATTTTGCTACTCTCTAAAGATATTTGAGCTGCAATGCCGGTGCAGGACAGTATGTAAAGGTTTGAACACATGTTCAAGGCAAAGATCTAATTCCTCCTCCCTCCTTGGAGAATCCAGCTTTTTAAATTCTTTATAGCAGCTCTTACAAGGTGCTTTTCTAAGCCAGCTCAAAAAAAAAAAAAAAAGTCATGCCTGCCACTATATGGGCTGATAAAGGTTAATTTAATGTTTAGGTTTGGCCCATGAATAACTGCAATCAAAACTAAGAAATACTTTCCTTCCCTCTTCATATAGCTAAATATAGCCAATAAAAACAATCCACCCCTCTCCAGCTTAACCAACCTCAGAACTCAGAGACAGAATTTAGCTCTTCCTTCTGACTTGATGTTCATAATTGTGTAGGTTGATTTTTTTTTTTTAACGTATTTTTTGTATGAAAACAACATTTCCCAACAGTGATTTAAGTCCTTTTTAAATTGCCTTACTGGTTTTGCTTGACGTTTACTACTCCGGAGTTTTAACCACATTCATAATCCACTCAGCATATGGTAAAATCTAAGAAAATTCACAGTCAGAGAACCATTAGAGTAAGCAGAATGAGACATATTCCCTATTTAGCCTTATATATTGCCTGCAGGAATTGCTTTTGCTTCCAGGCAAAGAAACTCTGCTTAGCATGTAGATCTTCAATTATTAAGTGTAATGACTCGGAGGAAAAAGTTGTTCTTTTCTGTCCCCTGGAGGTAAGTAGCTTATGACTTCAAGAACAATGGTAAATACCGCAAAGCTTGAATTCTAGATAGCAGCATTATATCTACAGCTTTGCAAGTCAATACAGAATTCCTGCTTGTTTAGCAAACCCCAGCATTTTGTGTATTGAGATGTGGAGTGACTGTCAAACGCACTCAAGGAAAAAAAAAGGACTAAGTATATTGAAGGACAGAAGCATCTCACTAAAGGACTGAGAAGTTACACATTTTTCCTTTGGTGATGACTGAACTACCTTCAAACTGTCAACTAACAGACGTAATCCAAAGGTTATTTTTGAAGTGCTTGACTCAGTTGGGATGTAGGATTTGGAGAGATTTTGTCAGTCATGGCGTTGACTCCTGTCCCTTTGTTGTAGCTCTGTATTAGATTAGACCCGGGTGCATGCAGGCCCACAAGAAGCCCACTCAGGAGTGCACTCCACTCTAACCAGCCACAATGCTGTGGTCGCCCTAACAGCCCTTCTGAAAAAACAAGACACTATTAAACTGTGGAGCAGATGGGCAAAATCAGTTTCCTACTTGAACTGAAAAGTACTTGTAGTCTTGAGGTCAAATTCATCAGCGCTTATATGAAAACTTATGTCTCATTTTCCCTGAAATAAGTAGATAGCAGAAAACTTTCTGAAAGACTGTCACATATAATACAAAGTGTCCTGCCTGAAAAAAAATGATTACTACAAAAAAACCAGAAGAGTATCATCATTGTATTCTTGACTGCACACCGTGCATTATCAAAAATTGAATACTTGTGCATACTTGGTAACTTCTGTTAGCTAATTTGCTTCGTCTTGAACTGTGAGAGGATGTTTAGAGTTTATGATACAGGAATCACCCTTGCATTTCAGATAATACACTACAAGCTCTCCAAGTAACATAATGAAGTTGATAACACAATGAAATTGTTGATATTTAATATTAAAAGGAAGAAACACAATATTTTCCTGCCAGAGAGTTTCTTGGGAACCAGTAAAGCAAAGGAAATAAATTATCCATTGGTTGGGAAGAGTACAGATCTTAAAGATATTTCTTAAGCATCAGCTCCAGGGATATCACTCACTCAATTCCTTTGGCAGCGAAACAGCGATATCTCATTCATAGAGGAAATGAATTATGGAAGTGATCAATGCAACGTAGCCCTGAGGCAGCAGGAGTCCAGAACATTAAGTTCTATGTACAAAGCAGAAATGAGGTCACTTGTGTTCAACAGTGGGCCATAGCAGGGACCTTCCAATTATTCTACTCAGAAGAGAGACTGGTAATAAACTGGCTTTGTATCAGCAGCATTAGGTATCTTTCATGCTACTTTGAAAAGACTAGTTTATATTTATGAAACTTCTGTTTACTAATCAACAAGTAAACAGCATCTGACTACTCCAGTCTCAACAACAGTAACCAATGAATCACAGAAGCACTCAGGATAACAGAGTTGTTGAGGAAAGATGGTATCTGTGCCGAGGAGGGACATATTGCCAGATGGCATGTTCTTAGGAGAGGTTCTGGAAAAGCATGAAGTGAATGATGAATGGTGTCGCTGCTTACCAACATGGGTTGAGTAAGAGGGGATCATGGACAGAAGTATGCTTTCAGGAAGTGCTGTAAGGGTTGATGAAGAGATTGTAGAAATGACACCATGCTCTGAGGCCTCCTGGAAGAAGCAGCACAGGGAATGTGGCTGACAAAGCAATGCATTGATCCTGACACTACAGACCTGCACTCTCTCCGTATGCCTGCATTTCCTGGACTGCACATCCTGGACTGCAATCCACAACTCTTCTAACGTGTTGAGCCAGAGCTACCACATCAAGCGTAAAGCCAGAGACTCAAGTGATATTAGCCCAAGCATATCAGTATAATAACATGGATACAGGCATCCAAACACACCTGTCCATATAGCTGTAGGTGAAGATATGCCAACATGTGCCGTAAAAATATAGTAGTAGCATATTGACTAGACTGCTCCCACTGTTGGCTTGGAGAAAGACCAGGGCCAGACACAGGTGACAGGCACTGACTGGAACATCTGCACGGACAAAGGAATTACAGGTCTCCAACACAGAGAGGATACCCTGTTTCACACTAAGCCTTAAAAGACTCACTGAGAGACAGATGGATATCTTTTGGGACATACAGAGAGATGGACACATTCACCACTTGGTGCTGCTAGTGGAGAAGCATATTTCATCATCCAGGCATAAAGAAAAGTTGCAGACTGAACAGTTTACTTGAGATATGATTAGAATAAGAATTACTATGCAGGACTGTTAAGTCTGGATCTCATCAAGCTGGGGAAAAGAGCATATGGTGACAGATGTTTACCATAACCCAACATCATACATCACACTCTGAAAGACTATTGTTAGATATCTATGTCTGTTATCCAAAAAAAAAAAAAACCCAACAAAACCCACAACCACCATTGAAAGGCCTGGGTACCATCATGGAGATCTGAACTAGAAATCTCTGTTCAGTATACAAGCAGCATACCAAATAATAATAGTAAGGGAGAAAATAATAGGGATATCATATAGCTTTGAGATATATTAAAAATACAACAAAAGAAAACCTCAATCTTGAAGCCTTCAAATTCTTCCCATTCTAGTGGGAAAGAAATGTTTTCTTAATGGTGTGCAGTGTGGTGCAGCAGAAATTGTCTTACAGTGCAGGAAATAGTCTTCAAGGAACAAATGGATTTGAAAGATCAAGGAACAAAGAGGAAAAAAACAACGAAAACCAAAACAAACCCTGAATAGATCCTTAATTATACCTTTTGAATAAGGCAGCTCTCTGGATGGTTTTGTTTTAATGTAATTTTAAAGCAAAATCCTTCAAGCACTGTGGAGACAATGTAGATGATAAATCAGACTGCTCTTTAACTGCTGTAATTCTAAGATATTTTGCATTTTCTGCTCGGATCACATTTTAGGCCCTTTTTGTGTGTGCATTGGTGATTAACCTCTGCAGGGGAAATGGAGGGAGCTAAATGAATAATCCCAATTAAGTATGACAAAAGCATTTATCAGTCCAACAGTACATCTTTTCTCTCTCTTTCCTTAGGCAGTACATAGTTGATCTCTGCAGGAGGGAACCCTCCAGAAAATTATCTGGGTAATAGGGTTTCTCTGATACACTTTTTGATCATCAGAAAGACTGGTGCAGCTGTACAACAGGGCTTGCCTGCTGTCTTTACACTTCATCTGCGAGGTATGTAACAGAGTTCTGCTGAAGGTTCTCCTGCAGCCCTTAGCTTCCTTAATTTAAAATAACGTAGAAGACTGATGCATGAACTAAGTGTATATATACATATATACACACACACCCCCAACATGATTGCCATCCTTCTGTGAAAGATCCCACTGCCTGGGACAAAGCATACGAGACTTTGAGAGAAAGTTCTTTGACACTGTACCTGAACATAGTGTTTGGCCATTATTTGGAAAATGCGGCATAACTTCCCAAAAAGTATTCCCTTGACCCTTGCATTTTTTTTCTTGCCTAAAAGATACCTATGAGAAAGAAAAGGAACAAATTAATCAAAACAAAAAAATCCTATCCATGCAAAGATTAGCACCAAAAAACAACTCAGAGGTTCCATGAAATCCCCAAAATTTCACCACTGGTTTCAGTGAAGATTTTCTGCGAGGAATACAGACTAAACGTCAAGACAGAGGAGAATAGTGGATGACAGCAAAGAATAAAGTCTCATAGTACATAAAATAACTGAGAACTAAGTACAGTGCTTAAGTCCTTTAAATCCACTTAAATGCCAGCATTCAAGGAATCCTACAGCAGTTGGAACTGCTTGTTTATCTTCAGCCGAGTGTACACGTAACTAAACAGTTAAACAGAAATGTACTTCAGTGTTATATTTCCCACTTCAGATTAAAAGCTGAAGTTGATTATACCTTATTAAATCTTATCTAGACATGTTCAGTCCAATATGGTTTGTTTTCTAATCATGATGGAAGCCTTAAAACTCCTGTTAAGATTTTTAGGACCCACTGGTTTCACCAGAAAAAACACTTTATCCAGTTTTGTGGTGTTTCTGGATATAGCTTGAACCCATGGAAGTATAAAAAAAAAATCTTTAAAATAGAAGCTTATATGGAGGCTAGTACCCATTATGTCAATTTCTCCTCTTTCTTTTCCCATCACTTGCAAAAATAAAGTTCAACCACATTTTATTGGGCTTGATAAGTAACTTACATAAGAAAAGAATAATTTTCCTACTGAAAGATTCACTGACAGAAGTTCTGAAAAACATGTTATCTAGGGTGGGTTATGCTAAATGGTCACCACAGTCCTTCTGGCCTTAAGGTCTACGTATATAATTAAATATAATGGAACAAAAATAAATACTCTAGGATTAAGTAAGCAGGAGTCTAACTCCTCTATTAGTGGAGGAGACCTCAAGACAGGTTCCGAAATATGGTATGTATCCATTAACAACAAAAATGCAAAAGCTCCTACAAGTGTTTTAAGATAAAATCCTTGGCCAGATCTACAGAGGAGCACTTAGAAGTGATACCTAAACCACTTGTATTTCAAGGATCTACTCATGCAAAGTAGTGGGATAAAAGGGACAAAAAAAAGGAAGCTTAAGGAACATAATTCTGATCTCCAAGTACTCAGTAGATTGTAACAAAGAGGAAAGGGTTTCGTTCTTTTCAAAATCCATGGTGAAGCCACCAACCTTGGAGTCTTTCAGAACTAACTATATAAGCATCAATTAGTAGTGCCACAGACAAAGCTTATCCTGTCTGACAAGACGTTACTCCTAGGGAGATTCTGACTGGACACGAGAGAAAAATTTTTCACTATGAGAACAATCAACCACTAGAATAGTGTCCCCAGGGAACGGGCAGATTCCCCATCATTGGACACTTTTAAGACTCAGCTGGACAGAGTGCTGAGCCACCTTGTCTAGGCTGTGCTTTTGCCAAGAAAGGTAGGACCAGATGATCCTTGAGGTCCTTTACAACCTTTCTATAATTCTGTGAAGGGGACTTGCACTAGATGTACTCTTGAGATCTATTCTAGTCCTACTTTTCTGATTTTTGTCTCCTACAGAGGATCAGGATATAAGTTGCTCATCAGAATGAAATTCAAATAACTCTTGTGTTCAGCACAAGCCTCCTGGGAACAAAAAGCCCAATGGTCTCTTGACATTTACAGCTTGCTACATAGATCTCTTCCCGCCTAATCACAACAAAAAAGACGTTTTTATTAATTGAATTTCTTTCTAGTTTAAATCTCTCTTGGCTTCATATGCAGGGAATTTTGGATTAAATCTTAATATTTGAGGTGGAAAATAAAATACTTGTGATTGTGTTTGATTTTCACCATCTGTTCTTAAGTGACATTGTTGCCACGTTCCTCTAGTGTACTTCACCTCTGCAAGCTCCTTCAAGGGCACTAGGGCAGACTCCAATCTAAGCATAGAACTGATGTTTATGGCTACACACAGATTAAAACTAAATGTCAAAGTACAGAAGGAGGCATGCTAAAGGGTAAGTATTACAAAGTAATAACACAAAAAAATTGCTTGGAACAGGTGAACAGTTTCATTGAAATTCCCTTTGTGCTGAGATGTCCTTTGCTCCAAGAAAAATCAGAAGATACTTGAGAGAAAAAAAAAAAAAGTAGAGATTTCTCAATTTTATCATAACCAACATATTCTCATCTCTCAGAAAAAGCTACCTGAATGTTCTTACCACTCAGAGCTACTAGTAAATGCAGCAAGCAAGAAGTTATTTCTATGTGTATCACAGAAAATATAAATAAGACAATAAAAGGGTTGGGTGTTTTTCCCAGACTATTAAGTTTTAAGTAATATTTTGTGGGACAGTTTCAATTTGGGCACAAAGAAGTGGAAAATAAGTTCCCAATGAGGATTCATTTACTTTGTGGTATAGAAGAGAAGCTAAGAAACTCAGAAACAGGGAGACAGGAAAGTGGTAAATTGCTCAAAAGAGATGGGCAGGAGGCAGAGCAAGAGAGGGGATGCAGACAAAGCAGCAGAGAAAGTCCTGCTCTAACAATCCAGCCATATCCAGAACAGGAAAAATCTGTACCCAGCGATAAAAAGAATTTCAGAGACTTGTCAGACTTATTGATTGAAGAATGCTTGGGCAGCCTGTTGTTCCTCAAATTTTCCCTAACCTCTCCCATTATAATTGTCCTGTTAAAAAGAAACTTTTTGGAAGTTAAGTCCTAGTCACCTCTTCCCTCCAACATGAACCATCCATCTCTGCAATACGAGTTACAAAAGCAGGTAAAGACTCTCCAGCCAGCACTGAAAGAGCCAAAGAATGTGGCTGCTACAGTAGTAGGGTGCTGGGGTTGTCTCTGCCAAATACCTGCTCTCAACATGTGACACAAGGGAACCTTGCAGTCAAGAAGCTTGTCCAGCTTCAAAGAAAAAGTCTCTGCTCACTGTGCTGGCACAGTATTTCCTTGAGAATTCCATCAAGTAACTTAATCTCATTGTCTTATTTTTCCTCATCTGGAAAACTGGGTTAATGATTTTTCTTTTATTTGTCTTTAATATTCTGACTAAAATTATCCAAGGCAAAGGCATTCTTACCTTCACTGTAGTTAGCAATAGCCATACAAAGTTCAGTGTGTCTGTTTTTTTTACTTTTGAGGTATCTTTCAGCTTTTCACTGCAGACACAAGGGCTGGGAACTTGGTTTTTGTTTTTTTTTTTTTTTTTTTTTTTAAAGGAAAGAAAGGTTGTATAGTCAGAGAGCTTCCAGGGTTGCAGCTTTAAAACAGAGACCCCACATTACATTGCCAATAATTAAATCACAGGTGTTTTACTGTGTTTACGCATGATACACGAAATCAATCTATTTTAAGGTTCACAGGTGCTATTTCAAAAAGTTATTAGGAAACCCTCCACTTCAGCTTCTCAGTGATGTGATGGAAGGCTTGCTCCTCAACCTGTGCTTCTCCCTTCTTCCACCATCACTCTACTACAAGAGCATCGTGCATAGAACTAAGCTTTAAGTACAAAAGCAGGGCTTTGAATCAAGAGATTCTGCTGTATGTCTGCAATAGAAAAACATTCTGGCTGCTGCATCTACAGGCCTTTAGAGCCAAAGAAGGATGTTTCCCCTCTAACTTTTGGTGTTCAAAGGAAAGTGTTCAAATAGAACAAAGTCACCTGGGATCTTGGAAAGACTGAGTTATCACCACATGACAGGATGTAGTTACTCTGGCTATGCTATGAAAAACACAAACAACAGGTTTAACTTTATCTACCCCAAAGCAAAAGAAAGAAGGTCACTCCAGAATTACCTTCGGCAGGATGCAACTGTACAGATAAACAGCTTCTGTAAAAGCTGAGGAATCTGGTTCTGAAAAGGATTGGTTGGAGTCAAGAGATTTCACCTTTTGTTACTGGATTTACACATCCTTGGATCCATTCTGCACTAGTCTTCCAGACGAGTTCGTCAAGACAAAAATTAAGCTCAAGACAGGGCTTAAGGGTAAATAGTCTAATTAGTAGTGTTCAAAAGTAATGTAACTGGATGATTTATAGTTTTCCTTAACACAAACTCTAGCAGCAGTAAAGGTTGCAGCTGTTTCTTGGTAAACAGACCTTGTTTCAACTGAGAGATTCACCTGGTACTCCACAGAACACTGAAAGTGAGCTGTAAAGCCACACCATTAAAAATCACAGCCAGATTTAGTTATAAAGGAAATTGTTTTGTGGAAAACTATACTGCTGCAGTCAGAGAGAAATGGAGATTTCTAGGTAGCATTAAGTTTTACCTCAAGCTAGTAGAAATTTAAATGATCTTTTGGAAGTGCCCACCTATTTCCATCCTCACTTCAGACCCAGAGGTCAGACAAACAGTACAACCTACTTTCTAAAAATACAAGATTTGAGCTGAATTGTGTTCCAAGCTTTATTCTCTCCCTGACCTAATTAATATTCCTCACTCATCTTTCAGATGACTTCTTATCATTGAACATTGTCATTGAGGTGCCCGGAGTCATAATAACATTTCCTATAATAAATGACAAACTATAAAAGCAATACATTGTCTTACTTCATCCATGTTTCCTTTTTACACTGATCTCTCTTCTTTTGAAATGTTATGTAGTACTAGGGGTTATGACACTGAAACCCTTCCAGGTAATATAGCCGTGGATGGTTTTTACTATGAATGGTTGGGCTTTCCCCCCCGCTCCCATCCAAGACTATGCTAGGGTGAAATTGAGACAATTAGAAATGGTTTTTGACAAGACAGAGTAGGCCAGCAGAAGAATGATGCGTAGGCTGAATATTAAAACTATCACCTAACGGAAAGCCTTCTCAAGTTCATTGTTTATTATGATTTACAAATGGAACATTTCAACAAGAAAAAACAGGCAAACCTTAATATCGATAACTTGGCTGCAATGACAATACTTTTCCAGGATGTAGAAAACACAAGTTCATATTCTTGGTCTGAATCATGAATTTGCAATTCCTTTTCTTAAGCAAATACTCCAGTCCTGAGGTTAGTTGCTTTCTGTGACACATCTCTTGTGTTTCAGTGAGAAATTCTATCTAAGGTCAAGTTGGAAAAAAACCCATTTTCCTCCAAAAACTCCAGCACATCAAGACACATCTTAACCAATTCCAGCTCTGATGGCATCTCTTGACTTTTTCTGTCAATTGACTGACTCCACTGTGAGTCTTTAGCTGTGTAAAAGGTCTTTAGGATTCAGCTAGGTCAACCAGCTCAGAATGTCCCATGCGGAGAAGAAACTTAAAATAGTACAAAGGCATTCCTGAAAAATTAATCACTGATCCCCTCGCATATATTCCCACCAAAAGCATTAGTTTAAATAGTGACTTTTGGTGGGAAGGACATTTGTCCATTGATCTCCAGAGCTAGCTCATGTCACAAAGAGTAACAAATAATAGCAGTTGGTTCTGACCTCAGCACTACAGCAAGGAATTTGATCTTTTCACTAAGTAGACAGGAATTCAGTCAGTGCAATCGCTTTCCATATAACACAAGTTACACGTTTGTGAATGAAGACAGTTTGGATAACCTGACTAACAACCTCTGTAGGATATAGCAGAGTAAATTTACAGCACAGCTGCTACTTTCACAGGTGAATTGTCTCTTTTCATGACGGGGAATAGCATGCACACAGACCAAGAGTTCTGTAAGTTCATGTGTTAATGTGTCTTTTTTAGTGCTGTGTCCTAATAAAAATAAAAACTACATTTGCCTACTTTGGGAGGAAGGTCAAGTTGTCAGTTGTAATGCTGTAATTTCACCCGGGGGGATGGGAAGGGGAATGGACAGCCCTCTGTTTTGGAACTGTTTAAAAGTTCTTTTTAAAGAATTCTGGGGTTGGTCATTTTTTTTTTTTCTTCTTCTTTTTTAGCAATTTGTCAGTGTTGCTTGCCATTTTCCCCTCCCAGTCTAGGTTGCTCAACACTAAATATTTCTTCAAAGTGATTCTGAGAATGAAACTAGCCCTCTGCTGCTCTTATTTTGAGAAACAGAAAACACCACCTCACCCATCTCCAGTTCCCAAAGTGCTTTGTCACATCCAGTTATATCTGCCGAAACATTGCAAACTATGTGCCCCTGAGATTGGCTGTTTGAGGAGAGGAATCACCACCATGGAGCGCCCTTTACTGAGCTGACTAAACATATGGATTTGCTTCAGCCTAGACACCTTGCTAGGGATAGGCAAACCCAGGATCTTCACCAGATAAGCCACAACAACTTTCAGCACTTCACAGCTGAGACAAAAACATAAGAATGGCCACAAAATAAGAGACCATGGGTTCACATAACACAGCATCATGGCCTTCTCATGAATTTCGAGTGCTTCATGTGATGACTTCAACAACAGATTAAAAAATAAGGACAGAAATCCAGTGTCTTTCACAAAAGAAACCACTTTCTATGTCTTTATCTGATCCTGCTACAAAGGCTTAAATTGGCTGGAACGCCCCTTTGAAATAAGAACATTTGGTTTGTTTATGTGTTCCCCTGATGCCACCCCTGGGACTCACTGTCACTTTGTTTTGTGCAGCAATCACAAAGTGCAGAACTAGTTGAACATGTTACAGACTATCTTGTTCCAGAAGCTGATGATCCACTCACATGTCACTTGTTCCCGTTGTACTGCAGGGTTTATCTTCCTTATAATTTCCAAGAAGATAAGGGACATTCATGTTTTCTTTTCAAATCAGACTGAGCAGGAAAAGTCAAGCCTGATCAGCAAAGTGGCTTAATTTCTAAAGAACAACCCATCTTCAACTTCTCAGGTTGTCCATCAGCCAAGAGCCTGAGGCTTCATGAAGAGATTTTTCATAGGTGAGCCTGTGCTACAGAGCTAAGAGGGGGTAATTATCCCTGAAGATCTACCAGGGGTGCAGAGAGTGATTTAAGCTAGAAACAATATGCTTGATTCTCTCTCCATGCATCCAAACAGCAGAGAGGCTCATACAGCCTGTAGTAAGGGGTGTACAGTCTTGGACATAGCAGGGATAGCATCTAGGTATTCCTAAAAGTAATAGAAAGAATGAGGCATTTTCAGGTAACTATCCAGCAACTAAACCCAACATGAAGTCACGAAACAGAAGGAAAGAGGGAACAGGAAGCAGAGTCAGGGGACTGAAATCCATACCCAGCCTGGCAGATGATCTATTCCCTGGCTTCATGTTTCTATAGTTAATTTCCCTTTATCTCTTTCTGGTTTTGACCTTTCCTGTTGAAGAGTAAGAATTGGAAGAGGAACTGATTTGTGTTTAATATGTTTGTACAGTAATTAACATGCTATCATCCTTTGATCAGGCATATAACAACAATAATAAAGGGCCTGGGTGGTTGGTTTGTTTGTTTTTTTTTTTTTCCTGTGATTGATCTTGTCGAAAAAGTAATTTCATTTCATACACACATTGTTTTGATTTTCTCTGTAATAGTTCTACATGGATGTAAGCATTAAAGGAATCTTTGACTGTTTATTTCAACTAAACCGTCAATCCAAACGGTTGTGCCAGAAGTTAAGGTTGAAGCCCAGCATCGCTGTTATTCCTAAGCTTACCCGTTCTTCATAAATGGTTTGAAACAAAATTATATGTTTATATTCCTGTATTAATTTAAAGGCTGATGTATCAAAATATTTGACTTTCTTTTTTAATGGATTATAGTAATAAAAACTGGCCTAAAAATAATTTGTCCTATGAGATTTGTATTATTAAGCCATTTTTACCAGTAAAATGTTCTGCTTCTTGCATTGCTAAAATTATGAGAAAATAAAATATTAAAAAAAACCTCCAACAACTTGCCAAGGTTTTAATTACAAGATTTTATAGCTGGAATTCTTCACTTTATTTTCTGCTAGATTTATCAAGTGAGGGGCTATTTATGCTTCCTTTCCCAAGCTCTGTTCTGCTATACAACATAGAGAAAACACTGTCCTTCTGAATTTATGCCAATAGTCCAGAACATATGGAAGCCCAGAGCTACAGAACAATTTGTGCTGACTTCAGAAAGAAAGTATAAAAATGGAGAACTTTAGACCCAAATCGCAGCATTAAAGAATAGCAATACTTCCAGATCTAAGCTTTTTTTTTTTTTGGAAATACTGAAATTAAGATTGTCTCCAAAATATTGACTGAGTCTCTTGTTTGCACTAAACAACATACGTTATCTGGCAGAGTCTTTGAATGCAGAGTTTTAATTTCAGGCGACTGGTCACAAGCCAATTACTCTCTGCAGCTGTTTAAGAGTACACAGTACCTAGAAAGAAGTGCCCATAGTCTTCTTCAGGTTGCAACATTGGTATTATTGTCACTCAAAAGACATAAAATCAAATCTTTTCAAAAACATAGGGTGCACCATTGAAAGTTTTGAGAAGAGTTTCCACTAAACAATTAATTTCATAGTCTGTTACAGAGTCTTCATAGCACTTACCTTTGCTTGCTGAACCAGAGATAAAAATTATCTTTCAGACTGCTCATCCATAAAAAATTATTTCCCCCAGAGAGCCTCCACTGATCACTCTACAGCACCTAAATGTGAATGGCTCAACTACAGCAAGATCAAAGCTACAAGAAGACTTTTATATTAGTTTGAATTCTGTACAGCTGGTAGCTGGTTGCATGGAGCAGGGGATTGATTCAGGATTAATTTCACCTGCAGTATTTGGGATTAAATTCACCTGTAGCAGAAACACAGTCTGTATAAGATATGACCATTCCAAAGCAGCATTTTGACTGGATCTCAGAATTATTTTTGAGAAAAAGCAACAGGCAGATAAGATTGAAAGAAGGCAAATAGTGGTTAAATTCACAACCAGTTCAAAAGAGAAAAATAAATGGTTAATACAGTCTGCTCAATTGGATTGTACAGTGACAGGAAAAATCTGCAGGAGGAGATAAGAGATTTTACAGTAAAACATCTTAGCCAAACCCTGCCTTTGGGTTCAGCTGTATAAAAGACCCACTATTCTGTAATGCTAAAAATGTAGAACAGGAGCTTGTTTTTCTCGCTTCTTCCCATATGAACTTAGATAATAGGAAAGATTTGAATAGGCTCAGTAGGCATCTCTCTAATATTCTTAAGTTAAAATAAAATGCTGTTTTGGCTTTATTTTCAAAGCAGCCTGGCAACGTATATCCACATTTCAAAACTGTTGGTGAACACTGTCCTTGCAAGTTCAAGGTATCTGACTTATTACGGTTGTGTGGATTTTCTTGGAAACCATAGGAGCCCACCATCAATTCAGGAATGTCTTGGCAAGCCCACAAGTGTTCTGCAAACATTTGGTGGGTGAGTGGCAGTATTCAAAGAGGCTACACTCGGTTACCCAAACATTTTAACAAGAAACAGATTCTCCAAACAGAACCCAAGGCTATTGAATAAGAAGGAAGATCGCAAAAGAGCCCCATGCTGACCTTATCTACTGGATACCAGGTCAGTGTCCGTAACTGACTGTAAAGAGAAACTGCTTCATCACAAAGTGATATTGGGCTGTACCATGACCTCAGACCATTTTCTTTAATAGATTTAGCCATGCCTGCTGGATGCTTCATAATATTCTAGGTACAAGTCAGGGGAAAAAGCTAATGCAGAAGCCTATGAGGGAAACAGCTCTGTTGTTATGTTCTGTTAGCTCTGAAGCTGTGGAAAGTTTCACAGCTGAATCAAGAGTCTTTATCCATCCTTAGGTTACGTTGAGTCAAACTTACCTCCTTATTACTAAAATTCAAGAAGTTAAAAAAAAAATATTGAATAACCAAGCATATGTTTTCAGTTTTTCTCCTTCTTGAAGAGGAAGTTGGTCAGACGACCTTCTGAGGTGGAATAAATGGAAAGTACATTTTGAACATACAGTTCTTCCTGTGAATTCTTCATGGGAAATTGATTTTTTTCCACAAAGAAGTTGCTTACAAACTAGAGGTCTTGTTTACAGATTGTAAAATATCTATGCAAACATAATAATCTCAGAGTTACATTTTCAAACTTTTGATCCATTTGCAACATGAAAAAAAAGAGTGTGTGAAAGATTTTGATTAGTCTTAGAATCCTTTTAATTCTTGGAGCACAGAAAAACATTAGGTCTGTTTTTTTTTTCGTTTTCACTCTGCATTAAATCCCAGGAGTAGCAGATTTCTATTATTTCTTCATAAGACAAACTCCAGTATTGATTTCTAACCACCATTCTATTATTATGCATATATTACACATTAACACTTCCATGATTCTAATTCAATACTCTCTGATCTGTAAACATCCTCTAAGCCTGACACAAATCCCATTGAAGACAGTGCAAAAAAAGTCTACTTATTTCAGTGAGTTTTGGAACAGCATTCCCTAAAGAAATTTAGGCTTACACGCCACCCTGTGTTAGACCTGCTGTTTTTCTGCATCTTCTCAAATGCAGCAATTGAGCCTGAAAGATCCTATAAATCATCTAATTGAGAAACCACGGCACATAAAAAGAATTATGGCAAAATCAATTTTTTTTGGTAATATCCTGAGCCAATGCCCTGGGTGGACAGCATTCAGAGCTCCCTAGGTGATCATTATGATCCAAGAAAGGTTTGGGAAAAATTATTCTACTAGAGACAGTAAACAAGTATTGAGTAGAGACATTGAAGAGGTTTATGTTTCAACCACAATAGAAAGTCACTGAGGAGAAAGAAATTGCTGCCTAAACTCATGACCAGAATTCAGAATTATGGATGTTTTCACTTCAATACCACCAGTATACGTGTGGAGACAATTCACTGACTTCAAGAGTGTCACCCAAAATGACAGTGGCTTCTTGAAGGACTATTTGAAGCAGTAAGTGCTATTTAACTGTTCAGTTTGTGGACCAGTTTTTAATTTCAGTGGAATTGCTACGCATTTACCCCAGTAAATCTAACTCTTCAGTTGAAGTTACGCACTTTTTGATGACTGCTTTTCACATTATTACTATGAGTCGAGTCTTTCCTTAGTCCATAATCAAGGATTCTTCTTTTGACTTGAAGCCTGGTTTTTCATTTCGCTACTAGTTAACAAGTATAAGATAAAAAGAATACAGGTTTCTTTATGCCTGCTTTGTTATAGATGTGCATGTCCCAGTGAATGGATTACAGAATCATAGAATAGTTTGGGTTGGAAGGAACCTTTAGGTCATCCGCTCCAACCCCCCTGCAATAAGCAGGGACATCTTCAACTAGATCAGGTTGCTCAGAGCCCCATCCAACCTGACCCTCAACGTTTCCAGGGATGGGGCATCTACTACCTCTCTGGACAACCTGTGCCAGTGTTTCCCCACCCTCAGCGTAAAAAATGTCTTCCTTATATCTAGTTTTAATCTTCCCTCTTTTAGTTTAACGTCATTACCCCTTGTCCTATTGCCACAGGCCCTGCTAAAAAGTTTGTCCCTATCTTTCCTGTAGTCCCCCTTTAGGTACTGGAAGGCTGCAATAAAGTCTCGCCAGAGCCTTCTCTTCTCCAGACTGAACAACCCCAAGTCTCTCAGCCTGTCCTCATAGGAGAGGTTGTCCATCATAAGTGAATAAAACTTAGATTTTCTACTGTATCCTTATGTAATTGTAAATTTCTCCTACTATTTTTCTGGTTTTTGTCCTTACAGCAGAAAAAAATGGTGCCAATGACATTTGGGCTACTGTTTTTTGAACTGGCAAAAAGTTGTAGGAACTAGATTGTTTTGGGAGCTCAGCTCCTCTGCTGTGCTGGGGAGACATTGGCTAAAAGGGACCAAAAGTCATTAGGTGACATGCAGAGTAATGGGTGACCCTTGTTTTCATAAGGAGACAAGCTAAAAACAATCTTAATCTTCACAATTGTCATGAACTGGTGTCTTTCTCTGTGGTCACAAAAAAGGGAAAGGACTGAGAGAGGTGGTTGTATCTATCACTTTGTAAAGTGATATGAAGATTGCAGAATTCACACAGTTCCTGTAGCACAGTGATCTCCCAGTGACAATTTGTTCTACAGGTTGGAAAATCCCCATACATCTTAACATCCTAAAAGGAGGAACCTGTGAATGAACCGTGTGTGTGCCCTTCCTGAAGTTCTGGGTAATATTGACATAGTTTACTACTAATTGTTGGCATACTGAAGCCTAACCCAGCAGTGGCACTGTTCTCTGCACTACTGTCAGTGAAATACTGGGAGATTTCTCAAAGTCTGACAACAACTGGAGCTCCCTGTGTCCTGAGGGACCAGCATTAGCAACCTAGCAGTGATGTGAAGCACTTGTCTGAAACAGCAGTGAGTTGAGCTAGTACCATGGCAATGCTCCCCTATTCCAGCAGATTCTGTTCATTCATCAAAAAGACAATTAAGGGCCAAAAGTTGCCTTCAGTAACTTTTTAGTTGGCCTGTGGTGAATATTTCACAATCTCATCTTCAGAGTGACCCATACTGATCACGACGGCCCCATGTCCTTGTGTGCCCAGGACATGCCACTGCAGGCTATGAAGTTAACAGGACCTGAGCTCAAAAAGGCAAAATTATTTAATTCACGATTCTTGTGACAAGAAGAAAAATCTCAGCCCTTCCCAACCCATTCTCCAAAATGAAACCAGTTGAAACAGTAGGTATACTTCAAAGGATACTCCTTCAGACAGCAAGGGCATCACCACTTTGATTTCATGGGGTACAGACCAGGAGTTATTCTGCTCAGAAGTGACAGAGGATTAGTCAAATTCAAAATAAAAAAGCATTGGGTGGGCTGCTGTAGTATTTAGCTGCCATTTTGTCTAAATAATGCATACCAAAAAAACCACTGAGAAAATCAAAGTAACCAAAAGTTACACATGCCACTTCAGGCTCCTCTAATGCTCTAGAAAGAACGTTGTTTTTCCTTGCTTCCAGCCACTCTGGAAGCAGTGTCAATTTTCTCTGTCATAACCCTCTGTGTCTCTGGAAACATCCCTTATTTGCTGAATTCTCTGTACCTGCTTATTTTAGCTGCTTTGTGTGTATTGCATCAAATGGTTTGTACAATCATAAAAGCACAGTGGCAACTTCTGTTTGCCATTTCCGTTGTTCATTACTGAAATTTCTCCTGCTAATAACAGGCTGGTAGAAATTAAGGAAACCACTGTTTTCTATAGAGAAAGAGAGAGGAAAGAAAATCCTACAATTAGGATAAAAAACCCTTTCAACTTCCACCACAATGCTGGCATAGACTGCCTGTACACTTCATTAGGAATCCTAATATTCCATCAATGAGAGATCAGATGCAACTGCAGAGCCCACTCTACAGACAGATCCTCTGTAAAAATAAATAATAAAAGTAATACTGTACAGACACAGGTCTGGACTAAGTGTTTCCCAAAATCTGGGATCATTCAGACCTGGCTCAGACATTGCCTGTGACAGTCACAAAGCTCAGATCCAGAACTCCCAGCTCTAACCTGTTTAGACTCCAGATTTCGCCTTGTCACTATTGTAGAAGTGTTTTTTGCTGCTCTGGTTTCTCTCCCGTGCTTTCTTATTTTTTATGGTGTTTATGAAATGGCTCCTGCTCATAGAAAAAGTGTGACTGGTTTTGTTTATCCTACTTATTATATGAGAACAATTTGCAGGCTCTCATTTCATTATTAAATTTGAAAACAAAGCAAACACCAGATCACTACAAGACTAGATGAAATGAAAATAAGCCCATTTCTGCCTTACGTGTTTAAGCAAACTTAGTATGACTGACAGTAGGTAAAGCTTGTATCATCAAATACCAAAACTATTAAATGTCTAATCCTTGTTGTCAACAAGATCTGCTTTCGAAGTTAAGTCTACCTTGTCTACCTTCCAAAAATTGCTAGGAAATTTATGATTCAACAATGAACTCTTAATTGCTTCCTCTTTATGTTGATCTGTTTTCCTGGAAACACAATTAATTCTCTATGCTGAGCCTTTAAGAATGAAACAAATTGTAGCCCTTGCTCACTTTGGCAATGCAATCACTTTTAATCAGTGCATAATTAGGATTTAAACAGTATCAACCTGTCCCTGTTGCAAAAAGGTAACTGCGCTTAAATTTCAATTACTCCTAAATTTAAAAATCAATTGCAAATAAAATGTTCTGCTGCTGATGCTAAAGAGATTAGAAAGACCAGAATACATTCACACGAGAAGCTAGTCATGTCAACACAATTGCAACAAGCAGCTTCCATAATGTAGGTAATTCTGCTGTAATGCAATATTAAAGCCTTTATCTAATCAAAGGCTGGGGGCTAAGGCTGTCAAAAACTACAAGATGCCTCAAAAGGCAGATTGCTATTGTTTTCTAGATGGCTTTATCCTGAGCAGGATAAATGAGCTATTTTACTTTAAGAAATGATTTTCAGTGTGAATGCTTGAAAATCCAGGTTTTTTCCTCACAATATATCTACAGCAAGATGACAGAGAAGTTGAAAAACAGACATTGTTTGTGATGACTCTAAGGTTTAAAATAACAAGCCCTTCTTGTATCTGTTTATCAAATATTTTCTGGAGGCATCGGGGACGGCGCGCCTCCAGCACGCCAAGCACTGCACAAACGCGCACTGAGGCAGTGGTCTTCCAAAGAGGCGGGGAGGAACTAAGGAGAAACCTGGGATCAAACTCAAGTTTCTGGGCCTCAGTTTTGCACGCTCACCCCAGCTAAATGTGCAGAAGAAAAGGCTCACAGCTGCACAGTATGTGGCTGAAGGAGCAAAGCTAGGCAGTGGGGAGAAGCATGCTCCCCCTGGAACCTTCTCTGAGTAGGATTGCAGGAGCACAGAAGTATTCAGCAGTGAATCTGAACTGCAAACCTGTACTGCCGTGTGCAGGGAGGCAAGGACCATGAGGTCTTCCTGCCTTAGGCACCATCATAGAAATAATTAAAGTTTATTCCTATCCTTGGGTAGAAACTGCCAGAAAAAAAAAATGAAAATTTCCTCGTGACCGCTTGGGAGACTGTTCACTTTTTAAAGAATTCTTCCAAACCATCTATCTGGGGATGCAACTTTCATGTCACCATGATAGGAAACAGTACTGAACTACTGGCAGCAAAACACAGCTAAACTGAAGTGTGCTGAAAGGAATGTCCAGACTCCAAATGCGTGAGCAGATACCATTCTGCAAGCCCGGCTGTCATTCCCCCGCCTGCTAAACGACATTAATACCTTTACAATCTGGTTCCTATCAGGATGATTGTGGGGAAAAAAACCCAAAAGCATAGAGATACGTGGCAAGAAAGTAGTCAGGTATGCTGTTCTGATCATTCTTTCATGTTTAGCATTCCGGAAATTAGGCAAAGTAGACACTAATGATAGTATGTATTATAATAAAAAGCATGACAAACCCCACAGGGAGATTATCTGCCTCTTACACTTTTTAGGGTGGAGGAGGAAATTTATTTTCCATCCGAGGCACGCCTTTGGCCTGTCGTCTTCTCAGAAACCTCTTCATTTTCTTCAGATGTGGAACAGGCACGTGGCAGCTGTATCAATAGCATTCAATAAAGCAATGCTAGTGGACGCCTCTGGTGACACAAGAAGAAACTTATTTATTGGGTACATCCTAGGATATCTCAGTACTGCAATGTTCCCCTAGGGAAGGCAGGACCTCTCTTCACCTCCATTTTTTCTGTTTCCTTCCTTTTATTCATTGATGAATATACCAACTGCTGTCTTCAACTTCCCCCTTATTTTTTGAAACAGATCACCATGATACTCTGACAGAGCTAATAAAGGTTGTGGCTGAAGGAAGCAAGTGCTGGGGGAAATAGAATACCTCTAATGATCCCGGGTATAGGGGGAAATAATCTCACTGTTGGAAAAGATTTTAAGGCTCGGACTTACACGCAGGTGGAGGCACTGCTTAGCATACCTTCTGAGTTCTCCATCCTTTCTTGGTTTTCTTGCAGGTGAGACTTCGTGGACAACTGCTGGGGCTGAATCATAGGACAGGCTGCACAAAACGCACCTGGGAACAAAGGAAACTTCTCATGCTCTTCCTCATCTCTGCACATGCACAGCTGTAGCCTGGGCTCTCTCTGACATACACCCTGGTGTCTGCACTCAGTTTTTATTCATCCTTCACTGAGGCACACCTCCCACTGAGGCACCATTACCTCTGCACTCAATTCTCTCACCGAATGTCCTAAAATGAAGCACAGCCTGACATCCTACAGTGTGTGAATGTGAAATAAAAATGTTTTTTCTTTTGCTCCTGTGTGATGCAAGTGTAAAAATCCTTACCCTTCCCTGTGGCTTGGTCATTCTAACCTGGTCAAGTGCCACTCAGCACCACAACATCTTAGACGTAGGGCAAAAAACTATGTAGAGAAGAGATGATAAATGGCCTCAAAATAATTAAGGCCAGGTTTTCCCTTTCTTCTTCCCAACCTTTGTGCAATTTCCTACCTCTTAAACCTATTAAGGGCAAGAGATACAAATTTTACTTAGAAACCAGGCAGTTAAGTCCAACACAACCTCTGGTTACTGCAAAGATGAGATAATTGCATCCTGGTCCTGTGGAGAAGAGGAATCTTGGTACGTGTGCAGGGGCCCATGGTGCCAAGCCTAAGAATTTGCAGAATGTGGTCAGTGACACAGCAAAAACAGAAGGCACTTGTATCTGTATCCACCATAAGGTCAGTGGAAGTGAGCGTGGAAACAACCAGACAAACAACATCTTGAAGCTGGGTTGCGCCAAGCAGCCTGGCTTGATGCCTGTTGTTAATGAGTCATGAGATTAGGGCACAACAAGAAAAAGGCAACGTTTTGTGTTAGCTGAGATGAAGCTGCAGGTAGGGGAGGAGCAACAGAGTTATTTGATCACACAGCAGGCTTGTAACAGCTGGAATGGGTGTTGTTTTCATAAGGATTCCCATGCTTAGGTATACTCCTTCCTCTCTGCAGTTGAACAACCAGTCATTACTCCTTTTGCTATAAGATACTTTTCTGGAAAATACAATCAAATGACTTTTTATATTTGCTATGCAATTTGACATGCACGCTCATTAAAAATAATAATAATGTAATCACTGAACTTCCACATGCTATGTAATCAGACAGATCCTAGCTCTTATTGCTAATGTTCTTCTGCAGGACTGAAAGTCCTTTGTGTTTTTACATTATTCAGCATGATGACCTTTGATAAAGCTTAAGCTTAGTACTGCGGACATGGAGACAATGGCACGGACAGGAAATGAGAAATGCTTTCTCCCACAATCTCTTAAATCAGTTCTGCTAAAATAGACGTCTTGGCATCTCACACTGCCACCAGCCTCTCTGGTGCCTGAGTGCCTTCCATGTTAAACCGATACCTACCTATACCGGTAAGAAGTCTCTCAAATAGAATGGAATGGAATGGAATAGAATAGAATAATGTTCAGCTGGAACAGACCCACAACAGTCACCTAGTCCAACTGCAACTAAGACTAAGAATGGTAACATCTCAGTACTTTTAACAGTCAAAAGTATGGAAAATCCTGATTTTCATTTTTTTCTGCACTTCCCCAAATTGGGATCAGAATGTGTTTTTTTTGAAATGTTGGCAATATTCAGAGTTCTATTGTGACCTAGTTTTTTGGCAGATGTGGAGAACCATTAGAGAGCTCTTAATAATGCATTTGTAGAAAGCATGCAGCTTTGCTTTTTCACAATAAAACCTTCTGAACAATCCTAGATTACCTGAAGTACCAAAAATCACTAGTCATAAACACACAGCAATTTATCCCTAATTTTCTGTCACAGTAAGAAAATGTCTTTGCTATAGAAATATAGGCCTTTTTAAAATCTTGTAGTATTTTGAGCTTGACCAAAAGAAGCTGAGTTCTGATCAACAACAGTCAAAGTTTTCATCTAAGTTCAAGCACTTGACAAAAGCTATAGCTAAAGTAAACGTTTTCCAACTATTTTTATTATTTAATATAAAACAATTGTTCAACCAGTTCTTCCCGTAATGGCTTCTGCTGACTTTGCAGACCAAAGAAGTTTCAATACGAAGGGATCCACTCAACCAAAGCTTGCCATTTTCTTAATTTCCATCTTCCAACGTAAGAATGGTATTTGAAACCACATATTCTTCTCAAAATAGTCATCCGTGGCACTGCTTATCTCTTGGATACTTACTCTGCTGCACATTCAGGAGTTAGTAAAAAACATTGAGGGTATACTTTATCTGGACATTCTGAGAGAATTTTGCTCAGAAGAGAAGGTGGGAATAAAAGTGTTGTGATGCAATTTCCATTGAAGCCATAGATAAACTTTAATTTACTTCACCAGGCTTTGGGTAAGTTTTTGCCCAATTCCTTTTTCTTCCTGTGGCTCTGACACTCACAATCTAAGCCCATCACACTGAGAATGAGATGATTATTTATTTCACAATGATATTTCTTGATAGTTCAGCTGCTTTTACTGGCTTCCATGTTCAGAACAGTTTGAATTTCCTGGTACCTCTGGAAAAGTGATATTTCTGCTCTCAGTTTCTCAGGGTAGCTCTGGCTGTTTTCTCATTAGGCTCACAGCAAGAAATAAATGAAGCAGGTGACTGGCACTGAGATTTCAATTCTGATGGGATCTCTGCTACACAGTGAGCTATAGCTGTAACGTTAAGTATGTGCATTTAGGTGAGAAATAAAGATATAAAATAAGTTGAGTATCAAAACTCAACTGACTTCACTAGGGAAAGGCACGATTCAGTTATGACCCTATATAAAGCAAGAATATACATGTTTCAGTGGATTCCTCTTTCGTTCGTAACATCCTTTAGCAAGTTTGACTCATGTAGTCTTATGATGTCCTATCCGGAGTCCTTTCCTCTGCATGCCACCATAATTTGCAATAGTAAGAGCCTACATACTCAAAAAGCCAAATCTGATTCTATTGTAGTGAATATAGATTTTACTGTTATCCCTAGGAAAAAGCAGATTGGTAAGTCGAATTGAATGGATGTCATGTTCATGCAGAGATAAGAAGCTGCCTTACCACTAATTTTTTTAATCAGATTTGGAGACGCTTTTTTTGGTGCATTGTGGAGAGCTGCCTATTTCACTATTGTTGCAAACACATGCTAAGCGTGAATAGGTTATTTCACAAAGATTATGCTTATAATTAAATTACAATTGTTGGAAGTGATTTTGGCAGCCATTCTGGTTCTGATGCTACTTTGAGAAAATTATAAGGAAGCAAAGAGTCTCAGACAGTGGTGTGAACAAGAACATTGGAACCCTTGATAAAGCTCTTGAGATTTGAGGCCTTTGTTTTAGTCTACAGGGAGAACTATGATACTGGAGACTATTATTATGTGCCACAAAAAAAAAAAAAATCAAAAAATCCTTCTTATGCATATTAAGGATAAATGATTTCTAATATTTCAAGACAGCCTAAACCAACTGTATCTAATATGAACAATAAAAGATTGGAATGCCTACAAATACATCCTATCAAAGTTCAGTAAGGTAGCTGTCCTTAAATACTGAAAGACACCTTCATATTGTTGAAAATCAAGTGTCATTTAAGCTATCTGAATCCGAGCTCTCTTAGCACATACAACTTGAGGTACTTGCTTTTCCACATTATTTACATTTGTATGCGTGTCTAAATATTTTCTTTTTTCATCTTACTTCAAAAGATAACACTTGTGGTGACTTTATTATTTATTATTTATGACCTTAATACATATTCATTTTATACTCTGATCTGTTCAGGCACATTATTCATTAATACAGTTCATTCCTTCATTGTGTGATCTTCTGGTCTTTGGAGGTGATTTATGATTTGCATGAGTTGCAGAATTTTTTTTTTCTCCACATCTGAAAATAAGGAGCTCCTCATCCGACTCTAATTTCATGTTTCAGTCCTGCCAGTAATGTACCTGAATCCCTTGAACTGAGGTGGAATATGAATCCATTGAATTGGGGGCGGGGGGAAGACGACAAGATCTGCTTCTTTCTTTGTTTTTACTATTTTTATGTCAATGAAATTTCCTTGTCTTGAAAACAGCTGCTCCTTCTCTACTCTAGTTTAAATGGGAATACAATCAGGGCTAAGGGAGGGCTAATTCTGAATTTGTCACAAGACGATTCGGTTAAAAGACCCTGAAAGCCAACAGCATGTGTTCAGCATCATAGAACTGATGCTCACTCTTCTAGGAAACTTAGACATCTAAAGAGCATTTCCTCACTAGTTTTCCCATTCTTCAATACCAAGGATAATAGATTTCACAGATATAAAGCCTGGAAGAAATTATTCTGAGCATTGAGTTTGAACTATAGCATTACTCTCATATTTGGAGAGAAATAGATTATTCAGAG
Organism: Dromas ardeola; assembly: GCA_013398915.1. NCBI lineage: Eukaryota > Metazoa > Chordata > Aves > Charadriiformes > Dromadidae > Dromas > Dromas ardeola. Next base: position 57,186 of record VYZM01016463.1, on the reverse strand, counting down.
TTCAAAACAGAAATCCTTGCTCCTACGTCCATGATTCCCCTATTTGCAGGTTGTTTATTCAAGCTGGCTTTTAAGCCCAACAGGAATTTGAACTCATCACCTTGTGGTTTTGCTTATATTTAATGCTGACAAAAAATGTTATTCTGAAACGAAGGTCACAAAAACATTTGTAAGCTAAGTCCTTTCTTTTCCCTTCCACAGGGAAGGCTAAATGGACTCGATACACTGCAAGCTCTCTGTGCTTACTGTTCTTTCTATTCTTTCTCTCTCTTCAAAGAATCACCTGAATTCAGAACTTCACGGAGAAATAGTCTCAGACTAGAACATCATGTAAACCTTCACTGAGACACCATGCTGAACACTGTGGTTAAGGATGTCCATGCCCAATGCACTGAGCGCTAGTAAATAGGCAATTAAGGTTCCCAGTGAAGGCCTACAAACAATATAATGCAACTGTATATTTTATTACATTGATCAAATGCAATCAGGCTGCTACAGTTACAGGAGAAAGAAAAATCTATCCAGTTTGTTGAAATAAGATCTTTGCATGGCATAATAGACATTAATGACACTGTGTTCATTAAATGACTCACTTCTAATTAAGCTGACATACAAGGAGTGGTTTTTATATTCAGCTTTGTCTAGGCTAGGAAATATACTAAACAAACTGAAGCAATCAGTTCCTTAATGAGCACAAACTTACACAGCCTTACTAAAATTCAGTGGGACTTTGCAAACTTACCAGGAGGGATACTCTTGCCATTCAAACGCAGATTTCCTTATTTACAATCTTATGCACATGAATCTTTCACAAAGTTGCCTACAAGAGTGGAATTTACATAAGGCTTTCTTGATGCTAACACAGGAATCTTGGGTGCTCAAATTATATATATTGCTAGTACGGGAAGCACAGGCTGAGTTGCATGGAGACAGGCAGGGTTCTTTGGGAATATGAAGGGTTCTCCCCAAGGAGTATGGCTGTCAGTTGCTTTTCTCCTGGATTTCTATGAGAGGAAGCTAACTTTTACCACCTGCTCTTCAGAACTGAAGAGTAAAAAGGAGGCTCGGTATATTAGTTGCTACTAAGGACTACAGTAAGGACCCTGTGTACTTGTCTCAGAGACCTGTCTCAAGAGCTATGCACTTTTGGTCCCCCTGCGGGTCATACAATAGCACTGCGGAAAGCCAATATGACACATTATTAACCAACCTCCTGAGTATGTGCTAACACTACATTAAATGGGTTGGTGGGTGCAAGAGCCATAGTTCCTGGCCTAGACAGGTTCCCTCTGTGGGCCGAGAGACAGTGATGTCTTGTGTGGAGTCCCTATAAATAATACCTTTCACAGAAATAAGGAGTCTCCCAAGTCCCTTTGCTGTAGAACCTTTCTTTGTTCAGGCAATTCCGATTTTCACTGCTGCTATAAATATTATTTTCCTTCAATGGAGGCCTTTCTGCCAGCAGCGCCCCCAAATCTAGACCTTCCAACACTTAGGATAAATAAAAGACATGAAATCAAGATTTTGTCCTCATACTTACTATGACCTTGCTGGACAGGACACATGTTCTATGTATTTCCAGTTGTCTTCACCCCATTCCTGTCTGTAGAGTAAAAGGTTTTCTGTGTTTTCTGTACTAGGGTCATCTCTCTCTGTCTTGACAGTGAATGTAATTTCAGGATGCTTCTTTAATGTAAATAAAAACTGGTCTCAGTCTCTATGAGCCTTTGGGCTGAGTTGTAGCTTCTTGGACACAGTCCTGTACAGTATGAAATAGTATAAAAAGAGGTGCTATTCTAATCAAAATGAACACTGTTCTTACCAGACATTTTGTTTACCTGAAAATGTCAGTATTTTTCAGTTCCTCCATTTCCAATGAATCAGCTGCTCCGTACTGGTAAATAAAATAACCACACAGTAGCTGGGCTAATATACTTTAGGCATCTTCAAAGAGATGAACAGTGTATACTACTGGAAAGGAGCCAGTCAGTTACTAACTGCACCATGACAGCGTCATGCATTAGCCACAAAACCAAAAAGGCACTGACTAAGGCCAGGGTTCAACCCTGGATACTGTTTATAAGAGGAAATGCAAAGTCATTTGAAATGCAAGAGGATTATAACAGAAGTGCTCTCAAAACCTTGTCCACAGAAGCAGAAAACAGTGACACTAGAGTAGTGACTGAAGCCTGACAAAGGTGAAATACCCAGGTAGATATTACAAGATTGTAAGGTTTCTCTAAGCTTGAGGCTTGGTAGCAATGAACTGATGCTATACAAGTTTAACAAGTGTTACGCTGAGCCTGCTGGAAGGAATACAGCAGGGAAAATCATACCTTCAAATGACAAGTTAGCCTGTGTACCTGCGTACGATGAAATACGTGAAGATTATCTCACCCTCTGTGCAGACCACGTCCCAGATAAGTCTTTGGTTAATTGCATAAATATGACAAATAAAAGGCTACCATAGGAAGCATGGTCCCCCTCTCCCTGTAATTCCCACACTGCAGGTAGAAAATCCAGGAGAGGGTTGTAAGTCCATCCTTTTACATGAACATACAAACCGGGAGGGCAGACAACAGAGCAAATTGCCAAAAGGAACAAAAAACTAACAGCAGCAGCCAGATCTATAAAGTTATTTGGATCTTCTGTCCCATCAGTTTAAACTCTAAATGTTCTTGTTTATGTTTGCGCACATTCCTAAAATGATCATGAAAAAGTCTTTGTTCAGCTTTCTTCAAATGCAGTCTGGAATCCATTACGCGAAGGGATGTGAGCCTTTCCATGGGTGAAACTACATGTAATTTCTGCACACGCATCATTACCGAAAGCCCAGCATATCCCCGTCCTAAATTGATAGAACCTTCAAGTACGTTATAGTCTCTCTGCCTTGCTTCATGTTTTAAGACAGTACCTGTCAAACACATAAGCAAAACATACTGATTTATACTACACGTGATAGCAATCAATTTTCATCTTAGCATAATTTTGTGTGTCCTATTTTTCTCTTGTTAATGAACCTGACAAATACCATTTTTATTTTTCAGAAATAACATACAAGAAATCTTATTATCGCAGTTGTTCATCCATCTACACATCCTGTTAGTGATAAAATTTTCAACTGTTAGGGAAAGACAATCTGAACTTCTTGTATTAATGTGTCAAATCTCACGTTTTAAATAATAATTTTTCACCTTGGAAAACCTCAAGAAAGGAACTGCGGCAGTTGTCAGTTTCACTCAGCTGAGGATGATAAGAGACAGTGTCTATTTCCACATAAACTGAGAAAAATGAATCTCATTATTTTTGATGATGTAGCAAAGAAGTAATGATCCTATGGGACATTATTACATGGCTGAAAAGTGAATTAACTTTGGCATAACCATATCGAGTGCATTACTCTAATGATCTGTTTCCTAACTCTTATGGGTGATCTCATAACAATGCTCTCATAATCTGGGAGTATGCATGAGAGCATAAATTGATTTTGCTTTTCAAAATCTGGACTTCCTCCTCAAAGCAAATCACTGAGACACTTCGTCATATACGTAGCTGAGGGAAGCAGTTGCTATAGGCAATGATGACACCTTCTGTGATCGTGATAAAACTAGTCCAAAGTAAAGACATTCACATATCACCCTATAGATGCAAAATTGAAGGTGGTCCTCAAATGAAAAAGCAGGAGGAGCTATTGGCTTCCTCTGACTAGTCACCTCTATTCACAGGGCAGGCTGAGAGAACTGCAAAGCAATTCTGCTTGGAAACTTGTAGTAAACATGAAGAGAAAACGAGTGGGAAGTTAAAAGGTGGAAACTATTCACTTTTACAAGAAAGGCTAGATTTTTCAGCAGAGTGATCCTCAGGACTTTCTGTAAACCACATCTTCTGAGAGACTTGAAATTGTGGGTGCTCAAATTCGTTAGTCATTTACAGGTTAGAGGATTAAGATCCATATCTTCCTTTTTTTGTTGTTTGACAGAAAAATATTTATCAGAATTTGAGATAACACTATCTAGGATTTCTAATTCAGCAATGATCAGAGCAGGAATTAACTCCTCGTTGCTCTGCTCTAGGGTAAATAAGTATCGATGTTGTATTTAAAGACGCCTGCAATGTGTCTGACTTGTCCAGGGTCAATGGATTCCTGCATAGTGCTAAAACTCCTTGGAGGCTGGTCTTGTGTTTCATTCTGTTGAATGATTCCATGTCCTGGAGTCTCAATGTTACCCGCTAAATTTGCGTAACGCTAATTAAGGATGTGATCAGACAATGTAATCAACAGTAGTTCTGCAGTGCACTATGATTATTTCCAAGTTAAGATGTGTGTAAATAGGCAATTTCAACATGGGGATTTTAATTCTGTAGCAGCAGGATTAATGAGTTTGCTTTAAATTGGTCACCACTGAATCAAAGCGATGGAAAGCAGAGACTGGCTGTGTAGCAGAGGTGAGCACTGAACACGTGTCCACGGCCACGCTCGCCCTATTGCTGGAGCTCTCCCCTTTTGGGTCTTGTTGCTTTAAACAGTTGTTTATTACAAACTCCTTGATGGAGATGAGGATCCCTCTGGAGGTTAATTTTCTGGCACCCGTGAAAAGACCAGCTGTTGGGTGACAGCCTGTCAGAATTTTTTAAACAATCTAACACTAAAGGGCAAAAATACTGTGTCTGACAGCAGTAGCAGCAGCAGTTTTGCCAGGCAGTTAGTACAGCACGTGGGTTGTGAGGTACTACAGCACCATATGCTGACTGCCACAAAAACTCTGCAAGAGGAGATGAAATCCAAACCTAGACATAATAAAAATGTGGATGAAGTAGTGCCACTGTGTGTCCTTAGCTGCCCGTCCTGCACACAGTCCTGGAAAGGGCAAAAGAGGTGCCGTTCAGCTGCAGTCAGCACACACTTCACTTGTTAAGGAACAAAGCAATTTTTATCCTTCCCTCATCAAGGAAGAACTGGAGCAGAGAGCAAGAAAATAGCAAAGCCAAGAGGCGCCCATGGCTGAGCTGAGTGCAGAACCTCCTTCTTCTGCACTCCTGGGAGTCCCTGAGCCCTCACACTCACCAAGATGATACAATTTACCAGGTACACTCTTTGTGTTGAAACTTTACCAGAAGGAGGCACAGGGAGAAATGGGGCACCTGCATGCTCAAGCTTGTATGGCACTGAACTCTTTGCTGGGCAGTTTGGAGCCATGATACTTGTGCCTCAGGACCTCTCAGCTGGGAGTAACGACTGACACACCAGTGTGGCACCTCCTGAGAGTCAGGCAGTGCTGCTGTGACTTCCAATGCTTTTCCTGACACATTCATTAGCTCTCCTGAGGTTACAGCAGGCAGTGACTGACTGACTCCAGCACCTCTGACCAGATGGCACAGTGACCGAGCCCCGGTGACATGGTAGCACCGGCTGCCTAGGGCTGTTCCATGACTACATAAAACACACTGAATAGTATTTGAACAAACTAAAAGTTCACCCAGCTCAGGATCTTGCCTGCCACAGAGGCCATGAGAATATTCCAAAGGAAGCATATTATCACTGGGCAAAGCTGTTAGTTATACTTCCTCTTCACCAAAATCTGGTGATTCCTGTTCTCAAGGTGGCCCTTATTACACACCTTTCTGTGAGACATTGTGTGGAGAAACCCATGGGTCCGGCAAAGCAATGCCAATGAACAGTCCGTGAACAATCTGTGTTTTTGCAATTCACTCATGGTACAGATGGATTTACTGAAACTGAGGCATCTCAGATCAATCCCTTGAACAGAGCTGTCAGGAATTGCCATGATAACAACCGCAGCAGCAGCAGCATCACACACAGGAAGGCGGCAAAGCCAGCATGGCCGTGACTGCTGAATTGCTCACTACAGGTGCACACATGCCCCCTGCTTTTTACAGGTGAGAAGAAGAACTGTTAGCCAGCTGGTTGCAAAGACAGGTAATGAAAAGACTCTGAAGCAGTAAGGTGCATTATCCGAGCAGTCCAGGTTTGAAACGCTAGTATTTTTCACAGCACTGTGCTTACCTGCCTGGGAACAATAAAACTGGTGGCAGTCATTTGAAATAGCAAGGAGCAGCTGTTTGCACTGTTGGCCTGCATAAATCTCAAGCCATTTATAATAGCAGCAAACTCAACCTGAGCTACAGCTGATCTCTAGTGATAAAATTTGCTTTCCTTTTTGGTCAGTCTCCCTGCTCTTGGAATATTTCCAAGAAGGCCTCCTTCTTGAGGAAAGCAGTGAGAGACGCTATCATAAATTCACTGAAGCAGATTCTTCTAAAGATAATGAAACAACATTTGGCACCTCAAGCACCACAAAGGATGGAAAAACACATGGCAGAGACTTGTGCCTGAACTGTGTGTTGGTCTTCCATAATAACAATACTTTTGCAAGTGCCATAAACTATGGTAGCATGTTCATGGCTGTCACACTGCCCCACTGGGGAGGGCATTTGAATTTCTTTCAGAGAAATCAGTCATCAAGACTAGTATTTCAGAATTCATCCACTACAGTCTCATTAAGTTGACTCAGACTATGAAAGCGGACAATTCATCTTATTCTCTTATCATATACCACTGAAATAGCTCTATCACTTTAACCGCTTCCTGAAACCTCCCTTTAGTCTTTCTGGCTCTTGATCTGATCATTTTCCTCCTACTTTTCTCCCTTTACCCATTCTTGTCTCTCATACAGGCTTCCCTTTCTCTTCTTATCCCACCAACTGGGGTTGTACAACAGAAAGACACTAAAGCAGAGACCTTGCTGTCTAGTGGTGTTTAAAACTGAGCAAAGCCAGCTACAACATTTGCTTAGTACCACACTATAAATTATACAAATGAAACCCCTATTTGACATTCAAGAGACACGTGGGAGCAGAGATTAAACCGCTGAGATAGACACACATGTTTTTTAAGGGCAGAAGAGCTCTTCTGATTTTGTTTGACTTCCTCTCAGTACAAACTGTAGAATATCACCCAGTCAGCTCCACATTCAGCCCATCACTGTGGGAGAACCAGGACATTTCCTTTAGAAAGTCAGCTAGGCAACAGGTTACCTCTGGGGAAGCAACTACCACAAAGCTATATGAGGGTGCATTTCTCAGCGATCAGGAATATATGGCTACATCTGCAGACGCCGATGATTAAGCACGCTGCCCTGAGTGCAGCCTTCATATTTTCTCCTTAATGCCTCCGCCATACCAGGATTTGAATGGGGAGGAGAGGCATTCATTAACCTCTATGTCTAATTCCTCAAGTGAGAAATGACAGCATGATCCGAGGGGCCAGAATATACTGCATTAGCCTAGCATTTGGGAACTTCTCAGGTTCGTTATTTCCTCAGTTTCAAAGTAAAGCTGTGCTGTACATACAAATGGACTTGATGACTGCAAGGAGAATCATTGATTTAGGACAGCAATGCAAGCACATTTGTGACATTTCAGCATCACCCAGTAAAGCTGCATAACCCTTATATTTGATAGAGAAGTGAATATTTATGAGAACTCACACATTAAAACCCTTCTTGGGTAAAGAGAGGAGGGAACATATTTCTACAGTTTTACATTTTGTGTGTGTAACAAATTAATTCATTACTGTGCTTCAGAGACTGATTAAATCCCCCCAGTACTACTCTGGCCATTCATTTTTTGCTGACGCCCAAGTGGCCACTGTGAAGGTGAGGCTGATTAATACAACAGAATATTCAGCATTGCAAATGGAAAAAAACCCACAGATGATGTACCTTCTGCCTTTCCAGACCCTACCTGCCATCCAGCTCAATTTATCTCCTTCCTCTCCTCACTCCCTCTTCACCTGTGGGTTTCTCTGGCATGCTTTCACTCCAATTTATGTTTTCTCTTGCTCTGAGGGTAATGTGTCCTCCTAAGGAATCCTGGTAATATAACAGGATGGGTGGAAAGCTTGTCTGGCTTTGTTCGTGCATAAAGTGAAGATCTACATAGCCAGTGAGCATTACAAGGGATAGAAAGCTGTACTAAGAATGAGGAACCTCAAAAACTCTCCACCTCAACCATGTGCAGGTGGGCCTGTGTGCCTGTGCCCCCAGCATGCTGACATGAGCATACTCAGGATGCGGTTCCTCTGGGTCTCAGAGGCTGACCTTTGACTACATCAAGATTCTCTATAAAAATTAAGCTGTTTAGCCGAGCTTGATTTTGGTGGTGACCCTGCCAGACTGTGAGCAGGGCTCACCTTTGTGTAGCTATGATGTGATTGCTAGCAACATTCCTCTTCTGTACAGCACCTTCCATATTAGGGTCATTATCTCAATTGACACCCTCACTGTCCCTGTAACACAGACAACAAAATTGTATCAACAGGAGGAACGTTAACAAAGGAAGTAAAATGGTTAAAAAAGATACCAGTACCCACTTGACAGATCCAGCTCATGTAGCACTATGAGACACAGCACGTTTTTCTACTCCTTTTAACAGCTTAGGTATAGTTGTGGAAATTTCATGTAAATGGTCTCAAAAATAGAAATGCTGAAAAAGTCTATTCCTTGCCAAATATCAAGCTATTGTTAATCACCGGTCCTACAGTACTTTCTCTTATTTACTACTACAAGGATCTTTAACAAATACTGCCTCAAACAGTGTTTTTTTCCTTGTAATCCTGGCTCATGTTCTTCCCATGTTTCTAATTCTGCAGTTTGCAGTCAGCTCCCCTTGACAGGCCAGAGAAAATCTTCATCCGCACACAGTTTGGTGAATCCTCAGTGAAGTTTAGATAGCCTGAGTGCCCTTCAGCCACTCCTTGATAAAACCTGTTCAAAAAGGCAATATGTTCTGTCAAAGAGTTACAACCATGAAAGAAATTAGGCTTCGCAAGCTTTGCTGGCCATCAAGTCTACTATGCAAGAACTGAACACCGGGAAAATGGAACATTGTTGAAGTGTTTCAGGAGACTGGTGAGATTCAGCCTCCTGAATCTTTTAGGCCTCCTTTACACGTACAGAGAGGAATCATCCAAGGATCTCTCAGTGCTTTACACAGCGAGACAAACTCAGCTCATGTTCCTTGTCAGAGCTCCAAAGAAACAAAAGCACAGGGGAATCTAGATGAGGGGCACCACACAGGAGACCACTTTTTTTTCCCCAGCTCTTCCACTGCCTCGACGGGGACTTTAAAGAACTCACAATGCTAAATGGAAACATCTCTGCAAAACAGGAGGAATAATATGAACAGCCTCCCCCTGCCCCAAACTGTCAAGTCAGATGCGAATTTGTCCTAAAATATCAAAATGTTATTTTGGTTGTAGTTATGCAGCTTATTTAGCCTTTTAGTCTCTATTAATTATTCTTCTTTCTCTAGGCTCACTATAAAACATCCAGATGATATTGCTATTCTCAGTAGCCTGAGGAGGCTAATTTAATGTCAAATGCTGTACTGTCAGGAATGTTTAAACAGTGGGCCTGTATTTGTTTTTCTTTATTTGTATTATTTTGCTTCAAACTGTCTCCTGGTACAGTTCACAAAACCCTTCACCACCCTTCTTTGAGTTCATGGTCTTCAAAGGTCTAGAGCTCTTTAAGTATTTTCTTCTATCTTTCATTGTGAGTGAATCACCTCATGATTCCAGGTGGCTCATTTTTAACTCCCTCCAATATATTTGTCTCATGTAGTCCATTGCTTATCTGACCTGAACAGAATTCACCTAAACTTAGTACTACTGCAATACTGGTACTATTTTTCTGCTCTGTGATTTCTTTTTGCAGCTTTTTTTTCCAGCCTTTTCAGACTGACCTGTGAAACAACCACTTGCTGATTCACTTCTTCAACAGTAATCAGCCCTGCCTATCTTAATCACCCAGCATGCAGTATGTGCCTGAGGATTTGTTCCAAGTGATTAAGACAATTTCCCAAGGATGTCCCAAATGTTCCTCATCTGATTTACATCTCTCTTCATTTTTGCTATTGTCTTCAAAATTACAAAAGTCCAACACAGGTTTTGCTGGTTTTGTTTTTTTTTTAAAGGAAATTATGCTGAAAGCTTCTCATTGTCTTAATGCTTCTGATGTTCAAGGATGTTGGTAATTTGCGTGCATGTAATTACAAAATTCTAGCTCGCTTGGAGTTTTGTCTAGTTATTTGCCCTATATAAATCATTAATAGGAGCAGAGCCACTAATGCACTTCATGATATTTCTGATACTTTACTGAATTAAAGATGGAACCTAAAAGCAACAACATTCCTTTGTCACAAAGCAATTTTTGCTTTAGAGAGATGACGAACAAGCTTTCTGGTGTGCTATCCAATAACTCAGCTGGTCACAAGGCTTCTGTATGGCCATAAACGTGGAGCAGGAAGATCATCTGACTTACTCTGAAGGACTGGGAGAATAATGAGATATGAAAATGTCGTGGCAGAGATAAAAGGGTTGGATAGGTGCAGTTATAATAGCTGGTATAAAATTAAAAGTGTTATCAAATTTCGTGCTTCAGGATATGAAGTGAACACCAGCTGAGTTCAGGAATAAGTCCTTCCTCTGAACAATTTATACCCAAGAGCACAAATAGCGACAGATCTTTTAATTTTATTCTGATTGGAATAATTGGTGACATGGATACAATTTTTCATCTTCCTTTGCTGCAAATGGCATTGACAATTCTCAGACATGAAATGAACCAGTGTTATCTCGTGGTTTAGAAATTCCCTTGATTTGATAGGCTCAGCATTCTTGTGTGAAGACAGAACTGATTTCAGTATGGTCCTGCCTCGACAAAAGTCTGGTGACAATTCTCAGCAGCAAGGACACTTCTGTGCCAGTTTTCCAAACAGAGTAGGACCCAAATTTCAGAATGTATCAGTACAGAGTCAAATATCTGATCAAATTCTGGGAAATTTACATATGTGGGCATTTTAGAAGTAGCTTGATCTCTCCTTTTCACCACCGTTAAGTGTGCTTGTAGAAACACTAAAGGTTTAGGAATCTTTAAGTTCTTCTGGAGTAAGCAGTTTTACAAAAACAGGGCCACATATTTGGCAAATGCAAGCCAGCAGAGATTTACTGAGACTAATGTGACAAAAGCAGGTGACTTCGTCAGAGCTACTCTAGTTTATGCCACCTGAATTTTTGACTCTGCACAGAATGGATGGATAAAGAAGGGCCTTTACTTGCTTGTACCTCAAGTCCCATTTACCTGCTAACTAGTGTAGAATGCATCACAGAGGCACAAGAGGCATCCATGATACCTTGCTAAAGTCCAGTACTCTTTGCCCATTTTTCTGAATGAGTGGTACAATTTGAAGGCCTGGGTTGGTAAAGAGATATTCTCCAAAATTGTTTGGAGAAAGGTATCGAAATCTCAGAACAACCACCAACTTTAAAACAAGCAGTTATAGTTAGAGGGGACCACAAAGGATAAGTAAAAAAGACACAGACGTTCATCAGTCTAGGCACAGACTAGGCTGAGCTGACACAGTTACAGAGGTCTCTGGACCTGTAGTAGTATTTCAGCGCAGCACTTTATAGGATAGATGAAGGCTCAGTCCCAAATTGGAAGACAAACTCCTCTAAGAGTAGTGATTTGGGGGTTCACCACAAAAATGGCAAGATGTTGTCCACAAATAAAATAATAAATAATTCCTAATAAAAAATCTGGGGCTGAGTCACTTCTTCTGAACTACTGGTTTCAGATGACATCCAGTCTGCAAAGCTGCATTGAAGTGTCCAAGGTAAATGTTAAAAAAAAAAGTATCTTACTACACATAGGAACTTCCATGTTCCCACTGTTTATGTGTCGGAGATGTTCAGTCTGCTTCATGTTTAGTTTTTGTGTCACAAACATTTTCTCGTGACTAGTGAAGAGAACTAAGCCTGAAGGAGCAAAAAGAAACCTTACAAACCCAATTTATTTCAGAGTAAAAGAAATAAAATGTAATATAGTCCCCAAATAAAATTTTCCAACTACCTCTATTTGTTTCTTATCTACCTCAAGTAATAATGAATAAATAAAAAAAATTAGGCAGGAACCACGCCTTTTCTCAAAAATAAGAATCAAAGTCATCCATTGTGCTGACATAACTAAGAAACATAAAATTGATGTAAAGGAACAGCAGCCACCATTTATTTTCTTCTAGAAAGATGTTTTCTTGCGATGGAAGCCAATTAGTGTTGGTCTCTGAAGAAACATGAAAACATCAGAGAGAACAATTTTTGTCTGAAAAGAAACAAACAAGGTGGAAATATTTTTGATCTAGAAAGACATCTTAATATGCCTTGAACAAATGGAGAGAGTCAGAGAGGCAGAAAAAGAGACTGCTGTGGTTTTCCAGACGAACATAATGCAACCTTACTCTTGAAAATGTTGGAGTTCTGATTTTTTCCATTAATATAATCTGCTGAAAATATTCTGCTTCAGACACTGTCTCACTTTGCCAAAATATTCCAACTTCATCATTTTCTTTAAACACTAAAGAAAATATACTTCTAAAGCATATTTCAAAAATATTATTGCTGCATGTGGAGCTCATGAGTTCATGTAGGAAGAAAAGATTATTTTTCTCAATTTTTTTTCTCTTTCTTGCTGGAAGATTGTTTCTCTTCATTTTGAAGTTACTTTTTTCCTCTTCTGGGATGCACCTTCCTCTCTCCTCAAAAGATTACTGTTTGTATTAGAGCAGCCTTGAAGACAAATGTGACACCGCTCTGCGAGAACCTTCAGATCTTGTCTTGGGAAATGAAAAAGGCGCCGTGACTCTGTTGAGCTATGTGCCAGTCCCTGTGCAAACATCTATTATGGCCTGATACAGTCAGGCACTGCTGCTATGGTATCAAGCCCTCAAGTAGTTGAATGAACATTAGAATAATGAGGTAAAGAGCATATCAGTGCAAATAAGCACTTGAACTGATATTTGAATATGCAAAAAGCTGAAACCAGATTTTGCAAACTAAACCAGAAGGACCATCGGAGATGGGTGGCACGGCTCCTCCACAGAGCTCTGCGACGCTGCAGACACCAGCTGACAGGGGCGATGGAAAACAGACTGGTGACATGAAAGAAGGCACCACACTTTCCACAAACATCTAGGCGTCATTCTTAGTGTCCGGGGACAAATTACAATTTGGACAACTTGCCAAATGCTGTCAAAAAGGAAGAAATACCAAGGAAACAATGTAAACAAGCTTGTCCTTCCAGCTGAAAGATGACCAAGCAGGTTTTTGAGAGAGAGTCCTAATTGTCATGAAATATCACAATTTATTTGGTACAGCAGATGACAGTCAGAAAATCCTAGAGAAGGCACTAAATTCTCTGGGTACTTAGCTGTAGAAGAGAGTGGACAGAAAACTCTTGCTGTTCCTGGTTGATTTTGACTTC